>CM042846.1:49288331-49835831 GCA_023653725.1 Bungarus multicinctus
ATAGCTCAATGTTTCTCAACCTTGGCAATTTTAGCATGTTTGGACTTCAGTGCCTCAAATCCCACATCATGGTCACTAGAGAGTTCTGGGAGTTGACGTCCAGATATCTTAAACTAGTCAAGACTGAGAAACACTGCGTTACCTATACTCTTTTACTGACAAAATATCTGTGTTTTAGCGCAGTTCATGCCCTGGATCAGCCAGCTGCATTGCACCAGCACCGCCAGCTTCTCAGCCTCCTCCTGGCACAAGCAGCGCACCATCTCCTCCTTGCTGCAGCCGGCCAGGTCCGCCTTGCTGGCCGGGGCATCAGACAGCCACGGCGGAGGAGCCAGTGGCCTGGAAGGGCAGCGGAGGCACTGGGAACATTGCTTGCTCAGTTCTGGCCGGTGCAAAACAGCGGTGGGGGAAGTAATGGTTAGCCCGCCAATGCAGCGGCATCTTTGCAATGCTGGATGCCGGGAGGAGCAAGCCATGTTTTTGCAGTGGGACCTCCCTCTTCCTCCGCCACCGGCGCTGGGATTAATGGGACAGATGTGCGGTGGGGCCGGGCACGCTGTACCTCCGCCGGCCAGGAGCAGGTGCAACGAACAGAGAAGGGCGCCTGTGCGGTGGAGGGCAGGAGTGAAGGGGGAAAGCGGGATGCCCTCTTGGCGCAAAGTGGGCGGGTGGGTATGTGAGCGGGAGCACGCGGGCCCATACACTGGAACAGACCGACGATGGGGGGGAAGCAGCGCTAGTTTTTTTCCCCCAAGTTGGGAAAATTGGGGAGAGGGTAGGTGGGTGGGGGGAAAACGGAACAGGCTTGCACCCTTTCCCTGATCGCAGTCCAGATTAAAGAGTCTTCCTGCATCCACCCATCCAACTACTCACTCCAGGGTCTGGGACACACACACACACCGCAGCCTTCTGTAGCTTGGCAAGGAGCGTGCGTGCATGGAGGCACAATTGGGGTTAGGGGGCATGGGTGGAGAGGGAAACGGTTTGCATCCTTTCCCCGCCACTCCACTTGGGCAAGTCCCTCCGGTGCAGCAGTCTCAATGGGTGGACCTCCTGGCCAGGCACCTAGAATGCGACAGTGGCGGCACGTTTGAAAAGTAGAGCAAAGCCAGAGGTCAGTAATTTTTGCTGCAAAGAATCACAAAAGCTTCTGGGCTGCGCACAAGAAGGGACAAACATGTCAATGCAATTCAGCAACATAAAATAAAGAAATACAGATAAAACAAATCAACAAGAATCGTCAAAGCATCTCTGATTAGATTTTATTCACTACTAGAATCTAATCAGAGATGCTTTGATGATTCTAGTCCAATGACCTGCTCCAGCAGGGTTAGAAAGAAGTGTGTGTATATGTGTGTGCATGGCTATCAAAACTCCCCAAACAGGTCAAGTTGCTCTGGGGAGGCCAGTTATAAACAATCGGCCATTAAGTGAGGACTACTTGTATTTGGTTTGCCAGTCACCTGGCCATGCCCACTGAGTCACATGACCACCAAACCACACCTACCCGATCATGTGACCAAGCCATACCCAGCCAACAAGTCATGCCCGGCCAGTCACGCGATCAGCAAGCCACGCCCACCCAATCACATGACCAGCAAGCCACGCTCACCTAGTCTCACATGACCACCAAGCCACACCCTCAAATTAGGCCACGCCCACAGAAATTTGAATCCCACCTGTGTGGGGGGCACTGAGGATGAGTTTGTAGCACCAAGGGGATGGTGGACTGAAAAGTGCTATTGATATTGCTATTCTGTACTAATTAGTAATTATTTATAATTATAGGAAAACTTTCTCTGTTTTAAAATTGAACAGTTAGTTTATTGAACAACAAATTGCTTATTTCAGTACTGTAGGTAGTAAGCTGAAATAGAAAGGGGCATGAATGAAATTCTTCCATGTGGTTATGAACATTAGAACATAAATGTGATTTGATACAGTGGCAACACATTTCATTAGATATAACAGAGTGCTAGATATTTAATTGGTTAGGGCCAACCTATGAGATGGGGGTGGGGTAGAATTACAAACATGAATGATTCGCGAACATTTTTTTTGGAGAGTTATTGCTGTGGAGTTTATCTTAAACTATCCTTGGTTTCTAGAGCCCTTCTAGTATTTTTTTCAGCCCATCAATATTCTTGATTTTCTGATTGTTTTATGGCTGAGCTGACAATTGATTTTCTCTGAGACAATATATTTGGAAAGGAGGTGGTGTAGTTTGCTATTCCAATGTCATTTCCCAACCTACCTATGTAATATCTAATTCAGTGTTAACTTAGGTCTCCAATCTTTATGTTCCTAAGTTATAATTTTTTATATTTTTGTTACATCAAAACTTACCCTCCAGTATACCTTTATGCTTTATCATATCTGTTTTTGGCGTTTGGCATAAGTAAAAGAAAATTTGCTAGCCACTGGAAAAGAAATGCAAAATTTAGCAAGGTAATAATGTCTTTAAGGAATGAAGATCCACTCAGCATTTGGGACAGGTTTATTTTTATAGCCTTAATTCTAACCCTGCATCCACTACTCTGTCACATAAAATCAGTTTTATACATCAATCTGATCTGAAAAAAAAATAACCCCTTTTTAGAACTGACTTTTGGCCTTTGTTTTGTTGTTTAAGATGTCGCTCGGGAATAGCAGGGCGACAGTGTGATCATTGTGTTCCTGGTTCTTATGGTTTTCCCAACTGTAAACCTTGTAAATGTAACAGAGGAGGGACAGAACGGGACATCTGCAATCCACAAACAGGAGTTTGCCTCTGTAAGGTCAGATGCTTTGACATTTCAAAGTTTGTGTGATTATTTTACGTGTCCTTCCTTATTCAACTTCCTTATTCAAATAATTCTCATTCTCATAATTACTTTAAAAAATAATATATGTAGACATATGTCTCTAGAAGTTTTAGTACAATAGATTGTATAGATCTATAATTAGGTTGTGAAAATGGTTGATTTTTGAGCACAGATTGCATCTCAGTTCTTCAACTGTGTTTAATAGGAATGTGGAAGAACTATTAAGAAAACGTTGAATGGATTTGTTTATAAATTCTTTGTTATTGTAAACAAAATATTGCTAGGAAGTCCCCTAGAGTTATTGACCAGGTTGTATACTTCTGCTTTTCCAGCAGTGCATGCATCTTATCCAGAGGTGGCATTCAGCAGGTTCTGACCAGTTCTGGAGAACCGGTAGCGGAAATTTTGAGTAGTTCGGAGAACCAGCAAATACCACCTCTGATTGGAGATTTTACAGTGTCCTTCCCCTGCCACACCTACCAAGCCACGCCCTCAGAACCGGTAGTAAAAAAAAATTGAATCCCACCACTGATCTTACCCAACCTATTTTGTCAATTGAATAAAGGGAAATATGTTGCAACATTCACTCTAGATACCTATTTCATTGAGAGATCAAATACTGAGGGCTCATTGAGTGTGGAATTAAGTTTGTGGCAACTTGCCAATCAATATTATTTAGTTGTGATCCCACATTTTAATAACACTTCTGAATATATGAATTGTTCACTTGATGCCCTAAGTATTGTCAAAATATCATAGTATTTCCAGAAAAACTTTCCAAGAGTTATAGTGATCGGGTATTTTTTTTTTTTTAATCGCACTTTTATACCGCTCCCTCTCCCAAAAAGGGACTCGGGGCGGTGAACAGCCCACTAAAAATAAAAAAAAATATAATAAATACAATTAAAAATAAATTAAATAACCAAATCGGCTGTCTATTAAAATTTAAGTTAAAAATTAAAACTAATAAAACCCTAATTTAATTAATTAAAACCAAAAAACATAGTTACTGGGCCAGGCCGGCCTGTTCAAAAAGCAGGGTTTTTACTGCGCGCCGGAAGGTCAGAATATCCGTCATAGCCCGTATCTCCGGGGGGAGATCGTTCCATAGGGAGGGAGCTCCCACAGAGAAAGCCCGAACTCTCGGGGCCACCAGCCGACAACGGTCAGGCGGCGGCACCCCAAGTAGGGCCACCCTGTGGGAGCGTACTGGGCAGCGGGAGGTTGTTGATGGCAGCAGGCGGTCCCGTAAGTACCCAGGTCCCGAGCCATGGAGCACTTTAAATACCATCAGTACCACCTTGAATCGAATCCGGTAGGCCACAGGAAGCCAGTGCAGCCTGCGGAGAAGTGGGTATCAATCAGCACCACATTTATTTATTTCTATTGGCATACCCTGTCCACTTGTTTTAAATCAAAAATTCTCTTGATGGATGCAGCATCAATTTTCTTCCTCTATTGATAAAATTCTTCATCTGTGTATAATACCAGTACAAAGCAATTTATTTTCCATTCAGATTCCTGTAACTGTTGCAATATGATCATAATCAAAGCAAAAAACTGAAGTGTGCTTGGACCAAATGCTGTGGTATTATTAACGCTCTGTGCTGCGTTTATCAAACATGTGAGGTGGACAGGCTTCTCACAATAGTCTTTACAGTCTACATTTTTACTAGGAATGCAGGAAGGCTTTGGCCTTTTTAAATTTTCTCATTAATTGAATGATCTGTCTTTTTTGAACCAAAGATAGGAGAAGAATGTAATTACGGACTTTCATAATTTTTCAGAATTCTTAGTTCAAAAAGCACTTGAGTGTAATTATAAATATGTCTCTTGAAAAATATATTACTGGTAGAAGGCTTATTTACATGCAAATGTGTGTTTTTAAAAATTAGGATAATATGTAGAATAATATAGAAACAGAAAAGTATTAGAAGCATTCATGCTGATCAGAAATAGATTTTTGATTTCTTATGATTTGATCAAAAATATTGGGTGCATTCAGCGTGAATCATTTAAATCACACAGCAATAACATTTATGTCAGCAAACTTCAAAGATATCTATGTGGAAGGCCCCTTATTTAAACTGACAGCTGCATAATGGTTGTGGCAATGGCTGTTGTGTACTTTAAAAATTTCCTTACAAAAGAGATAATTTTAGTATCATCTGTGCTATTGAGTATTGAAAGACCATGGAAAAACTTGAACATTTACAGCTATTTTTTTCTATTACTGCAAAGTTTTAAGTGGAAACATTTAATGGTTTATTCCAACTGACTTACAGGAGAATGTTGAAGGGGTGCAATGTGACAGGTGCCGTTTAGGATCATTTTATCTGGACCCTGCTAATCTCAAAGGTTGTACTACTTGCTTTTGTTTTGGAGCCACCAATATTTGCCACAGTGAAAATAAACATCGAGTCAAGGTATGCAGTACTACATATATTTCCCTCCTTTGGAGATCAGATAGATCAGATGGCCAAATATCGGTGATTGAAGTTTTGCTTTGTAAGTTAAAAGCAAAGGTAGATTGAGGCTGAAATGAGCACCATACCTCTGATTGTAGGGTAGCCAAGGAATTGAACTGGCTGCACACAAAAACAGTAGTGGCTTTCCAGATTCTAAATCTGTTCATTCTAAGATAGAAATTTATAAGAGCATTACTTTTAACCTTAAAAAAAAGAATGACAGCAAGTCTTTTTTCAGTCATTAATACTGTTCTGTTTTTTCTCTTTGTTCTGAGGATTTTAAGATGCATTTTCCCCTTTCTCATGTCTTTATGTCATTGCTGTTCATTGTAAAGTCATTTTATCCTGTTGAGTTTAAAACTATTGTTTTTTTTTTCTGTAGCTTTCAGCAAGTTTTTGCAAAACCAGGTTGCCTTGTTTGTTTGCCATGAGCAGAAGTGTTAACATCTGTCACAGTTGCAAAGCCCAAATTATATTTCTTGTCCCAGAGAACCAAAGTCTTTTGGGAAATTTTCCTGCTTCTTCAGAAAAGCACCTCACTTGTGAATCAGGGAGTTGGCTTTCCATCATTTACTCCATGTTGCTGGGTAACTTGCAGAAGGAGTTAGTGAAATGTATCCATGTGACTGATTAGTATGCTCTGTGCCACTGCATTATGATACAACTTGTGTCTTGATGAGTGGACAGTTTCCCTTCTGTGATGATGGAAGCAGATCTCCATAGGTAAATTTTACACAGCCAGTATTTTATAATGGCAAGAAAACTTTTATTTGTATTAGGAATCAGAAAGTCTTCTCACATAAGCCAGAGAAGAAAACGTTTCTATCAGAAACCACTCCATCTTGCAAATTAACTTTTGTGTTGTGGGAAAATCTTAGTTTAAAAGCAAAAAAATCATGTCTTTCCTCTATTTTACTATTAGTTCGCCAACATGAGAAACTGGCATCTGGAAACAGTGGGTAATGCCATGAGTATTCCTACAACTTTCAATCCTATTAGCAACAGTGTTGTTGCTGATGTCCAAGAATTACCTCCCTTTCTGCACAATTTATATTGGGTGGCACCATCATCTTACTTGGGGAATAAGGTATATGATCTTTTCTGTAATATCTCTCAAAATTGTCCCATTATCATCTCCAAATACTATTTTCTCTTACCTTTTTTATTGTATTTATAATAGCCAAATGCAGGCTGGGCTCCCATGTGTCAGACTGTAAAGCATAGTTTATGAATTATAGCAGCTGATCATACAATATGCTAAGCCAAAACCAAACAAATCATTGTATCACTTAGAACATAGTGAATTCAGTCAAAGTAAGTTCCTAGCAAGTTTTATTGATGTACAATTTGGTATATCAATAAAAAGCTTTTTAATGACAAAGGTTTTTTTTTAATTTTCTTGACCTCTCTGTATCAATATTGGAAATGTGGTTGAAGATATTGTGAAGACTAAATATTATCTTAAAGAATAAAAACCAATTTCCTGTAATTTGTTATTTAGCTTTCTTCATATGGAGGATATTTAACCTATCAGCTGAAATCCTTTGGTTTACCTAGTGAAGGCATGGCTCTTCTGGAAAAAAGACCAGATGTACAGCTAATTGTAAGTCAAATAATGTATATAAACATGAATGCATCATCTTAGCTTTAAAAAGTGTTTACCCTTTACCACTTATTTTCTGTGCTTACATGATGCTTACTGTATAGCCAAAATGTGAAAATAGGAAAGTCTGAGAGCTCTTTATTTTGATAACTCTTGTTCCTTAAGTTCCAGTAACTGGTAAATGCTTTTATTTATACACGGGTCTAAAGGTCTTCCAGAAAAAAAACCTGTGTTCATAAATAGCTTGAATGAGATATTACCAATGCAGATTACTCCCAAGCTGAAGACTTGAAGGAAATATATAGTCAATAAAGAAATGAATGTGTGAACTGAGAGTTTCCTCTAATTCTGAGTTTCTCCATCCTGGTAGCTTCCAGATACATTGATTGTCACCTGTCTTAATTTCTACCCAGCATACCATAAACTTTCCAGATTTATTTCCATCTAAACAAGGCCTTCACACTATTTTTACTTGTAGGTGTCCAAACTGATGTGCTATGCTTATTCCCTTATTTTTATTTGTTGAAATTTATTAATACTGTCAGTATTTATAAAGTTAATACAATACTAAGAGTAAAAAACATTTCTGATAGCACAAAGGTTTACACATTGTTAGTTACATATATTTCCAGGGGTGGGATTCTACCATTTCGTACCTATTTACTAGAACCGGTTGTTAACATTCTAAGCAGTTTGGAGAACCGGTTGTTAGAAGAAATTACTGGCCTAATCCTGCAAGGAAGGCAGGAAGGAAACATTCTGGTGTTGCTTACAGAAACTGCCACTCCATTAACCCTTATTACATTCTTGGCAGGGCTAGACTTCCTGTCTCAGGAACTTCTCTGGAGTTTTTTTCCACTCCTTTGCTGGTACTTTGCTTGTGTGGAGTGACCATTCAAAGTTACAGTGGCACTGAAAAAGTTTCTTACGACCGTTTTTCACACTTACAATTGTTGCAGCATCCCCACAATCATGAAAGGCCATGCGAGAAGATGCGTGCCTCGATGTGAGTGATATTGATTTGGCCACCCCCAGCCAATAACATGACTACCAAGCCACGTCCACCCAGTCACATGACCACCAAGCCACACGCACCAACTAAGCCACATCCACAGAACCTGTTGTTAAAAAAATTGAGTCCCACCCCTGTATATTTCCATTGACATGTAGCTATAATCATGCAGAAAGCGTTATCCTAAGTAGATACATGGTTTGCAGGAAGAAAGAGAATTGTAAATGATGATGTCAAAGTGATGAAATTCAAACATGATAATTACTGTATTTTTAGCTCTATAAGACTCACTCCCCCCCCCCAAAAAAAGTGGCTGGAAATGTCTATGCGTTAGTGCAGGTCTAGTAGCCAGGCCATGGCACCGGGGTCCTTTTACAGTGCTGAACTGCCTCTTTTGTCTTTGTCATTGCCCGACTCTTCTGTCTCTTTTCCGCAGTGCAAGAGTCAATAGAGAAAGTTGGCACATGAGTGGACACTTTTCTGTGGTCCTCTCAGGCTCTGCCTGATTTTTTTTTCTTGTTTTTCTCCTCTAAACCTAGGTGCATCTTATGGTCAGGTGCGTCTTATAGTGTGAAAAATATGGTGTTTACCTCATATGCAAGTAATTATATTGTTTCAATATTTTGTTCCATGTGACTATCAAACTTTTTTGTACACTGTTGGCCTAGCATATAAAAAGCTTGCATTTTGAATCACATAAATCCACATGGTAAGAAGATAGCTTACATTTTAAACTAGTAACTTGAATGATGCTAATTCTGTGGGTAGCCTGCTGATTTGGTGCGTAGGTACAATATTCTACTGATGTTGGATTTCAACTATTTTTGCATAGGGACGGGAGATGAAAATAACCTATATAGATCCTAATAATCCTTTGCCAGACAAACTGTATTATGGATCAGTTCAATTAATTGAGGTAAGAATGATGTTAACTCACTTTTGATAAACTATGTCATCAAATCTTTGCCTATTTTGATCCGTATGAGAAAAAGAAAACATAAACGTTCCTGCTCTAAGGATAATTTCCAAGACTGCAGTTCTGAATATTCCATTGTTTATTGGAGAAAAAAGCTTATAAGCATACATTAATTGTGCAGTGAATGCACATGGTACATAATGAATCTCTCTATATGTGAGAAGAATTTCTTTTGTAATTATATGTTCTAATTGAGAATGGCCTATTATTCAATAAATAATTGAGAATATTTTCTCAGTAGGAAATAAAACACAGGGTGGATTTCTAGATTAGTCTTCATGTGCTGTAGAAGAAGATAGCAAGTTTATACTTTGAATACAGCAAGGGAGAACAGCATTTTTAATCAGTGTTTGGAAAGAGGGACAGCATTCTTGGGTGCAATAGGTATTTGGGACTCTCCTGGAAGATTACCAGCTGTGCTGCATACTTACTTGAGTCCTTTTCCTCCCACTTGCTTTGCTTCTTTGTTGTAATAATCAAAGATTTTAGAGACATCATATTTATCTAGTGCTATATCTTTTAATTATAAAAATTTGCCTGTTGTGCTACCATGGGATTTCTTATGCCAGAAGACTTCGGGGAAATATTTCCAAAAGCCAAATTGTAAAGCTAGTTTGATTGGTTACTTATATGGATATATTTCTTCCTTCAAAACATAAAAGAGTAGCATCAGATTATTTTGGCATCCAGTAATTCTGTAATATGGTACAATAATGTGTTGCATTGCAGTTAAGCAACAACTTGCACTGGTTGCCTGAATAGTCAAGCTGAGTGCTTGGGTGATTCATGTTTAGACTTGAAAAATAAAGATATTTGGCATCCAACTCTACATTCAATTATAGATGTACCTGAAGATTGAGGCCATTCCAAACCGACATTTTGATGTATGAGGCTCAGTTAAGCATTAGAACTGAAGATAGGAATTGAATCTTATTCCAAAGCACTTTAGAAACAATTTAACAAATGCCTTTTATTGTAGTAAAAGTGAAATGAATAGCATTTAATGCTGTTTGCAATTCAAAAAGAATAAGAATGGAACCTGTGGACAATATATGCCTAGCATAATGCTGTCTAATGTTTTAATATATTGGAAATGAAAGATTATACAGTTTTATTTTCCAACAATTCTTTCCTTCATATACCCAACTTATTTGGTTCTCGCTGATTGATATGAGAGTTATCTAATAAGAGATCAAAATCCTTTTATTTTAATGGACATTATCTTCTAGGGCAGGAGCTTGATAAAATGAAGATGTTTGTGTTGACATATACATCTCCAGTTGGTTTGCATAAACAAAGAGCTATTGCTGCTTGACAACTGTTTTAAGAACATTTTCAAAATATATATACCGTGTATATTTTGCTTCCAATGCTCTGTTATTATTTGTTGATTCTACCTTCTATATTATTATTTTGCCTGATTGTAGTTCTTCATTGATACAATTATCTTTCTAGCACCTTTTTTCCTAGACTCCCAGCATCTGATTTTCATACAGTCTTTGTTTGAATATTGATGTGCCCCTTTTCCTGTTCTGTAGAAGATTATTGCAATGTATTCCAGACCCACATTTCATTTGTATCTTGAATATGCAGGAGAACTTCAGGCACACCAGCAGCAATAACTTAGTATCTCGAGAGGAGTTGATGATGGTCCTGTCTAGACTAGATGGATTACAAATCAGAGGTCTTTACTACACAGAAACTCAGCGGTTAACCTTGGGCGATGTTGGTCTGGAAGAAGCCACCAACACAGGAAATGGTAATATCGCTTATGCTGTAGAGGTGTGTTCCTGCCCTCCTGAATATATGGGTGATTCATGTCAGGTAGGAATTTTCTTTCTTTTTATTCTGCATCATCCATGACACATAGCTCAGGATAACAATACTGATTTGGCTCTAGCAACGAGAAAATATTATTCAAATGCTTTGACTTAAAATGCAGGAGAGACCTACTTTGAACCATCTTACCAGTTCAGTGAAAAACTGTAATGTATTAACATAAACTGATTGTAGAAAATACATTTATTCATAGACATTGTGATTAAAAAAAGCAAGGTAGGAAAATAGATGAATAAAAATAAAATGTAAGACCATCATGATGTAACCCAGTTAATGTATGGCTCTAAACTAAAAGTTGCTTAATCATAGCTTATAAATCTCTGTGAGTTAGTAAAGGATACCAAATACACAATACTTTCCTTATTTTTATAGGCAACTAACGTTTAAGATGCAGTTTATCAGGTTAGAGTGAAAAAAGCTGTACCACTTAAATTCCTTTCTTCTATGGTGCTATCTATGTCAATCTACCATTACCCTGCTTTTTTGATATTATTTTACTACTGATTTGGCAGCATTGTAACCTTTTGCAAAGCAAATATTTTTAAGATTAGCCTGTACCGGTCTCAGTTTTCTCAAGTTACAATACTGGGTTTGTTGAAAGTCATTTTGAAAACACTTTCAATTTAGTTTTTAAATGATTTTAAGTCTGTGATATAAAATATTCAGTTGATCAAGCATCAAACGTGCATTTAAACTTTCCCCATTGCTTTTCCTATTCCCTAAGTACACCTGGTCGGGTTTGTTTTCTTTAGTCTAGTGAAAATACATAGCCAAAAGGTAGACTTAGACACACTCCAGGAAGGAACACACCCTTTCAACATATTTCCTCAGAATTACTCAGCCTGTGATTTACAGGGCTGCTTCATCGTCTAGTACTGTCTCACTATGCTTGGAAGGGAAAAGGTGATGCCTGCCACACCTTAATTCAGTGATACGCTCATTTTCAGAAATTGCAATGTGATCATTAACATCAGGCATTGCTCTGTATTGCACAACCTGACTCACGTATAAAGTTTAAAGGAGAAGCAGATCCTGGCATACGGATAGAGCCAAGAGGAGAACAATACGAAGTAGCATAAGGGAAAGTGCCGTATAATAACAAGGGCTGGGTGAGAGAGCAGCTCTGCTTAAGGCTCAGCAAAATGAGGGCTGCAGGATGGAAGCTGTGCAGCCTTGGGTGGCTGGCCTTCTGCACAGGCCTGAAGCTCTGTCTGGGACATATTTCACAACAGAGGATAGTGTTTCCACAGCTCTTGGGCCGAGGGCAACAGCAACAAGGTCACTGGGATTTTAAACCAAGACAGGTAACCACTCTTCTCTTTCTCTACTCTCGCCCCACCTGTTCTTTCATTTTGAATTTTAAAAACATCCTAATATGAAAGCATGTAAAGTAGAGCCTTGGGGCCAAACTGATTTGTTTCATGATAGCCACAATCTACACTGGAGTCTACTGGTGGAGGAGATCAGTAAATGGTTGGTTTGCTATTGAGGATTGTAATCCTTGTTCCAAGCATATGAAAAACAAAACTGTTTAAAGCCATTTTCCTCCTCTGTGGTTGAAATGTAGACTGCAAACATGTTAATATTCAGTTGGGTGTGGTGCTGCTGCTGCACATAACAATTTCAATACCTAAGAAATATGTTTAAAAAAAACTCCCAATATGGACATTTTATAGGATTTTTTCTGTTATATACAGATTTTTTAAAAAATGTTTTATTAAGGCTGCTGTTGGTTTTAAAACAGTTTTTTGACAATTTCACATCAAATACATGAGTACTCAGTTTAAAATGATTAATTCCTACTTAATTGGCCCTAACAGTTTCCTATGTCTTTATTGATAATTACTCATTCTAATTTAGCCAAATATCTTTGCAATGATCTTAAATGTCCATTCTACTGGCTTTCCCAGCCAAATTGCCTGATATACTCATGCATAGAGAATTACTAATTTGCAAACACTTTATAATGTTATTGGGTCTTGTAAGGCAGTTCATTACCCCAACATTTACAAATTGCGAATTGAGATTGTTGCATATAACTTTGTTCATTGTTAAATGGTCATTGGGTTAAGCCAGAACATGGTTAGTTTGATTTTGTCATTGTGTAATGGAATACCTAACATAATCCAGTGGTGGATTATGTCTTAATGAGATATGTGAATCCAGTCAATCTGGCCAAGAGGGAAATGGCTTTTAGACAAATGTCAGATCTATCCCTAATTGCAACTATTAAATGAATCACATTCACTCTCCATTGAACTTAGCATTGATTGATAAATACCAGTGAACATCTGTGTATCTCCAAATGCTACTGAATTGCTACTTCTAGCATCATTTGAGCATTTGTCTGAGGCTATTGGGATTTGCAGTTAAGAAATATCTGACTGACCTTAGATTTACCACTGCCCTATTATATTTATAGCCATAGATTCCATTAATTAAACATTTTACCAAAAGTTAATGCACTATTAATTTAATGCATCAAGATTAATAAATTCTAACCAGTTACTAGTGGAAGTCTCATTATACTAGAAGGATTAATTATTTTGTTAACCAAAAACTTTCACTAATATTCAAACTAATCTCATAAACTAATAGTTTTAAGATATCTTTTTGCATAAATTTACACATGTAAATAAGTATATAATGGGAACCCAGAGCAGGATGGCTCGTGTGATCTGCTCTCGCCAGGGCAGGGAGTAAGAGGTGGGGGAGGGGATGATTTTGTTATATTATACTATATTAATTTATTTAATTCTTTTTGTCAGTTTTATTGTTTTAAATGTGATTTTATATTTTGTAAGCTGCCTTAAGTCGCTGGGTGAACAGGAGGCAATATAAATTCAATAAATAAATATGTGAAAGTATATTCCCTTGCTCAACTAATTCATTATGTGATTTCCTACATAATGGTTTGTGAAGATGGAAGCATGTATTACATATCAATACATTAATTAAACCGCAATAAGAACATCTAATTGGTGAATTATTTCAGTGGAGATGGTTTGCAGCAGAGAGAAAGAAGCGGTTCTTAACAACTGTTTTTCCTGCAGCTTTCCCTATAAAATTGTCTCCTACACAGCTTTATTGCTTTCTTTAGTATCCAGCATGGTTCCAGTTGGCTACTAAACATGTGCTCAGACACTTGTGGAGTAGAATTATAACAAGGTAGAGGCTGCAAAAAGAATACATGAATCTGCTATGTATTAGAGGTAGTGACTTGCCTTTTTTGATGAGAATAATGTAGTGTCACAAAAACTATGGAGATGGTAATAAAGAACTTCTGAATTGTTTCTATCAGTTTTCATTCAATTCATGAAAGACATTTAGTTTTACAAATTATATATTACTAGATTATAATGTATAAGTTATCAGAGACATTTTAATGAATGGATGTGGCATTCTTACATGAGATGACTAAGATGTATTTGTGTGTGTGAATGGCCTATCTTTCTCTAGTCTAGGACAATCCTCAGCCCAGTGGTCTGCAACCTTTGTGGCTTTCAGCACTTCAGTTAAATCTCATAATCAGACAGAAGTCAAAGACAAGTCCAATTAGATGTGAAACGGAGATCTTTTTCCCATGTATTTATGCACAGAGAGAGAACATGGATTCGTATAGTCTTTAATATGGTTCATAACACAGTCCAACAGTTTAGACTGGATTTGCATTATAATAATAATAATAATAATTATTATTATTATTATTATTTCCATCCATCTTTTCTCCACAAGCTCAAAAACATAGTATAGAATTTTCCCCAAAGTTTTTTAGTCCATCATAGTAATCAACACATTGCCATCATAGCAATACTTTGGAAATTTATTGCTGATTGCTTGAAAGATATGAATGAATAGTGCACAAATATCTCAAAATATTATAAACAACAAAATGAAATATACAGTATGCTATCAAATCATCAACATAGTGATAGAATTCATAAAATATTTCATGAAAAACCTCTGTGATTTAATATGTACAATTACTTTTTTAGTGTTCAGGTAGTTCATGGACTTTGAAATTGATATTGCTTGTGTTCAGTCATATTTTATAATAAGCAGAGGTGTAAATAAGTCTTGGCTATGCATAACAATCCCTTCCTGGGGGAAATTAAGCTAACCAAAAAGTCTTCTACTGACTACAGTTCTTTATTCCTCTAAGATTTGCTTAATAGTCTGAATTGTCCAGTATTATGGTTAACTAATATGTCAGTGATCCTGAACTATAATTAAATTTCTTCTACTTTCCAATATCACTTTAAAACAATGAATTTTCTAAACTTCTCAAACCAGTATTAAATTTTTCCTTTCTCCTCTACGTACTAGGAATGCAGTCCAGGATTCTATCATGAGAGTGTGGGTCAATTTACAGGAAGGTGTGTTCCGTGCAATTGTAATGGAAATTCAGATAGATGCCTGGATGGTTCTGGAATTTGTATTGTAAGTATTTACAACAAATGTTGCTGCAAATGCTCTTATTAATTTCTTTTGCTTCAGGCCAGTAATAACTTTGAGAGAAATTGCTTGTGCCTGCAAAAATACAAACATCTTTGAGGTACAGTAAAAACTGACATATCTATTGCAGCAAAAATATCCACAGAAGTTTGTTAGCTTTGAAGCATGAATTATCTTTGCTTGCTATTCTTGCATGCATTTCATAATTTTTCTATTTTAACAAGAGTTACCAAGGTTGCACTTGTACATAGTTAATTTAGCTTATAGGCTGAGATATAGTCATATCACTCTTTTCTTCCTATGAAGAGTTCGTGTTAATTATGGCTTTCATGATGTATCTGAGTAATGAACAATAAAATAAACCAAGATGTTAAGCCAACTTCAAAGATGGTTTCATTTCACTTGTTTGCCTCATTAAGCTGTGGACATACATAATGTAGCCATGGAATTTAATAGCAGTTCTTGCCAAAAAATAAACATTGGCAGGGTTAATTTATAAGCAAGGGGAAAGCAACTGGGAGGTATAATGTTAACCTACCCAGACATGTGATCTCTACACAGTAATGTTGGTTTTTGGTATTATTTCCTTTTGAAATTAGTCAATCAAAGCAAATATGTATAAAGGAACATGACTGGCAATACTTGTTTGAAAAAAAGTTCTAATTCAGGGGACAAGGCTTGCATTTTTTTGCATACCACAGACTTGCAAAACATTTCATTGCTTTTTTTCTATAGTATACTGAAAAAAATATTCTTAAGTTCTTTTTTCTTAAGTAAATACAATTGCAGCCTAGCCTCTTTTTTTGCCCATATTTTTTGCTCATATTTACTCATTATTCATTGCCTGCATAGAGTTCTTTGATATTACACAATACTTTTCTTGACTTTGTTTTTGACAAATCTTTTTGAGTTTAAATGTAGGAGCTGTTTACCAAATTAGCTTGTTCCAAATAGGTGTGAATCATATGGCATTTTGATTGAGGAACAGGCCATAACAAGCAAATACAACCAGCAAGAACTAGATAGTGTACATTGCCCTAACAGAAAAAATGTCTAAATATTAACTTTTTCAGTCTTGTTCTAAGTATCTTTAATGCCCATCAGAGCTACCATATTGAGTGGCCCACATGCTCCTAGATCTACGTGCTCCTAGATGGTAGGATAAAATCTAATAGTTGTCTGTTTTTTGTTTTGCAACCCAGGCTTGGTAGCCCCAATGGTTATCCAAACTGTGTATTAGATAAATATCATATTTGCAGTAGATTTTTATAGCATGCATTCTATTTGGATAGGTAGTTAACATTGTTAGTTAAGTCTTCCTTTCATTCAGAAATGCAACATTGAATGAGATTTTAAAATAGTTTATAAGGTATTACTCTATGTTCCTTTAGATAAAAAGCAATAATGAATTTATGACAAATAAATAATTTACAGATAAATAATTAAATCAACTAGTATCAGGTAGTCTAAAAACTGTTCATATGGGGAGAAAACACATGGATGCAGAAGATATGAAGCCATATTGATTTAAATTCCTCGCTGCCCAGTTCCTAAGACTGGCATATTATGACAGTGGAATGATATTAATACCAGTCAAGTAGGACTGATAATTAATACTGCAATAGGATTTAATTTTCATGCTGGTGGAAGAACTTTTCATTTTTCTAGTCCTTCTAAGTTAATATGAAAGCCAGTTTGAGTTTGGTCTAGCAGTTAAGGCACTGAATAAGAAAGTGAGAGGTGGTAACTTCAAGTCCCACCTTAGCTATGAAAGTGAACTGGTTAACTTTGGCCAGTCACTCTCTAAAAACCCACTTCACAGGATTGTAGTGGGAAAATAGGTGTGCTGGATATGTTCACCACCTTGAGTTATTTGTAAAAATAATACAGGTAGGATACAAATAAATACAAATATGCATTAACAAGTTATATAGATCAGTCTGTATGAATGTAAAAATATTTCAGCCTCATGAGACAAATTGATCTTCAGTCAATGCTCTATTGGTGAACACCCCATTGCTTTAAGCAGTGAATCTATACAACTGAAGATAACCATCAAAATATCAGTTTAATTTATTTATTAAGAGAATCTACAAGCTGGGTGAAAGCAAACTTTATTATAACTGTTAAATCACTTCTGACCAAGAGTATCTTAATTGTAAAACACCTGCTACTTTAAATTAATAATGTGTGACCATCTGTGTAATTACATTATGCCATTATTTCTGGAACTAAGCAGGAAACAATTGTCCACACACTCTTTAGCCAGACACTAACTGGGTCTAATTTATTTGTTCAATCTTGCAATAAGATAAATATGTGGTAGCTTGCAGCATATCAATGGTCATTTTCTCATGTTAGTATTACTAATAAACTTGAAAAATAAGACCACTGCTAACCTTCTGGCTTCTGTATATTTTTAAAAAGAACTGTCAACATAATACTGCTGGAGAAAAATGTGAGCGTTGTAAAGAAGGATATTTTCGAGATGCCAGTCAAGGACTTTGTAAGGAATGTCACTGCCCTTTCACAAACAGGTACTCAGTTGGGTTGACAGTGGGAAGCTGTATTTATTGTGCTCGGTTCAAAGTTGGCCCGGTGAAAATACTGTGTCTTTATGATAGTGAGAACAGGTATTAGTTAATTCAATGCTATGATGCACAAATGATAGAATTTTGGTGTCATTGTGGTTTGTCATGAACAATGCTGGACAATGCACAGAGGTTAAGATGATAATCATCGTTCATCTTGAACATCTTCATATAAAATAAAATAAGAAATTTCCTCTGAAGAAAAAAATCATAAAGCAGTCTTCACAAATTCCAATTTTAAGTGTATTTACTACAAATAAATAGCCATTTTAAGTGAGATATTGATGACCTTGGATTATAAGCACTATTGCAGTGTGACTCATGACCTTAATAAAGCCTTTACTAAATTGGTACCCTCTAGATGTGCTGGGCATCAATTCCCATAATTACCATAATTGCTAACTAACATCCTAACGGAGTTGTGAAAATGTAAATCTTTGGAGGAATTTAGCTTGAGGAGGAGACAGGAGAGAACATATTTTCTGCATCATTGCAACTACAATCCACTTTAAAAGAAATTTATGGTGCAAGAGCCTTTGCCTACAATTTGTCAACTAGTTTGGCCTAAAATATATTTTATTTAGTTGGTATTAATTTAAAATGTATTTAAAGCAAGTTCATTGCTTTTACTCATTTATTTTGCCAACTATAGTGGACATTGCTTGTATATTAATTTAAAATGTATTCAAAGCCAAACTCATTGCTTTTTTCATTTATTTTGCCTGATACAATGGACGTTTCTTGTATGTTTTCTACTTTGAATATGATATGAGTGCATTAAAAATAATACAAATGAAACAATGAACATTGGAGTAATTTTTTGAAAGTTTACTTCATTTCAATAAAACCAAAATAATGTTGTGATACCTTAGAGGCTAATTGCCTGATTGTTAGAAGCACTTAAAAGACTTGGTTGTGTTTGTTACATACTGAAATCATGAAATAATATTTTCGCTTCTTTAGGGAAGGCCTGTATTTGGTTCTGTGTTGATGATTTCAAAAAAGGAAAGGAATTGGGGAAACAATAGAGCTGGCTAAATGATGACTCTCCAGAAGTTATTTGAACTCTAGTTGCTAAAACCTCCAGCTAGGTATAACTGAGAGGGAACGATTGTGGGAGATACAATGCAGCCATTTCAGGACAGCCACAAGTTGTCCTGATAATATTGTGGACTAGGAAAAGTTGTAATAATTTTCTTTCTTAGATATGTATAGACAGCCTTTTATTTTTTGCTCAATGATCTAGTGAACGTGGAGATTATCCTTTCAACTTATAAAATAGAGATATTTAGATTTCTCAGGTAAACATGCAGATTCAGTTTCTAAACAAAGAAGAGCAGAGGTTTATTCTTGTTCAATAATAAAATATAGCCCAATGTCATTTTTTAAAATTCCCTAATTTATTATTGCACAATTTGCATTTCTAGAATGTTCTCAGGATTGTAGGTCTGCATTCTGATTTTGAAAAAAAGGTGATAGGCAATAATGTACGAGCAAAAATAGTTGCAACTTGTCTGTGACTGAATTATTTGTGTTAGCCTTTTATTCAATGTTCAGACAGTAACATGACCCTTACATTATTTTTCTTTCCCTATAAACTGTATAAATATGCCTTAAAAGAAAAAAAGCTATTTTCAGGTTTTTCATGTTTCTTATATTTTTTTATATTATTTATATAGTTTTGCTTCCGGCTGTCTGGAAGTTAATGGAGAAATTCAATGTTTTTGCAAAGAAGGCTATTCTGGAAAGCAATGTGAAAGGTATGTGACTTGTCTCAGTACTGATTTACTATGTGGAAAGTTAAAACAGATCTTTTCAACTTGAAACTACTAACATATTGGAAAAGATTGTTTCCTAAACAGAGACAATATTTTCATGCTTTGGCTGGAATCCAAAGTGCTACAAGGCTTCTAAACATGTACATGTGCACACATGCTCTCTTTAATAAACATAAGCTGCTGTCCTTGATTCAGTTTCAGAATACTCCATTCATCCAGTTCAGGACTATTTAATTTCATGTTCTTTGAAGTAAATTGCACCAGTATCTAATTATGCATTAAATATGCATACCGTATACACTGATGTTTTTAAATCTGAAGAGTTGTATGAAGTATAGGTGCAGCCCACAGAAAGCTAGATATGCACAGATTCTTATGATATTAAATATTTTGGACTGTACTGTCTCTATAGGGCTTATCAAATTAGAGAATCAATTAAAATACAAAAGGCAATCATAATATTGAGGCTTCCTAATATTTTACACTAGCCTGTCTGTCAATACTTAGCAATGTGTTTGGAACGACATGATTATAAGCCCACCTGAAAATTAGGTGACTAGTAAGAACAGAGATTTAAAAAGTAGTAACCAAGTACCTTTTGGAGTAAATGGATTCACTAAGTAATGGAACTCAAAATGGATTATATATTTAATAAATTTAATACATGAAGATCCATTGGCTTGGGGTTTGTATGTAAAATTCTGTTCTTCCTCTGTCTCTTAAAAACTCAGAAAGAATTAGGATGTAGTGCTAATTTTTCTATAGGCTATTTCTTAAGAATTGTTTCCTTATTTAATTCTTTGAATAGTTCATAATGGATCTATTCTCTATCTTAGCCAAATGCATTGTGATTTGTATTCTGAAATTTTGCTTTATTTGGTCAGGTTAGACCATTGTAACACAAAATGTTAACATTTATGGATATGATGTGGATTTTTAAGCCAGCACAAACTGTTGCAGTTAGATCACTTGTGAGTTTTATTTGTTCATTAATTTATTTTGTAGCTGTGCTCCTGGTTATTTTGGAAATCCACTGAAATACAGATACTGTCAAAAATGTAATTGCCTGGAGAATGGCCAGCTCATAAAATGTGATCGCTTGACTGGAGGTATGTAAAGTGATATAAATATTTCTGAATAATATAAAAAAGGAAATCATATAATATATCTCCTGTGCAAATAAAAGTTATATTTTCAATTCTCTGCTTATAGCTCTTCATTCTTGCTACAAATGATAGTCTAGTATAAGGATGAGAAAAATCTAGCTCTTCAGATGTTGTTGAAGTATAAGTCCCAAGATCCATTGGTTGCTGCTATAATTCCTCTGTATCTGAAAAACCTGTTTTACACATTTGTGGTTTTAATGAAGTAATTAAATGTATTAGTTAATGTTGAAACAGCATGATCCTGATTTATGTATCCTACATCCTACAGATTTCATTGCTGATTGTATTTAGGTAATTTAGATATCCACATGAATTATGAATTTCTTCTATACAATTTTAATGTTAATTGTTTCAAAGTTTCAAGGAAGAAAAACTTGAACAATAGACATGGTGAATATATTCAGATATTGCAGAGCTACAACTTCCAGCCACCTTAACTAACATGGCCAGTAGTGAAAGATGCTGAAAGTTTTAATTTGAATTCCCAAATGTAAAATTGCCTAACTGCTATGGGTCTTTTTTTAACAACACAACTGCCTGCAGAATTAAAGGAATCCTAAATGCATTCTACGATTGCATCAGTTACAATATTCCTCTCATCAAACATTCCAGTTGATTTCAATAATATGTCTCTCTATAGCTTTGTTTAGCCATTTCTGAATCAGAACGAAGTTTGGTATAAGAAAAAAATCATTAATGGATTATAATAAAAAAGAAACACTATTTTATAATATATATCTGAGACATTAACTAAAAAGATATAGTTTTATCTAAATGAAAATATTACTCTATCAACAATATTCATATAATGTCACTTTAATGGATACCTTTATGTAGGGTTTTGTATTGGTGTGTGGAAATGACCATTCCCTAGGCAGCAACTCTGGGCCCAATCTACCAAAATTATTCCCATGTAGCATTACAGTTTTGTGGTTCATTTACTTGATGCTTGCTAGTTAACAATATAGTATTAGAGAGTTTGGTGCTTTGCATCTTGATTTTTGAATTCAATTTGCCAGGTTGGTGCTCTTATTTCTATTAAGATGTTGTATTTCAGCAACATCTAGAGAGCCACAGCTTTGCTACCCAGCATGTACCCAGTATGTACTCTGTATTACTTAGAGGAGACATCAGACTTAGACCCAGTTTAATTATGCACAAGCACTTACATTTCAAGTCTGAGTCAAAGGCAACTGTTGGAGATCAGCAAGAAAGCAGAAAGCAGGGAACTGGAGCAAGGAATCCAAATCCCAAACAAGAATATACAAGAGCTAGTAAGTTTGTTTCCAAGCTAACAATAATCTTTCCTCAACCAGAGCCAAAGGTAAGCTGAAGGACATAGGGCCAGGCCCTATGTCTGAAAAAATTTTACTTGCCAAGGACACATATCAGACTTTTATTTTGAGACTTACACATGTTTCTCAGTTCTAGTTTCCAAATGTTTGATATAAGGAAACCTGTTTTATCTGAATATAGTATGATGCTTTCTGTCCCAAAGGCATTGTTATTATCTCAATTCCATAATGTAAACTATTAGAATTATATAAATGGGCACATATATTTCAAACAACATATTTTAAAGTGCTGTTCTGCTGCTTAAATTAACAGTTCCTAGAACAAGTTCAGTCTCGATGCAGTTGCTTTAGCAAATCCTGATGTCATTGTGGTTTTGCTGTAGTGCATTGAGCCTTGGTTTAATTGTGGTCATGCAGTAGCTTATTGAAATCTATAATTGTATATCTTTGGATGTTCTCATTCCTATTAGGCAATGACATGTCATATTTAATTGGCACCCTTCTTTATGTGTCATGAGATAAAAGTGATTAAAAGTGATAGACTACTTTGGTATTCAGCCTGGCTGGAGAAATTCAAGTCCACACATCTTAAAGTTACTGAGTTTGAGAAAAACCTGTCTATTTAATCTTCAATAGCAATATTTGCCTCAAATTTTGTATTTGCTTGACTTGCAAAATTGCTTTAACTTGGAGCTTGAAGTTAATGAGGTGAGGTAATACGTCAGAAGAAATCACAAGCTATAAGTATTGTGCTGCGTAAACAGAGAGTCCTCAACTTACAACAATTCTTTTAGTGACCGTTCAGAGTTACAACAACATTGAAAAAGTGACTTATGATCATTGTAGCATCCCCATGGTCATGTGATCAAAATTCGGATGCTTGGCAACTGGTTCATATTTATGATGGTTGCAGTGTTCCAGGGTCCTGTGATCACCTTTTGCAACCTTCTGACAAGCAAAGCCAATGGGAAAACCAGATTCACTTAACAACCATGTTATTCACACAACAACTGCAGTGATTCACTTAACAACTGTGGCAAGACCTCGATACTAGAGGTCTCCAAACTTGGCAACTTTAAGACTTGTGGATTTCAACTTCCAGAATTCTGCAGCCAACTATGCTGGTCCACATTGTGGCTGCCTCTTCTGCCAGTATGACTTCATTATCACAAGAGGAGGGATACTGACCTCTCAAGGAGCTGTGCTGTCAAACGACTGCTGGCTGCCAAGTCTCTAAAAGACCTTTTCCAAACAGATTCCTCTTCCTATACCCCAATTCAAGCCATAGTATGCTACAGTGACAAAATACTGCAAATTATAACACAGGTAGTCCTTGACTTACGATCACAACTGAGCCTATAATTTATGTTGCTAAGCAAGACATTTGTTAAGTGAGTTTGCCCCACTTTATGGGGTGGTTATAAATATGTGGTTATAAAGTGGGGCAAACTCACTTAACAAATGTCTTGCTTAGCAACATAAATTATAGGCTCAGTTGTGATCGTAAGTCGAGGACCACCTGTGTTATAATTTGCAGTATTTTGTCACTGTAGCATACTATGGCTTGAATTGGGGTATAGGAAGAGGAATCTGTTTGGAAAAGGTCTTTTAGAGACTTGGCAGCCAGCAGTCGTTTGACAGCACAGCTCCTTGAGAGGTCAGTATTCCTCCTCTTGTGATAATGAAGTCATACTGGCAGAAGAGGCAGCCACAATGTGGACCAGCATAGTTGGCTGCAGAATTCTGGAAGTTGAAATCCACAAGTCTTAAAGTTGCCAAGTTTGGAGACCTCTGGTATGGACACTTGCATGAACCCAAACTCTTCCCTGATTAATAAGTTGTACAGGAAAAGCTCAAAATACTTCTAAATGTAGTGATTCCAAGAACCATAATTACGGTTGTTTTGGTTGAATGTTTTGATTATATTTTACCATGTTTATATTCTAATACCATATCTTTTGTTTCTGAGCTTGAAGAGTTAAATCAGTGGATGAGTTCAAGAAACCTTGTTTTCCTCCCTGCTAAGATGTTTAGTAAATAATGCCTTGGATTTCTGAAGGGCCCAGGAGTGTGACCCAATATTATGGTATAATTTGTTCACATTAGCTTAAGATGTTACTTGAGGAAAAAACAAGAAAGCAAAGTGTAAATTTAACTTTGGGGAGAACTCTACAAAATGCTATAAACTTCCTCTCTAATTTTTATTGTATTTTTATTGTAAGCCTCCAACTTTGGATAATGAAATGGGAGGCATATAAATTAAGTAAAGAAAGAGAGAAAGTAGGTAAATAATATTTTACAATATTGATTCTAGGGAACTTGCTACCTATGTTTTTACCTGCATAACAATGTGCAGCTTTCAATGGACTGAAGAGGGCATCAATAACACTATCAGCTTTCTGACATTTTAGAATGTCACATCCTGTAATTGTTGCATCTTGTAATTTTAATTTCTCTTTCTTTTTTCTTTTAATTTCCAGAATGCATAAGCCAAGAACCAAAAGATATAGATCCAAATGAAGATTGTAATTGTAAGTTACAAAATTTATTTGATCTGAAAGCTTCCTTATATGTATAGCACTAATAAAGAGCTATGTGTTGAGAGATTAGAAAGAGCAATTCTTGTGGATAATAAGCCTATTCAAAACAAGTTATCTAAACCCCCAGTAGTGAGAGGGAATCTCTCTGTTAATGTTGAAGATGCCAAAAGTTGTAATCCAATACATCTGGAGGGCAGCAAGTTAGGAAAGGTTGAACCAACATGAGAGATATACAAAGAATGACTTCAAGGATTTGGTTACCATCTTACATGTATTGGCTTTATTGATGGCTATAACAGTAAAATAGTGTAGACAAGCAGTGCAGTTGTATTCATTTGTAATATTTATTTATTTGTAATATTTATATACCGCCCTTCTCCCGAAGGACTCAGGGTGGTGCACAGCCAATCACAAACCCCAGTACACTATACAAAAGTTAAAAACAAATTAAATAATTTAGGCTGTCTAAAAATTATGCCCTTCCCCCATAAGTTAATTAAAACCCAAATATTAAAAACCTAATTAAAACGTAAAACTAAATTAAAAATCCTATATCAGCCTAGACCGGCCTGCTCAAAGAGCCAAGTTTTTAATGCACATCTGAAAGCTCTCAGATCCGTGTTAGTGCGTATCTCTGGAGGCAGACCATTCCAGAGGGCGGGGGCCCCCAAAGAGAAGGCCCTACTCCTGGGAGCCGCCAGACGACACATAGCTGACGGCACCCAGAGAAGGCCCTCCCTGTGGGAACGCACAGGTCTGTTGGAGATTACCAGCAGAACGTGGTCCTGCAGATAACCTGGTCCAATGCCATGGATCGCTTTAAAGGTCAGAACCAGAACTTTAAAGCGAACCCGGAAAACCACCGGCAACCAATGCAGCTCGTGCAGGAGAGGCGTCACATGGGAGCTTCGTGACGCCCCCATAACCACCCACGCGGCCGCATTTTGTACCAGTTGGAGTGCTTCCCGCAGGGAGCCCCATGTAGAGAGCATTACAGTAGTCCAGACGAGAGGTGACAAGGGCATGAGTGACCGTGCGTAAGGCATCCTGATCCAGAAAGGGCCGCAACTGGTGAATCAGGCGAACCCGATAAAAAGCCCCCCTGGAGACAGCCGTAATATGGTCTTCTAAAGACAGCCGTGCATCCAGGAGGACACCCAAATTGAGAGCCCTCTCTGTGGGGGGTAAAATCTCTCCCCCAATAGCCAGCGACGGAGTCAGCTGACTATATCGGGCCGCCGGAAACCACAGCCACTCAGTCTTGGACGGGTTGAGCTGGAGCCTGTTCTCGCCCATCCAATTCCGCACAGCCTCCAGGCACCGGATCATAGCCTCCACAGCATCATTGGGGTGGCTTGGGGTGGAGATGTAAAGCTGGGTATCATCCGCATACAGATGACACCGCACCCCTAAACCACGGATGATCTCCCCCAGCGGCTTCACATAAATGTTGAACAGAAGAGGGGAGAGGACCGACCCCTGAGGCACCCCACAAATGAGGGGCCTAGAGGTAGACCTCTCCCCCCCCCGTCAACACGAATTGCAAGCAGTTGGAGAGGAAGGAGGAGAACCATCACAAGACAGTTCCCCCAATCCCCAACCCCTCCAACCGTCGCAATAAGATACTATGGTCGATAGTATCAAAAGCCGCCGAGAGGTCTAACAGGATCAGGACAGAGGAAAAACCCCTGTCACGGGCCCTTCAGAGATCATCAACCAACGCGACCAATGCTGTTTCGGTACTATGCCCGGGCCTGAAGCCCGATTGGAATGGATCGAGGTAAGTCGCTTCCTCCAGGTACTGAGGGAGCTGACATGCCACCACACTCTCAACAACCTTCGCTAAAAAAGGAAGGTTGGAGACTGGACGATAGTTATTTAAAACAGCCAGGTCCAGGGCAGGCTTCTTGAGGAGGGGCCGCACCACCGCCATCTTCAGGGCAGTAGGGAGCGACCCCTCTCTCAACGAAGCGTTGATAATCCCCTGGAGCCAGCCTCGTGTCACCTTCCTGGCGGTCAAAACTAACCAGGAGGGACACGGGTCCAACAAACATGTGGTATGACAAACATAGTTTTATAACACCATTTCAAAAGTTTTGTTATTGGTTTTAGTAACAGATAACATTTTCTGAAAATATCTTTTGTCCCATAAGTGTTTTCATTTTTTTTTAAATATACAAAAAGTAACACTTTAAACTCTTCTGTGTGGGCTCTTTTTTGTTTAGCTTGTGAGAGTTGTGTAATCACATTGCTGGAAGATTTGAGTACAATGGGAAGTGAGCTCCGAGTGATTGAATTTCAAATGCAAAGTATCAATACTAGTGCCCAACTGCTGGGCCAGATAAAGCACCTGGAAGTCCGTAGCAAGCAACTGGAGGTAACTCAAACTGACTTTTCATGGGATTGGGTACATATTCCTGAGGCTCGAGTACACTTTTGAAATATGCTTTAGAAGCAGTTCAGTAAGAGAAATGTCATATTAAGTGTTTTTATAGGACTGGAATATGGTTCTGAATTTTGATGAAACCCATTACATTACTCTTTCTTATGCCACTTCCAAAGAAAGCATCCAACTCAGATTAAACTGTTGGAATGTATTATTCATGGATCTGTCTTAGAAGCCTTCTTTAAAATTTAACTCAGCCAATTCCTGCACAACTTCTGCTGACTTCATGGACATGTATTCTTGGCAGCAGTATTGCCTTCTTCTGGTTAGTTAGTCAAAAGCATAATGTTAAAATTTTGATTGAAATGGAAATAAATGAACTTTTAGCCTTGGGATTTGATGACTAGAACTGATTATGCCTATAGAAGTACTGCATGCTGTTGTACTCTAGTTCAAAGAAGCATTATATTCAGTGCTTATATCTGTAGCAAAGAAAGTTGGAAGTTATCCTTTTCTACAGCTTTTTGGTTGCACCTCTAATTTTGCTTTTTCCTTTGTCCCACTTTCCTCCCTTCAATTTTTTTTGCCTTTTTATTTTATCTTTTTAAAATATAAAAAATAAAGTGTTATTATCTAAGATTACCATCTGCGATATCTTGAGAAGAGTCATACCAGCTGCAAATTCATTGATTCTTGATGAATGTATTTTTTTTATTTTTATGTATACTGAGAGTATATGCACCAAAGACAAATTCCTTGTGTGTCCAATCAATTTGGCCAATAAAGAATTCTATTCTGTTCTGTTTTGTTCTGTTCTATTCTATTCTATTCACCATACATGATTGGGAGTCAAGTCTTTGATCTTTTCTATCTTCTTCTATATGAACATCTTTTGAATTATTTCATCTCAGAAAGCACTTTTATGTTACCCATATATTCTGAAGATAGGCTGGGGAAACAAAAGAATCTTTTTCATTGCAGTCTTTTAGAATCTCGTCAGATAGAATTATCTATTCTTTTCTCTGTTTTGATGTAGTAAAACAGGACCTTTCTAAATCATTGAAACTTTCTAAATAAGAAAATTAGAAATGTTTGGCTCTGCTATTGCTAAGATCTTATTGTTTCTGTTTTTCCTGATAATTTTAAATATACTGCTATTATATTGATTTTATTTAAATGTTAATCATATCCTTTGAGTTTCCTTCAAAATAGAAATACTATAAATTTAAATAAACAAGGCAACATTTCACAGAAAATTGCAGCTATAGATAAAGAAATATCCACTATTGTTCATTGTCCTACACAGAATTTGGTAGATTTTAAAATCTATTGAAATCAGCATGCTTAAGATGCATTCTGGCCTGTTGCAGATTAATTTCTAACACTTCTCTCCTTGCTCCTCCTTGCTGTCAAAGTTTGTGTCCTTCAAGTCTCAGGGCATCTGGGTAACATTTTGCTGTTGAATTCTGTCTTATGATTTAGTCATTTCTTCATTTATTAATGGCAATAGGAGCTAATTTATGAAGTCTCATTCCAGTGCTTTTCTGTCCAGTATATATTTCCTAATTCCATATTGTATTTGGAATGTGTTCAGCTTGCTGATTCCCATTTTGTTTTGCCTTTATTTTCAGAGTCTGTTGGATCACTCTCGTTCTGTTGTTAAAACTCAGAGTTCAAAGGTAGATGAACTGGAGACAGGTTTGTCTCACCTTAATCAAAATATTAATGCTTTGAAAGAAAAGGTAAGTGTTTAAAACGTATACATATTGCTATCAGTCGATGACTTTTTAAAATAAAAATTTGTGTTTACTAATCATATTTGAGATTTGAAGACTTTATATAAAATGAGAATAATAAAAGTTAAAGAACATGTCTCAAGGTATCTTTAATAAATGGCAAAATGTTATCCTAATGTCCATATTATGCAGGGTGGAGAAATGCAGCTCACATCCGGAAGATCTGAGTCCTGTTCCTGCATCCTGCTGAAGGCATTCCCTTCCATGTGTGAAGGAGAAATGACATTTTTTGACAGGCATTTTTTTAGCCAGCCCTTAGAAATGAGAGGGACCCCAAATCCAAG
Organism: Bungarus multicinctus; assembly: GCA_023653725.1. NCBI lineage: Eukaryota > Metazoa > Chordata > Lepidosauria > Squamata > Elapidae > Bungarus > Bungarus multicinctus. The sequence continues at coordinate 49,317,325 of CM042846.1, forward strand.
CAGAGGGTGAAGAAGCAACACAATAGGATAGGCAGTGCAGGTGCCTTAGGTGGTTGGGAGAGGCCTGAGGGATGCTCTACATGACATCTCTCACTTAGGAACTGAAAACGCTGCATGGATTTTAGCAGGGAAGATTTTCAGCTCCTCAGTGGAGCTCTCAGTGTCTCTCCCTGCCCTGAGGTATCCCACATTCTTTATCTAGTACTGTGTCAACTTAATGAACTCCATGATCATTTAACAACCACAATCAGGAGTGCCAGGATTGTAGTTGCTGAGCAAAACAATTACATGGGCAGTCATGTGACATCTTCTTTAATGACCTCTTCATTCAACAATTGAGATCCTGGACTCAATTTTGACTGTAAGTCAAGGACTGTATGTAAGTAAGATTTGTTCAGTGCGGCCTTAATTTTAGATAAACACTGAATAAATTGTTGTAACTCAACAACTACCTGTAATTGTATCATTTCTTTTATATTTCTGTTTGTCAATGTCAATGAGACATAAAAACTATAGAAGTGTTTGACTTGGGGCATTCTCTTTGTCACTTTTCGTTGGCGAGAAACTTGGTGATCATCACAGAGTGTTCCCAAAAAAGGATACGTTGTTATACTTATTCCCCAAAGCTTTAGTTTCTATCTTGAGTAAGCAGATTTCTCACAAGTTATCAATACTTATTTTTCCACAATGTTTTACTTATGTTTAATAATTCCTTTGCTTTTGTATTTTTATCCTTGTGTGATATCTGTTTAATAATTCTGGTAAAGTTTATGCAATAAATACATTTAAAAAATATTTTAAGAGTATCTAAAAATGTCAAATTCATCCTTTAGTCAAATTAGTCACATTATAATAGCAAATTATACTGGCTTCTACCAAGACATGTGATAATTAAGTAGGGTGGTACATAAGCACCCAAATAAATCAATAAGATTAAATACTTTTAAATCAAACTTTTACTAATGTTATCTATTTTTTAATTCACTATTTTAGGCTGAAGGTTATTACACGAAAGCACAGACTGTTTTAAATAATTTTAGTAAAACAAATCAAAGAGGAAGAGCTTTAATTTCAAAGATCCAATCTATTCTCATCCATATTAATGGTAAGAGTGATGTCTTTTCTTTTACATTAAGGGTGGAAAATTATATCAGCCTGAGAACCAAACTAATTCTTGGCTAATTTCTCCACCACCATAGCAGGCAGTTTTCAATTTGTTTTCTTTCATGCACACGGAGATATTTACACTTCATTTAGGCTTTAACCATTTTCTGCTCATATCACTGGAAATTGTTTAAAAACTTTATTGCTGTAGTAGTGGGAGCAGTTTTTGAACTCATTCTTAGTGAAAAAGGTTTTTTACTGTCCTCCTCAGTACCTATTTCTGCAATAATAAGATATTGATGTGTTTGTCACCTTCATGACAGCCATAACATTCATAGACTTCTTGCGTTTGATTGGTGGGTTATCCTCTTAATAACCCATCAATCAATAAAAAAACTTGAGATGGGACATCTGTCAAAGGAGATATATTATTGTTCTAGAGCCATGTATTCAGGAATAAGTCTCATTGAACTAAATTAACTTTACTTCTGAGAAGTCATGGATAAGATTGTAATGTTTTGATAAGCCTGCATACATTGGCAGTTTCTATCCACTGAGATAAATTAGGGTGTCATTAATAGTTTACTTAAAGTATATTGAATGGAAAGTTCTACCTTTTAAATTTAAAAGAGGGATATGCAACTGCTTACAGGTTCTGTATTTTATCTGATTTATTATTGGTTTGTTAGAGTTCCAGTCCAAGAAGTGGTCAGAGTAAGACAAAACCAATTATAATTAATATAGTTATTTTTCATACATTTAACAATTTCCCATTTCTATCACTACAAATTGATCTGACTTCTGGAGAGACCTGAAGAGCTCATGTTTGCATTCCTACTTTAAAAATATGCCACATATCTTTGTAATAGGGTATGGTAAAAGTTTCTTATTTATTCAAATTATGTTTTTCTTGTCTTAGTTCTCTTGGGACAGATAGACGGCACTTCTACAGAAGGAAACTCTATGCCCATAAAACACTCTGCAAAAGAGCTGGTGCAAGCTCAGCAAATGATCAATGAAATGAGAAACCGCAATTTTGGCCAGCAGTTAACAGAAGCAGAAAAGGAGAAAGGAAAAGCCCAACGCTGTAAGAGCTATAAACTGTAAATGTTTTTGGTAGAAAGGGCTTGATTGGATTTATTAAGGTGGGAATAGATGGAGAAAGACTATTGCCTTACCTGGAAATGCTCACTGAGTGTGTAATGGATGTGAAGAAAGTTGTGGTCTAACAATGAAGAAAACTGGTAATAGTCACTTTAATAATATTGTACTTCGTTGCTGCTTGAAAGTAGTTATGGACTTGAGTTGAGGTTTTGTTGTCATACAACCTTTACAGAAAGTTTGGAAACATAAAAATAAAAATATATAGGATTGAAGGATAATTCTTATCTATATTTACACTTACTAGGCCAGGTGATCTACCCAACTAAAAATAATTTCTTGATGAGAAATTGAATTATAGAAAGAGTGTGAGACAAAAATACTTGAAGGACCTAGTGTTCATAGGATATTTGATTTATTCCTGTTTTGCTTTGTTCATTCTGCATAGTGCTGGATCGAATAAGGAATGAACTAGAAAAGCGTAAAACAAAAAACCAAGGACTCATTAAAAGTGTGAGAGATTCACTAAATGAATATGAATCGAAGCTCAATGATCTTCATGAATCCTTGAGAGAGGCAAAGGAACAAACCAAGCTAGCTGAAAATTTAAATGGAGAAAATAAACGTCTTTTGGAAGATATTAAGGTAAATCTATCTATCTGTCTACCTTCTTACCTGTCTAGATTGATGGATCTTTATCCATATTGTATTAAATGGGGAAAGTTCCATAATTTTGGGGAAATTTGGCAAAAACTATTGCAAATGTTAATGCATCTGTTACTTGTCTCAAGACAATTCTGTAAACAATCTTGTGAATTAGATTTTTTAATGGTTTTTTTTTTGCTATTTTATTTTTTTGGTATGCTACAGTATAACATAGTTTATCTAAAATAAATAGTTAAGCAAAAGTTTAGTCATTTGGCATGCCGCAGCCCATTCTTTTTATCCTGCAAATACCATGACTGACCCAATCGTACCAGGGCATGTAAAAATTGTTAGTTCATGTTCTGTTTCTATGCCAAATACCTAAGATATTCATCACTGTTCAGTAAAAGAAATAGTTCTTCAGCAGTGAATACAAGGTAGATTTAATTCAGAACAGCATTTGCTTTTGGTTGCCAAGCAGAATCTTCTCAAAGAACAATGCCAAGTGGGAGGTCTTTCCTGTTGAAAACAGGCAAGAAAGAGTGAGGCCATGGACTTGCCTAGGGCCTAAATTCAGCCACAAAGTTGTCCTTGAAGGGCAGGAGATATTAGGTACAGGGCTTCACCCTGATATACATGTCTCCATGCAGAAAGACAAAGCATAAATAAATAATGCACTAAGTAGGTGGGCATTAGAGGCGAACAGGGACCTGCTCCTTCAAATCCTTGAGGGCTATATAGACCGAGACATTAGGTAGTCTAATGCTGTTATGTACCTAACAGCAGCATATGACCAGGGAGAAAAAAAATCACAGAGATTCTCATTAAGCAGGTTCAATGCCAAGAAAAGGATTAAGTTACAAAATTTTAGTTAACTAGAAAAGTATGGATCAATCCTAGTTTATTAGTAAGTACATTAAGATAAGAGTGTTGATGAATGGTTTGAATTTCTTTCTCACCGAATCCCTAACAAATGGATTGACATTTCGCTTAAGAGGTAAGGCTGAAACATCTGTCTTCCATTTAGCTGCCATGTTTGAAAACCTCTCTCTTCTTTCCCAGACTCTGAGAATTCCCATACCTCACAGACCAATGGCTCTGTTTAATTTGATGATTTATTTGCTGAAAGGGTTTCTTAGGAAATAGCTCAAGAGAAAAACTCTTCACTTTCACAACCCATGGTCCACTGTCATTTTATACCAGATCTACATTTCCACCTTTAAAAAAAAATGTTATACCATATCCCTAAATGAGATTATGAGTTAGGTATTGGCTGAATTGCATACTTTCAAATGCTTTTCTCTTCTGGAATATGCCCAGCCATTTTCATCCCAATCATATTGATTCTAACTTTTCCCAACCACTGGGAGAGTAACTGGTGGCCCTTCACTATTTTCAGGAAGTTGTTTTTCCATTGTTGGCCCAGTTCTCTGGATAATTGCTTCCTATGGGAAATGTGTTTGGCCTTAGTACTGGTAGAAGCTGTTTAAAACAAAGCTTTAATAGAAAACATTTAAGAGCTGACACCAAATCGTTTGAACTTTAGGTTTGTCTGTTGGCTTTATTTTATAAAACTTCTATTGTTATTGTTTTTTTTTCCTTTGATGTTTTGAGCTATCAAAAGTCTGTGTATGATTGTAGCAGTGTACAAAAATCATATTTACATTAATGTATGAATAGTAATTATACTATGCTACAGAACATTATTTTGCATTAAAAAAGGAATTACTTTTTATTTTTCTATCAGAAACAGATAGAAGAGGTGACTAGACAACAGAGCGCCATATGGGATCTTCTGAATTCTGCTAAAGCATCAGTGTCTCAAACAAACAATATATTTGAATTGTTCAAGAAGAGTAAGGAGGTAAATTTGAAAGAATTAAAGTTTTTATAAGGCTGAAAAGAGGAAAATAACATTCATATTATGATAAAATAAGAATATAATACCAATAATGACTTGATTTTGTAGATAGTAATAATGTCTTGCAAAATATAGGATCTGTTACTATTCACATATGAAAAGAGGCATCTCTAGCTCATCTGCTGTATGTAATCAAAAGTGCAGCCATTGGAGTTTATAAAAAAAATTAAAGTAAACAAAAACTTGCCACTTATTTCTTATAGATATGTAATGCATCTTAGTCATAGTGCATAAAACTCTCTTCTAATTCCAGGAATATGAAACCCTAGCTGCAAATTTGGATGGAGCAAAGAAAGATCTGGATGAAAAACTGAAGAGCCAGTTCTTATCATCCAGTAAGGAACCTTTGGTAGTGAAAGCAGAAATGTATGCCAACTCTTTACAAGACCTGGCAAGAAAGTTGGATGAGTATGTCTTCATTTTTGTAAATTAATTGTTTCAGAATGGTTTATTCCTTGCTTGAAGTGTATTATATATTGGACATGGTTCCTTTCTGTTGGAAAGGTAAACTATGTAGTTATGCTGAAACTGATTTAAGAGGAATGGGGAGACTGCTGTACTGCATTGCAGAGATAAATGACATTTAAGGTATTGGGGGGCACAATCAAGTTTCCTGAAGAGGGGCCCAAATGCTGCCTAGTCAGTGATGATGTTGCCATTATGGCTGGAGCAGAAATTCTGAGGCCAGGTATTTTGGAAAGTTGGCAAATTTTAAGAGTGGATAGACAGATGCCTCAGTTGGTCTAATAACAGATCAAGTCTGCTGGAGAGAAAAGCCTATGTTACCCTCCTTATCCTTATGTCTTCTGAATCTTACTAGGTAGCAATTTTCCCTGCCCAGTACAGATATTATAAGAACAATCCTTTTGATGGGATATATATACTTAACTGGGTGCTGCGCCATATTTTTTAACTTTCTCTTCCCCTTTGTATGTGGTTGTTCCCTTCTTGGGTGTGGAAAGAATTGGTGTGCGTTTTGGGAGAATTGGTGTAGTTTTTGACATGCATGCTTTTAATTTTTCAGAAAAGAATAGATAGCCCACTTTTTGACAATGTCTATATGGGACAATTTGAATTTGCTGGGCATGCTTTAAACAAAATTAAATGTGTGTTGTACTGATTTCAGTATGAAATATAAGCCTTAGGATGTATGAAGCATTTTACTTTGTTTAGTCTAGTACTGGTATTTCTTAAACTTTATGCTCTGAGAATCCTTTCCAAACTTGTGGGCTGTAAGTTTAACAGCCCTGGTCTACAACATCCATCTCCCTCCCTCCCTCCCTGCCTCCCGCCTCTTTCTTTCTTTCTTTCTTTCTTTCTTTCTTTCTTTCTTTCTTTCTTTCTTTCTTTCTTTCTTTCTTTCTTTCTTTCTTTCTTTCTTTCTTTCTTTCTTTCTTTCTTTCTTTCTGTCTTTCTGTCTGTCTTTCTGTCTTCTGTCTTTCTTCTTTCTTTCTGAAAGCCAAAGTATCAACTAAAGTATTTTAATTTTCTTGATGCCTGTACTATATTTTGGCTTCCCCCCTCTCCACAGACTCAAGAAGAATGCCAGCAAGAATGAGCTAGTGACCTGTACTGTGGGAGGTGCTACCACTTTTGAGAACATTTCTGATATTATTAGAGCAGCAGAAGCAGCAGCCAACAAAGCATTAAGTGCAGCAGATTCAGCTTCATCGGTAAGAGTGTTCTAAATGCATATCATATAGAATTGCTTAGTTTTTTTAATACAAATATATTCAACAAAGGAAGTTGATCTGAGATGTTAGCATTGGGAAGGCCAAACTGTACAAACTGAGCCTGTCTGTATAAATTCTGAAGACAGGATTTTAGTTGTCTTCAATGACCTCACTGCCTGACCATGTTCTGCACTGCGGGAGAAGATGCTAAAGAGCAATCTTAGCAAAAGCTAATTCTGTAAAGGAGCCTACCAAACTATAGAAGGTCCCTAGAACTCATCTGAATCCATGTTAATGGACTATTTTAATTGATCTTTTACTTCTAGAACAGAATAGTCACTGCAAGCCTAAATCTCAAAGGGAAATCTGCTCTGATTTTGACAATCTGTAGGATGTAGAACTATTTTCAGACTACCCTCTTCCTGCCCAGTAGAAAAATAAACAAGCTTAACATGTGATCTATTGCACTTTTAGGACAGTAACAGATTGAGGCAGACCTTAAGATCTTATATAGCTTCTATAAACCTGGAATGCAGTTCCAAGAGATCTCCCAAAGTTGCACTAAATTGTAATTTTTGATGTGACTCTTGGAAGAAATTATTGGAGACCAAGCATATTAGCTTTATGTAATTGTTTTCATCAGAATTATGTTTAATTAGTTTTTGTCTTGGCTTTATCAGCCTATATACCATCTTGATTTCCAGATAATTATTCTGCTTCAAATGAAATTTATTGGGGGAAAAGGTAGTATTAACTTAAATTTGTAATTCCCATGTTTTTTCTTCTTCTTACAAACAAATTCTTAAAGAAAAATAGTTGCTATATGATAGATGTGATAGGAAACACTAGAAATGTCTTTGATTGTCAGGTGATTTATGAGGGATGCACATTTTTTTGAATAGAAACAGAGAGAAAGAGAGAGAGAGAGATTGAAATCAAATGAATATTCCACGGGAAAACACATAAACCGATAATGAATAAAACTAAAAGACACACAATAACATTATATAAAAATAATCTAGTAACAATAGTACAGATAATAGTGACAATCACTGAAATTTATAGCAATCTTCAGTTATAGGTGAATAACTGAATATATATAGATGAATAGAACAAATGGTAGCACAAAATCAGGCAATCTGAAAAGACTTATCAGGGTTCTGGTCAGATAGAAGTAGAGATAAGCATTGTGTTCTCTCCTAGGGAAGTTATTTAAAATGTGATAGATAAAGAGAGAGAGAGAGATTTTGCCTACCGAGATAAATACATTTTAAAAGAAATAGATTTTGTATCGTAATAGCTCTGCTTCTGGAGCATACTGCTCTGCTCTGGTCCTCTTTATGCCACTTGCTTCATTTTGCACCGACCTCCAGTTCCAAATGTTCTGAATTTACACAAAATAGTTACAGCAATTCTGCTACTGCTAACTTGGATTATGAAATTGCACTTATTTTGCTGTACAAACCTCTTACCTGGCAGTGCTTCATTTTCAGATAGTGGATGAAAAAGATCTACCTAGAATGGCTGAAAGACTGAAAACCAACAGTGGAAAAGTGTTAAACAAAGCACGAGAAACACAGAAGACATTGCAAGGTATCATCAACACATCGTACATTGCAAGTGTTACAAAATATGATTAAAAGCTTTAGGGTTTTATCCTCTATTATAGTTCCAGACCTGACCCTGTTAGAAAATAAGTTATAACATATTTACCACTGACTCGTTTTCAAAAATTGGAAGTTTTCACATCAGCCTAGTTCACAGTCACTACATTTGATAAAGAGTATGGGAGTTGATAGTGAAAGTGTTTTTCTTTGTTTTAAGATGGCCTTTCAACAGAATGAGTTTCAGAGAAACAGATCTTACAAAACTCAACCTAGTAAAAGTTGTGTGTGAGAGAAAGGAGGCTGTAGAATCCAGTGGTTTCTTCCTCTTATATCAGTGTTTCACAGTCTTGGCAACTATAAGAAGTATGAACTTCAACTTCCAAAATTGTTTGAACTGGATTCCTTCCATTGACTACAAGTAATAATAAATTATCTGGGAAACGGACTCTGATATTTCTAAAAAGCTCAAACCAAAGTCATATTTGGAATAAAATAGAGCTGGAAGGAACCTTAGAGATCTTCTAGTCCATTTGCTTGCTCAAGCAGGAGACCCTATACCAATTCAGACAAGTGGCTGTACACTGTCTTCTTAAAAATCTCCAGTGATGAAGTACCAATAATTTCTGAAGGCAAGATGTCCCATTGGTTAATTGTTCTCACTGTTAGGAAGTTTCGCCTTAATTTCAGGTTGCTTCTCTTCTTGATTAGTTACCAACCATTGTTTCTTGTCCTGCCCTCTGGTGCTTTGGAGAATAATTTGACCCCCTCTTCTTTGTGGCAGCCCCTCAAATATTGGAATACTGCTATTGTGTCATCCCCTCGCTCTTCTTTTCTCTAGATTAGCCAAACCCAAATCCTGCAACTGTTCTTCGTATGTTTTAACCTCCAGGCCTTTGATCATCTTAGATGCTCTTCTCTGAACTTTTTCTAAAGTCTGAAAATTAGCTATATATTTAAATGTAGCTAAATTTGCCTAGTAAGATTACACTGAAATGAATTTGGCTGTAATGGGTTCATGATCTGGCCATCTGGGCAAAAGAATGACTAGAGGAAAACACAGACACTCATCAGAAAGCAGTGAGTTATAGGAACATGAATAGTAAAAGTACTATTAGTAATAAAGTGAGGGCAATCCATAATTGTCAGGATGATTTATAATAGATTATTTTATAGATCTCAGTCCAGCACTTGATGATATGAGAAGCAAGCTTCAGGAAGCTGAACGGAAAAAAACTGCAATACAGGGAAATCTTAGTGAGTTCCAAAATAACCTCCAGGGAATAAAGAGAGGTAAGTAATATGATGTGGCTTTTTACTAATGTGCATTTTACTGGATTTATTGTACCCATGTTTTTTTATTAAAAAAAGCATTAAGTGAAAGAAAAGAAAAAAAAATTGTATCAAAATTATATACTTACTTACAATAATAAGTAAGCCTCATATATTTCAGTAGAGAGCATTTTGCATATTATTGTATCTTAAAAGACAAATGTTATCCTGAATTTATGTGCCACTTTATTTGCCACCTAGATAAGACAGAGAGCTTAATCACAATTGCAAATGCTATGATTAAAAATGCCAACAATATTACAACAAATGTACTCAGTAAACTGGACCCTATTAAAGCTGGAGTGGAGAACATAAAGAACATCTATGAAAATATACAGATTACTGATTTCAACAAGGCTTTGACAGAAGCAAGCCATTCAGGTAACTTTTTTTCCTTTTCTATGGATTCCTTAAACTATTTTTAAATTAATGCCAGAGTTTTCTTATATCATTTTCTGAAAAAGGTCAGTTGTTGAAACGCCTATTGAGTCATCACTTAGTAGTAGATACACTCTGTGAGTGTTATGGAACCAAACTTTGTGGAGATTTCCTGGAAAAGTCAAAACCAGATAATTTAGGTCCTCACTCTAGAATAATCTCTTCCAAGATGTTGCATAGCAACACCTGTTAAAACCTAAATAGCATAGATGTATGGAAGGCAGTCCTCAGATATATGATTTTAGAGAAGCAGCAGCAAAAATGCTTCAACCCCTTTCCTCCATTTTAAGGGCATAGTCATTGGGTTGAAAGCAGTTGGGAAAACTCCTTGTAATGCTTTCAAAATCAAGTCATGGGTAGGTTTAACTTATTGTGGTGGTAGGTTTAGGTTAACAGATCACAAGTAGGTTTAACTTGTTAAGTTGAAGCAAGTTTATATGGTGAAGCAAGTCTATACAGGACTATTCACTTCCTGCATCAGCTTCATTTTGTATATAGGAAAAAGTTGTATAGCACTGTTAGAGAGCTATAGTGATTATTGGGCTAATAGTACAATACTAGTCCTGTTTCCTCCAAAATAATAATTCTATTTCCCAGTGGGTGTTTAGACGAGTTTCGAATTCTTCACCTTGAATGTTGGGTATGTAGATTTTTGTAGTTCAAGACATTTGGAGGATGTAAAAGACTGGAAAAGGCTGTTAATACGTTTAAGTTTAACAGAGTAGTTATTCCTTCTAGTTTGTATTCTTGAAAACAAAATAGGACATAGCAAACTGGTCAATTATCATTTTCCTTTTCTGTATCCACTTGGGGATAATAATTAGAAAGTAATTAAACTAGTGTATTGTTAATAACTAAAAATTAAATTTCCAGTTACTTTAGCCTTTAGCCATAATTGTAATAATTATGTGTAAAAATTGGCAATCTGTATTTTGATATGTAATATTCTTTATTTCTTCCTCATTTTAAAATTCTTTCAACAGTAAATAACTTAACAAGCATGCTCCCAGATCTGTTTAACAAGATTACAAATATCAACCAGCAAATCATATCAACAAGCAATATAACTGAGAATATAAATCGCATCAGGGAACTCATCCAGAAAGCCAGAGATGCTGCAAATAAGGTCTGTGGCAAAAGATATCTTGCTTCCTTTTAAAAAATTATTCTCCCATACTTATTCAAACAATTTTATATATCCTTTATGTATTCTTTCTGAAAAAATATTTTATTTTGGATGCCTACATATGTCAGGCCAATAGGGATAAAAGTAATGTTTACAAAACTGTGTAAGTCCAAGTGGGTTGAATTGTTTAAGAATGATATACTGGAAATAAGGTATGGCTTGCTAAAATGTATGTAAGTTGAAGCTTTGCTTACTAACTAAGTTTGTAATTACTTGCAAACCTTACTTTAGGTAGCCATCCCTATGAAATTCAATGGCAAATCGGGAGTTGAAGTTCGACTTCCTGAAATCCTGGATGATCTGAAGGGTTATACTTCCCTTTCTTTCTTTCTACAAAGGCCTGATAAAAAGGAACACATGACACAACCACAAACACGCAACATGTTTGTCATGTATCTGGGTAACAAAGATGTAAGTGTTGACTATTTCTTTCCAAGCCATTATTGAAAAACCACAAATCTATAACCAAAATATATTTTATTTTACTGTAGTTTATTCATTGTTTAATTTTAAGTGTTAATATTTTAATTTTTTAAACTTCTGTCTTAGCTATATTTTGACATTACTTCTAATTTTTTTTTCTTTTTCTTACCTGGCTAGTTATTGTTATTTCCCCTCTGTTTCTGATTTTTTTCTTGTTTTGTTTGCTAATTTTTTTCCTTATCTTTTTTGGCATATTAAGGTTATATTACATATAGAAAATAATTAAGCTTAATGTTTAAATACACCCTTGAAGATCACGTGAAATAATAGCAATCAATATTGACTAGTTCAATAGAAAGTTCTTAAACTGAAAACAACATAACAGTGTTCCAGAATTTAAAAAATGGAGTAACTCTGTCAAGAAAGAAATCAAATGTAAGCAAAATGGTAGTCTACTGCAAAATGCAGAAATTAATCTCTAACTTTATTTGGCAGACTCAGGTTTAAAATCCTAAGCCAGAGATCTCCAAACTTAGCAACTTTTAAGACTTGTGGACTTCAACTCCCAGAATTCTCCAGCCAGCATAGCTTAAGTTTTAAAGTTGCCAAGTTTGGGGACCCCTGTCCTAAGCATTCCAGTCTTTTGAATCAACATATTTACTTTATTCTAGGCCTTGAGACATCAGTAAGGGTTTTCTTGGACCTGTATGTCAATTATCATGTCAATTTTAGGCACTAAACAACAAGCCGATCTAAGATATTAATACCCATATTTTCGGTGACTTCCTCCATCCCAACAAATTATTTACTTGATATTTGCAATTTGGGATTTATCATTTGAATAATGGTCAAAATTATCTTCCGAATGTATCTTTAATGCAGGAAATAAATGGAACTATAGCTAAAAATAGAGCCAAACTCCTGTCATTATATCAAAGGAGCCACATAATTACTTTCTAAAAGCATCAAATGTCATGAACTATTTGTGTTAATTACCCATCCTATTATAATTCTTCTAATTAATTCTTAGAATGTAGATGTTTTAAGCCTTCATGTGAAGCTTTGGACATTGTGTGTTTTCCATATATTATGAATTATATATGAAAATTTTAGACATACATAAATCTGATTCACCCTTTAAAGGACATTGGCTGAAACGGGCACTATTTCACCTATTAGTCTGTTAATCAGGGTTTACTATGTGTGCATTTATGTAGATATGTATAATAATATATATTAATGGAAACGATCTAGCCTACATAACCCTGAATTTGAGGGCTAGAACTTTCTATCAGATAATTAGAGGATTACAAACACCCATTCAGAGTTCTTTGGATGATTTAACAGATAACAGATAATCAAAGTTGGAAGGGACCTTGTAGGTCATCTAGTCCAACCCCCTGCCCAAACGGGAGACCCTACACCATTTCTGACAAATGGCAATCTAATCTTTTCTGTTATCTCAAGTGATGGTGCTCCTACAATTTACGAGGGCAAGCTGTTCCATTGGTTGATTGTTCTCACTGTCAGAAAGTTTCTCCTTATTTCCAGGTTAAATCTCTCCTTGTACAGTTTCCATCCATTATTCCTTGTCTGGCCTACAGGCGCTTTAGAAAATAACTTGACCCCTTTCTCTCTGTGGCAGCCCCTCAAATATTGGAAGATTGCTATAATATCTCCCCTGGTCCTTCTCTTCACTAGATTAGCCATACCCAGCTCCTGTAACCGTTCTTCATATGTTTTAGTCTCCAGTCCCCTAATCATCCTGGTTGCTCTTCTCTGTACTTTTTCTAGAGTCTCAACATCTTTTTTTATAATGTGGTGAACAAAACTGGATGCAGTACTCTAGGTGTGGTCTTACTAAGGCTTTAGTACCTCCTTTGATCTTGATTGTATCTCTCTGTTAATAAAACTTAGGATTGCATTAGCTTTTTTGGCTGCTGCTGCACACTGCTGGCTCATATTTAACTGGTTGTCCACTAAGACTCCAAGATCCCTCTCACAGTTACTGCTATTGAGCCTGGTTTCACCCAATCTATATGTGTACTTTTGGTTTTTCTTGCCTAAGTGTAGGACTTTACTTTTTTCTACATTGAATTTCATTTTGTTAGATACGGCCCAGATTTGTATCATCCAATTTCCTTGAATATCTACATTGAATTTAGATTTATCTGTAAGGCAACTTCTGCCCCAGGGTGAACACAAGCTTATGTGGGAATTTTAAAAAAAATCTCAGCAGGCTGAGAAAAATTGAAAACAAGTCCCCGCACTAGCGATCTTGTTTGAATACACCTCCTTTGCAGGTGTTATGTTTGATTTTTTTTAAAAAAGGATTATATAGTATATAGCAATTGTCTGAAGAATTAACTTAAGCTTTCATGTTCAGAGTTCCAGCAACTATATCGGTATGGCTATTCGTGGCGGTCATCTTATTTGCGCCTATAACCTAGGAGGCTCCGAAAATGAAATACGAGTGACGGAAAAATTGTATGAGAAAAACACCAGGGACATAGCTTTGGATCAAGTCACATTTAAGAGGTATGGACCCTTAAAATAGATCCTTTCCAATTATTTTGCACTCCTATTGGAAGACTTTCAGTTTTATGCATTTTTTTTCTTCTCTAGAATTTACCAGTATGCAGAATTAGAATACAAGGATGCTGCACCCTCAGATTTGTCAGCCAAATATGAACCTCAAGATTCCAGTAGGAATAGTAACACTCTTCTTAACTTGGATCCTGACAAAGTGGTCTTCTATGTGGGAGGATATCCACCAGAATTTACGGTAATAGCTTTATGTCTTATGCAAATATTAGAAAAAATATATCATTATTTTTTGTAATCCAATTGATGACACTTCTCATAATTTTATCATATTGTTCTTATATAAAAAAGTACTTGAAAATATCTCCATTGTAGGATATGCCTTGAGAGGTTATGTTATTATTTGTTTTTGGTCAAAATTCTGTATCAAGCATTACCCAGATTTGAAACAAAGAGGAAAAATTTTGAAAATGGAACAAATTAGTCAGCTTCCATGATCAGTTATAGAAAAAGATTTTTAAAAATTATAGATTTGTCAAACCCAGAGGTCTCATTCTCACAGCCCGCAGGCCAATTGCGGCCCACAGGACAATATCTTGTGGCTCCCACTGTGATATGAAAGTATAATATTAGTGCGGCCTGCAGGGGGAGTGGACCTCTGAAGAAGTCCTGCCTGCTGTTCCTTGTCGTGGCTGACATTCGGTGCTAGGCTAAGCTACACCGACTTCATGTACACTACGCTTGTAACAACAGTGTGCAGATGACGAACAGTCTGGTAGCAGTCGCCTTTTTTTGCGGTCGCCATTCTGGTACTTTCTACCATCAACAAATGCCACGTTCAAACGCAGAGAAAGGCGACTGCTACCGGGCTGTTCGTCATCCGCTGCGCTGTTGTGACAAGTAGAAGCGGAAATGACGTCACGCGTCGAGACGTTCTCCATGCGTCACTAGCTGGCTAAATACTTCTATGAAACATGGAACAAGAGCGATGCCAATGAGAAATCATTAACTGTTGATGACATTTGAGGATATTTTTTTAACAATGTTTTTTGTGGAATCCCTTATGCGGCCCAGCCTCACCCAGACTCTGCCTCCAGTGGCCCCCAGGTAAATTGAGTTTGAGACCCCTGGTCAAACCTATCACATTTAAAAATTTTTAATATAAATATAAAATCAGTTTGGTTTCAGAAGCAGATTTCATTAAAACCAAGAATATTTCAGTTTCTTTGAAGCACCTCAAGCAGAGGTTTAAGGCAGGGGTGACAAACTCAAGGCCTGTGGGCCAGATCTATAAGCACCATGGGGTGCTTATATCTGGCCCTCAGGGCCACCCTGGAAACAGCAAAGGACTGTCCCGCAGTGCCTCTGCCAGCGAAAACAGAGCTCTATTTTCTCTGGCAGAGGGTTGCAGGAGGCCATCGCAGCCAAAAACAGAGCTCGGGAGCTCATTTTTGCCGGCAGAGCACTCAGGCCACCAAAGGTGCCCTAATATGAGTGATGTCAAACTGGCTATGCCCACCCCAGCCATATCCCCTTGATGTCAAACACAGCCCTGATGCAGCCCTCAATGAAATCGAGTTTGACACCCGTGGTTTAAAGCAGTGGTTCTTAACCTGGGTGATATTGCCCCCCGGGGGCGATTTTGTTTTTTGGGGGGTGATGGAATGAAAAGGGGTGACGCAGGGGGCGATATGGGGGCGATGTAGCGAGAAGTTTTGGGGACACTTTTGGGACTTTTTTCATACACTGAACCGCTATATATTTGTCGTACAAAAACATCAGATCGCTAGCTATTAGTGGATTGAACTGTGTTTTAAAATGTTCCTCCAGCTAGCTTCAGTACAGAATGCCGTACATATGTGAATACGCATCACTCATCTTCATGCGCATTGCGCAGCAGCCTTTATCACTCTACCCATTAAACTTGTCACTCTGATTTTTGTTGCTTTCCTTCTGTAAAAATTTTCTTTGTGTCTTTTTAACCCTTTTTACAGTGTACATGAATATATATTTTCCTCGAATCTTAATTTGCTTTCAGAGTTTTCATCTTGAAATTCTTAGTTCCTGCATTGCTGTTTGTTCTTATGCCCTTTTTATATTTCTTTTTGCATCTTAAAATTCACTTGTAATTAAATCATTAAATGTTACTGTTTTTTTCGGGCATTTCATTTTCTTCAACTGAATTTTGTTTTCAGTGGTCATTGAATTTAAGTGTCTTGAATAAATAAGATAATAATGAAATACATGTATCACAAAGTTTGGGAGTAAAGTGAGAGTAAAGTGGAATCAGAATTTTTCCACAGTTGAGATATAGGAAAAAGACTGGAAATAAATTATTTGCATTGATATGTCCTGATGACAATTTTAAAGAAAAAAAAATGTGTTTGCATAATTTGAAGAATTATTTCCCTGTTTTGTGATTTAGAGGTTATGTTGGGAGAGGGGGGGTGATGATAACTTCCTCAATGGCTCAAGGAGGCGATTCTTTCAAAAAGGTTAAGAACCGCTGGTTTAAGGCATACTTCAGCTGTTTATTTTCCCACTATGGTATATTAGGCAAAAAAAGTCTGTGTGAAGCCATTGAAATTCCTTAAAATAATAATTATAAAATAATTGATTTAAAGTTTACTATTCCAGATTCTGCATTTACTTTCAAATAAAATAGCGCTATCTATCTTTGGAGTAAAATTGAACATAAACAATTCACAGAGTTTTCTGGGCCACATTTTTGAATAGAATAGAATAAAATAGAATAGAATTCATTATTGGCCAAATATGATTGGACACACAAGGAATTTGTCTTGGTGCAAATGCTCTCAATATACATTCGTCAAGAGTCAAGAATTATAAGGTACAACACTTAATAATAACCATAGGGTACAATAAGCAATCAAATCATACTTGGAAACAGTCAGTATAGATCGTAAGGATTCAAGCGACAAAGTTACAGTGATACAGTCACAAGTGGGAGTGGATGGGTGATAAAGAGTGATGAGAAGGTTAACAGTAATAGTAGTGCAGACTTTGTAAATAGTTGGACAGTGTTGAGGGAATTATTTGTTTAGCAGAGTGATGGCGTTTGGGAAAAAACTGTTCTTGTGTCTAGTTGTTCTGGTGTGCAGTGCTCTATAGCGTCGTTTTGAGGAAAGGAGTTGAAACAGTTTGTGTCCGGGATGTGAGGACCTTGGCATTGCCTTCTTCTAGGATGTTAAGAGATAGGCTTCAAGCTGGCTTCATGCCTAAGGTCTCCTGTTTCTAACCTTTAACCACTACATCAAACTGGCTCTCAAATATAATTGCAATTCATATAAAGAAGGTGGAAATCCACATCCACATGTAACTTGCTTTAGAAAATTAATCTGAAATGTTTTAAAAGCTTTTCAGCTTTTAAAGATTTTAATGCAGCAGAATCTAATACATCTTGAGCTATGTCCAAAATATCTATTAATAAATATAAATTGTCTGATGTCTAGTTTTAATAAATCTAGACTGAGATGGATAAATTATGTATCATAACACTCATTGCAATGATCTAGCCAATAAAACAGTTAATAGTATCCACCTTAATTAATGACATGGGTTTATACCTTTCCATAGACTTTAGAAACTTTACCTGATTTTAAATTCATTTTATATAAGCCTCATAAAAAGATAAAGGCAATTAATCTTATGTAAATTATTTAGTATAAACCTCTTATAATATTGTGCTCAAAATAATTGTAAAATATTTATACCATTTAATAGGGAAACCATCTAGGCTGGAGGCTTTCTGCTTTTTATCAGTTGAATTTCTCAAATATTGTTCAAATTCCAAAGTTGCTTTCAAAATTCTTGCACAATCCTGTGATAACAATTGAGTATCAAATTCACTCAAAATATTACTCATTTGCTGTTGATCGACTGTAGTATCAAGATCATAAAATTACTTATTTTATATTAAAATACTAGTGAGAAAGTGTAAATTAATTAGATTACATTTTATGTTTCTCTTGTTTTAAATAATGTGCTGATAAATTATGAGGTTTTTTTTCTCATTTTTTTTCCAATATTTAACTTTAATCTTTTCAAAGAAAATTTAATCTGATCAACCTAAAAATTATCTATCTGCTACTTGGATGAATGTAAACTGTGGGATTCTTTGTATATTCTAGTAAATATTGTTTAACCATATTTTCCATAAATTTGCAACAAAGAATTCTATTATTCCTTATCACCGAGATAATAACAAACCTTATAAGACTTATATGCATCTTTTATCATCAGCAGGCTAATTAGAATCTCAATTACATTCCAGAAAGCTCTCATATTTGCTATTTGATATATTCAGAAATTATCCCATTAGATGGTACACTCAGCGGATAATTGATTTTGCATACTTATTGATCAGCTGAAGACTAAACACCAATTGTCTCATGATTTTTTTTTGCCTGTTTTCTTTATTCTGAAGAATGAATATAACTGCATGGTTGACTTCAAAATAGGCTGGAGGAATTGAGAATGTGAGATTTTTAGTTATTAGGGCAAACATTCAGTGAATCAGTAAATCCCAAATATTCAAAATTATTTTTGCAATCTTAAAAACTAAAATCTTTCTTTTTAAGTTCTTTTAATTAAGAATTAGAATTTTAAGGATATGGAATACTGAATGTAATTATAATAGTTGGGTCTTTGTAATGCAATAATTAAAATGTATCAGAGGCTACAGAATCTCATGACAATTGCAATTTCTATGTTTATACAATACTGGGCATTATTGAAATTTGCTGCTTTTTTAAAAAAAAGTGTTCTTATTCTTACAGCCTCCCAGTGTACTGGACTACCCACATTATGAAGGCTGCGTTGAATTAGATAGCTTAAATGACAGAGTTTTCAGTCTGTACAATTTCAAGAGGACTTTTAACCTTAATACTACTGTGGTGCAACCGTGCAGGAGGTAATATTTTTTTTCTAAATGTGTTTTAGATAATTATCAATGTGGAATGTTGTCAAGCACAATCTATCATATTCTGTTTCTCCTATTCAAATATGGATACTTATTATCAGCTTTCGAAAGCTTCTATGTTTCTTTTAAAATCGTATTCAGATTTTAAGTTGGTCATGTACACAGCCATGCTATTCCTTGTTCTTGTACCTATTGGCATCTGATCTACAGTAAAGTATTCCCCTCCATTTATTTAGGATGTTATTAGTTATCTGTAAGGTCAAATATGGGTGGCTGAAGCTTTCAGTGGGCTGTTATTATGATTTTCGGCGATCTACATGATGAAACTATGTAAACCCCACAAAAGGGCAGAAGTATTTTCTGACAAATGATCAGAATTAATATCAAACCTTTAGGGTTTGAGCTTGGGTAAAATAAGTGCCCTCCGGGGTTCTTGACTGAGATATCCTCCGAGATGGCATTTTCAGAATATCCTTCAGAGCATATTGCCTCCAATGGTCACACCTTGGAGATGCAGTCAATGCATTAGGGTAAAGCAGAGGTGTCAAACTCGCATTGTCATGGTGGCATCACATGATTTTTCCCTCTTTTCTAAACTGGCCATGGGTGTGGCCACCGCATGATGCATCTGACCTGCAGGCTGTGAGTTTGACAGCCCTGGTGTAGAATCACATGGAAGAAATGACAAAAACTGCATAGTGCCAATGTGACTCAAGCCTTAATCTTTTTCTACATGTATTGTGACAATATGTACATGTATTAAAGGGATGGAGGTTATGGCACAGTGCATTTTTAATAAAAGAGGTAAATCTATGGATGCCTCTGGGTTAGGTTCATTTCTGAGACCAGTGCATGATATGGGCTAGACATTTTATTACCACTTGAAGAATGCAGTTAGTGAGAGCAGAAGAAGTTAAACATTAGACTAACAACAGTTAAACTTATTCACAACTTCTTTTCTATATGCCAAACTTCTCTTTCACATTTATAGATCTTATATTTCAATTCTCACCGAGCTTCAGTTAAAATGTTACATGCATTCTTTTACTTTCCTTATTCTGTGATTGAGCTATCACATTGCATTAAGCCCGTGATGGCAAACCTATGGCATGCATGTCACAGATGGCATGCAGAGCCATTTGTGCCGGCACGTGAGCCGCAGGCAAACTTACCTCACTACGCATGCACATGCCTCAGAGTCGATTTTCGGCCTGTTTGAAGTCTTTTTTGGCCTCCTAGAGGCTTGAAGAAAGTCTTTGCAGGTCGAAAAATTGGCCCGTTTCATCACTTCCTGTATTTCTGGAAATACTGGAAGTGATGAAGCGGGCCCATTTTTCAGCCTGCAAAGGCTGCAGAAGTTTTCCTCAGGTCTCTGGGAGGCCTCAAAAGGCCTCAAAAGGGTTGAAAATCAGCTGGGAGGCACAGTGCACGTAAGAGGGCAGTGTGGGGGAGCATGGGAGAATTGCATGCGCATGCGCAGGGGGCGTGGGAGGCGCATTGCCTTCTGGGTGCTGGCATGTGAGCGTGTGCGCACAAGCGCGTGCACAATTTTTGGCACAGGAGCCCAAAAAGGTTAGCCACCACTGCATTAAGCAATAGTATGTTTGCTTTTGATTCCATATGGATTAGCCTTATGAAATAAGTCCAGATGAGAAACACACCCAGACATTCGAGTTCTATCTTTATTATAAGTTTACATTAAGTGAATTCTTCTAGTCTGAAAGTAAATCTCTGTTCCCTCAGCTTTACAATCCAAGAAACTAAGGAGCATTCCTTCTGAGATATTTGCCATGCCTACATTCTTTTTGTTGGCTGAGCTACCTCTTATCTGACTCTTGCCTAGTCTATAGCTCTTCTTCCTGTCTCTCCAAGATCATTCATACACACCATTAAAGTATATTAGATGGGACTTTGCATAAGCAATTGGATCAAGTCTTCTTTTCAAAACTTTGAACTGAATTGCTTAATTGCTTCAAAATGCCTTCAAATAGATTTAGAGTTTAATTAACTTTTGTGCAGATGCTATATGTTTCTTATTGAAGCAACTTAATCCACACACTTGAAATCAAAGTTGAATTGCAATTGTATTCTATTTTATTTGATATATATATCCCACTTTCCTTTAGGATTATACAGCACTTTTTCCTTCAATCCCCCACCCTCCCAATGCACTGGGGTACTGAAATACTGTGTAAGTGGTCCAAGTCACTCAGTAAACTTTAGTGGTTGAAAATGAAGACCTGAGTTCCCTATCCTAGTTTAGTCTTTGAGCCACTATCTCATCTCTTTGAGCAATGTTTAAGCTTCTTCACAAGCTCCTTATGAGAACCCACCGATCGTGATTTTGAAGCGAGGACTGGTGCTTAGCATGATGTTTGAATTGTGACTTATTCAATAAATATATTTGAAACAAAAATAGCTTAGTGCAACTTGTGAAGCAAGTTTTGAGATTCAAAGAAATGTGTACAATTGCAGGATGAAGAAAGATAAAGAAGTTTGGTTAACTTGCAATTTCTTCTCAGCTTTATTTTCTTCTCCGCTTTATTTTTCAATTCATAAAACCAATTGTAAGTTATTATTTAAACTTCATAAATGTGTGTTAAAAACAATAAGAAAACAAATATCTGTGAAGGAATGATGTAGCTTTAACATATAGTGTATTTCCTTACGAAGGGAAACACCATTTTCACTTAGCTTGACTGTTTTCTTTATTTAAAACATTTCTTGATATATCAGATATGCTTGGTCGGATGGTAGCATTTTCATCTGCAAATTTCTATATTTCAGATACAGAGAACAATCTGATGAATTTTACTTTGAAGGCATAGGTTATGCACATATCAAAGTTTCTTCAGACTCAGCAAACATAAGATATGAACAAACCATTCAAACTACTTCAGATGTCGGGTTAGTGTTCTTTGCAGAAAATCAGGTAATTAATATTCATGTAAATGTTTCCAGGCAAAGTGGAAGTGGGAAAGAAGAAGAAGGAAGGAAATTAGGCACAGGGAAAGGAAGATCCATACAGATAAATTGTTCTGAAACAATGTAAATAGGTCAATACTAACCCAAATTAGCCTATCTATTAACCTATCATTGAAAATAAGTTGAAACACAGATTTAAATAATGATTGTTTCAGATTCCAACATACACAGTATTGTTTGAAAAAATATTCATAAACAGTTTTAATAGTTTTGTGATATATAGAAACAGACTTAGTGGAAGTGCATCTTAGAGATCTATTATATATGTATTTATGTACAGAATGTATATATATTTGTATAGTATGTTTGTGTATGTATGTACATTATACTCTTCAACCCAGGGCCTAAATTTCATCCATAGAAAGAAGATTATTCTTAATCCATTTAAATCTTTTTTCTTTCCCATTAAGGGATGATGTTGCCCTAAATGCATCTGGGAGAAGCTTTAAAATACCCAATTATTTTATTCATAGTTTAAGACTTAAATAAACAAGAATAACTGCTTAATTTTTTTAATGAAAATTTTTAGAAAATGTCTAGCCAATGAGTGGGTCACCACTTATTCAGATTCCTCATTCATTCCATTATGTGGAGTTTGTTGGTGGATGAAGTTGTCTTCTGAATTGGGGCCATCTGAGTGGGAAAATTGAGCTGTTGGTTTGTATTTTGCACCGATCTCCAGGGTCTTTTCAATAATATTTGATTTAAACAATAGTAAAGGCATCTCATAAAACAATTCTATTAACTAGCATAATCCCAAAAGAAAGGGAATAATTTGTAAAATATTTTAAATATATATATAGATGTTGAAATGTTGAAAATTTACTTTCTCAGCTGTAATTTGCATAATATCTGTTAACTGCAATAAATTTAGTTAATCCATTTAGGAATATACTTAGTAATATATATTTTATTATGTAGAAGTGTAAATTGATATAAAATTACAATAGTGCAAACTTCTTCATTTTTCTCACTATCCTAGGAATATTGAAATATAGCATGAAAAGTTATAAAGCCATAAACTGTAGAACTGGAAAATTTATTTTTTCCTTTAGGCTACATGCATGTAACTTAAATTTCATAGTATTTTCTGAATCTCAGTTTTCAGATCTTAACATTGTGTCAAGCAGATCAGCTTAGTAATACAACTTGAGCCCTTATGATGCCAACTGCATTGAAGTTTTTGGAACATAACCTTAATTTTCTCACAACTTTATGCTAAGTCTTTTGTTTTGGGTTTTTTTGCTAAGTAAATGGAAAATTGATCATTGTACTGTCTGAGTATAGATATAAAGATCAGACTGAGCTCTCAGATCCAAACCCTGATGCTTCATGAGCTACTGCCTCACTTGAAGAAAAGGAAAGATATAGGAAGGGTGGTTGAGTTTGAATGGCAGTAAGCAAAATGCAATGTTCATCTGTTAGAATCTCTGCCCTTTTAGTTCATATATTTTGCTAGTCTTGGCCTATGTTCAAGCAAATGTAGGACGATTGTTGCCTATGTTCATGAGCATGTATAAAATTCCTATTTCAGATTCCAGATCTTCTAGTTATCTGGTGATAGAAACAAGTAGTCCAAATGACAAAGCAGAATGATACATTATTTCTTTATTATGGCTTTCTCATAGAATAAAAATGAAAAATATTTGGTTTTTTAGTTAGATGTGGAAATGTTGCTCTTTATTGGCTTCAATCAGTCATTCCCACCAGTTGTTGAACAATAATGTTTATTTAGAATTGTAATTCAGCAAATCTGTGGGAAAGGATTGTCCTCTTTCTCTTCCTAAGAAGGAACAATGCATTTTTTCTTTTAAATATGAAAGCTGAAACAATCAACCTATTAGGAAAAGATATAAATATTAGATGTTATTTAGAATAAAAGAAAATATGCCTTTCAGTTAATGCCTATTTGTTTATTATTTTGCATAAACATTATTTCTGGATTATAGGACAAGTTTATTAGTTTGCGAATTGAAAATGGCAGCCCAAAATTCACATACAAAGTTGATTCACAACCTCCGAGAGAAATATCAAATGGAAGCATGAACAATGTAGCAGAAAATCCGGTAAGTTTCTCTGCACAAAACAATCTCAAGAGTTGTTATCATTATGAAAATGCTTACATATACCCCTTTGTAATAAGCTAGCTATTTCATTAATCTTAGCATTAATTCCATTAATCTTAGCTACATATATGGACATTTTTAAAGTTTACTCTTAAAACAAATATGTGGCATTGCTTACAAATGTATATGTCAGCATAAGGAGGCATTATGTAGGTGATTGGACACCACCAAATTTGTCATATTTTGGCTTTGCCCCTCCAAATAAAAAGTTCCCAGGAAGTTGGATTAACATGTTTGGAAACCTCCATATTATCAGAATCTTGATATCAGAAGATTCGAAGACAGTCTTGCCCAACCTTAGTGTCATCAGATATGCAGAAGATGGGTGGGTTCCAACATCTAGGCGTCAGCATTCCAGGGAAGATCCATTCCTGTCAGTAACTCCAAGACACACGCCATCTCAAAATACTTTTATTAGAACAGTACCTGGCACATACTGGGGAAATCCAGAACTAAATCTTCCCGGCTTCCCCACAAAGTCCCAAGCTACAACCCATCCGCTTTTTTCTTCATCACCAGATCACGTGCACCAATTTTTCTCAGATTCTGCATTATATTTTCTCAAACATCTTAAATGTAGGATTTTTAAGAACCCGAAGTGTCCCCCCAGCCACGAGTCATGGCTACGCTTTAGTACCATTAGTCTTAGATTTGCGGGTACATAAAGTTTAGTTCCTTTCCAAGCCAGTCCCTCATTCATTGTTAATTCAGTTTAATGCCCCACAAACCAGGGATTGGTCAATAGGGCTGCTTTCAACTCCGTGATCAATTTGTCTTCCAGGTGTTTGGGGTTGCGGTTGGCTTGGCCTCAAGTGGTTACTTGGCCTGCCAATTGAGCTTCTGATATCAAAGCCTGCACTATTTCCTTTCAGTGACTGTCAAACTGGGGTTTCCTGGAGAGGGTGTCCACCAATATATTTTTCCCTCCAGGGATATATTTCATGTTGAAGTTGAACTGCTTGAAGTATTGAGCCCAGTGGACTTGTTTAGGTGATAGCTTCCAAGATGTCTTTAGAGCCTCGAGGTTCGATCAGTCCATACCTCAAATAGTTCCTTCACCCCTTCTAGAAATGCCTCCAAGTCAACAAAGCCCATCATACTGCAAATGCTTCTTTCTGTCAGACCTCCCATCTTCGCTCTGTGTCCATTAGCTTTTTGGACACATGAGAGAAAGGCATCAGTCAGTTCTGAGAGTCCTTTTGTAGCAGAACGGCCACTACCAAAACATCACTACCATCAGCTTGGACTATAAAAGGTCTGGTTGGGTCTGGGTGCTAGGGAATGGGCTCAGCTGAAAAGATGCGTTTTAATGTTTCAAAAGCTTTCTGACAGTCCATTGTCCAAGCAAGGGGTTGACTGGACTTCGGTTTGGTGGGTGAAAGGCCCATTTTTAATAACACTGTCAAAGGGAGAGCAACTTTGGCAAAAGAAGGAATGAATTGTCTATAGAAATTGGCAAAACCCAAAAAGCTTTAAAGTTGCTTTGTGTTTTGGGGTGTTGCCAGTCCAGCATGGCTTTCACTTTTCCAGGGTCCATCTCAATTCCCTGGTTGGATATTCAATAGCCTAAGTCAGTGGTTGGCAAGCTGCGGCTCGCGAGCCACATGCGGCTCTTTACACACTTTAATGCGGCTCTTCTGTGTGCCGGGCGCCCTCTCCCCTCCCTCCTCTCGGGCGGCCGCCCCAGGAGTCAGGACTCTGCAGCTAGCCTCTGTCAGTGCGCGCCCTGTGTGCAGCCCCGGCGGCTGGCTCCACACAGCTCCAGTCGGGTCATGTGGTATAAAGGGGGGTGACTTTCTGTGTAGCGCCGCGGCGGCGAGGCAGCATCCTCTCTCTGTCTGCCGCCCTCAGAAGAAGACTGCGCCTCCCAAATCAGCAGCGTGTCATCAAAAACAGTGTACCATCCTATATATTTTCGGTTTTAAAAATGTGGCTCTCAAAATAAATTTCAATCATGGTTTTGGCGAGATTTGGCTCAGTTGAAAAAAAAGGTTGCCCACCACTGGCCTAAATAATCCAGTGACTCCTTGTGGAATTCGCATTTTGACAATTTTACATATAACTTGGCAGCCAAAAGTTTTTTCAGTACTTGTCTGACCAATTTGACATATTCCTCGATGGTTTAGCTGAATATAAGGATGTCATTCAGGTAGACGAGGACCCCTGGTACAGGTGCAGATGTAACACTTCATTGATGAGTTGCGTAAATACTGCGGGGGGCCTATGAAGTCTGAAAGGCATGACTCGGAATTGGAAACTACCCAAAGGGCAGTTAAAGGCTGTTTAGTAGTAAGCTTCTCTCAGATCTAGCTTGGTGAAGACCTTGCCTTTTGACAGGTAGTTTAATAAGTCCTTCATAAGAGGGAGAGGATACATGTTTTTGATGCACATAGCGTTCATGCCCCTAAAATCAACACATAATCTCAACCTGCCACCGTTCTTTTCTTTGAACAGCACTGGAGCAGCCAACTTAGATTTGGCAGGTTCAATGAAACCTCTGTCCAAATTGCTATCAACGTATTTCCTCAGTTCAGTCATTTCAGCTAGTGTCATGGAATACATCTTTGGTTTTGGTTGTTTTGCCCCGGGTTCTAATTCTATGACACAATCTGTGGCTCGATGGGGCAGTAAAACATTACATTCCTCTTCACTGAATGCCTCAGCCAAGTCTCTATATTGTTTGGGCACTTGGGGAGTACCTGGAAGAAGACCCAAAGCGGTGGTTGCTGCTTTAGTTTCTGGGCCCAGGTTGGATGGTGGTTTCTTAGTGGAAGGAAGCGGGGCAGTGGCCCCACTCCAATAATGATTTTCTGGAATCCATCCTCCCACTTGATGGTAGCGGCCCATTTATCTAGTCAAGCAAGTCCCAATATGACAGATTCTGACATTCTTAGAGCTACTATAAAACGTATGAGTTCCCGGTGAGGACCCATCTCCAGTTTGATTAACTCTGTAATTTGGGTGGCTGGGGTCCCCCCAATTAATGTCCCATTCACTTGTTCAAATCTGATTGGGTGTTTTAGTGGTTTAGTTTTTATGCCAATTGTTCAATGATGGGGAGCCCAATAAGGCATCTAGAGCATCCAATATCTATGACCGCTTCAAATTCCCCTGCCTCCCCCATGTCAGGCACCACTAACTTCACTTTGATGATAAAAGATGTGATGGGTGCACTCACCATAGGATCGTCTTCGTCAGTGGATTGTCCAGGGAGGCTGTGTTGGTCTGGAAGTTTGTTGCTCCTTTCTGTGTGGAGAGGATCTTCTATGGTGTGTCCAGCAAAGCAGCTAGTGTCAGGGAGCTTTCCTTGACTTTTCCGTCCCCTGGAGGCTATATCAGACCTCAGTTGTGGAGCTTGTGGAACAGGTGTGGGGGCCAAACAGTCTGCTGCTCTATGGCGACCCTGCCCACAACGATAACACTTTATCATTCTGGTGGTTTGGGTGGAAGCAGGTTCTGGTCAGCTGTTGCCTGGCCACAGCTCTACGAGGGCCTTCAGATAGGGGTCTTTTTTGTTAGTTGATGTTGTGGTCTAAATTGAGGGCAGCCACATACCACGTTTTTAGGGTCTCTGGTATTCCCCTAATGTCACTGGCCTTCTTTACTTTTGGGTCAATGGCATTTTTTAAATAGTGCAAGATTAATTTTTCAGGCCAATCTATGAGGTGGCTTGCGACCCTTCTAAAGTCCCACATAAAATCTGTTGCCCTGTTTCATTTCCATTAATTTGTCCTCATTTTCAGCCACTCTGTCTCGATTCTCAAATCCGAGTCTCAGCAATTGAAGAAACACATTGACATCCTGTAGTTCTGGGGCCTGTTCGTAGTGCAATTGCACTACCTAATCAGAAGCATCCCCCTCATTCATCCCTTCTGTTATTGCAGTAACTAAATCGCGTTCAGTTGCATATTGGTCTCCAGATATGTGAGACCAGATTTGAGTGAGGAAATAAGATAAATGTTCATGGCGCCCATCAAAATTGGCCTTGAACTGCATCTGGTCTGGTCTCATTCCCTGCATGAGGAAAGGGGGGGTGGCTGCTTCCTGTTGCCTGTACAGATCTCTTTGTTGGGAAGGGATCGCTGATTCTCTCTGGGGCCAGGGTGTTGCTGGCACAGGCATCCACTGATACTGGATCCACCCTTGACCAGGATAAAATCCCCACCCTGGAGGGATACTTTCTGCAGGGGGTAAATTTCCTTCTGGGTGTGGGGGAAAAGGACTCAGAGATTGCAACATACCTGTTGTAGTCTGCATTTCTCATGTCTCCCTTGTAATTTGATCCTGTTGGCCTTCACATCTCCAATATGCCTCCTTTGCAGTATGTAAAAGGTTAATGGAATAAATTCTCCAGACAGCTTTTTTTCCGGTCCCGTCTGACAACTTCTCTAGGAATCTGTTTCTTCGGGCTGGGCTCCTAAATCTTGCCTCTCTTTCGCATGCCTTAACTCCTCCAAAGGGGGGCTGGGGGATTCAATTAATCTTCCAGTCCCCCCCCCCCAATGCCCTTCTGTCTCACCTCCTGTGTTGGCTGATTCTTTGGATTGATCCATAAATCCTGGGATTTAGCACCCCTGATAGCTCCCTCTTGGGAGAGCTGAAAGTTGTTGCAGTTCTGGATTATTGTCAGCATTCCAGGGAAGATACATTCCTGTCAGTAACTCCAAGACACATGCCATCTCAAAGTACTTTTATTAGAACAGTACCTGGCACATACTGGGGAAATCTGGAACTAAATCTTCCCGGCTTCCCCACAAAGTCCCAAGCTACAACCCATCCCCTTTTTTCCCTCATCACCAGATCACATGCACCAATCCCAAAGTAAGTTTTAATTCTTTCTGAGCCACACTCTGTAACCTTGAATTATCAAAAATAATATATTTTGTCTACTAAAAGCTACTCAATTAACATCACCTCCCCTCCCACTTTCTTCAACTATGTGGCAGCGATGAATTCCATAGCTGACACTAGGCTTCTCAGTAACGACTATGCTAGCTAGAGAATTCTAGGAGTTGAAAACTGCACTTAGCTTGGGAAAACCTAAACATGACTTAATATTCAGCAGAGTGTTTATGCGAGAGGTAGGAAATGGACAGGGTCAGTCAGCAATGAAGAAATGTCTCTAGTAGCAGTTGGTGAAGAACTGTACCCCTTTCCTATTCCTCCTGAATAAACAAAACCATTTTCAGGTTGTTGAACTATCACCCTGTTAACTACTAGCTCAGGGTTTTTTTTAATATAAAAAGGTAAGGCCTTATTGTTTGCCTCAGGCAGCAGAATGTTTTTATGCAGATCTGAGAACAAAGACATCATATGTAGGTTGCTGCGAGCAGATACTACCCCTTATGTACCCTCTCCCTATAATATTCAAGCCTAATGCCCGGAACTCTCTCTGAGGATTGTGGCATAGAACTCCCAGTCAAAGGATGGCAGTGCTGAGCCCTTCCTCTTAGCAGGAGAGTTTTCAGCTATTCTATAATAGTTGAGAAATATTTCTCTATAGTTCCATCTGCACAGATGGAAAGGCAAGTTTGAAGAATAGTCTCAGAATCCAAGCCTAGGAATATTTGTCAGGAATCTTTTTAGAACTTGGATGCATAGCAGTTAAGAGATAATCAGTGGAAATCAATAAATCTTTTTTCAAATTCCATTTTGTAGCCATTGTTTAGCAAAAGTCCATTTATTCTTTTATTGCTATATTAACCAAGAGTCTGCAATATCTTATATCTTTCTCACATTCAGTTAATTGGTCTTAGAGATTTAAACAATTTTAAATCCTCATTAGGACTTGATGGTATCAAAATAAAAGGTAATAGCAGAAAAGATTGACATAATGCAGAAGTTCTTTTGTCATTCAAGGGAAATGCTTTTAAGTCATTATTTGAGAGTAAGGGGCGAAATGAAAATGCTTTATGTTTGTGGCCATATCAACATTTTTACCTTTTAGAAAATAACTAGAAGCTAATATATCTTTCTTGCAAAGTTTGTACTGTGGCCTTTTAAAAACCCTCTATTTTAAAAGAGCACTTCGGGTTTCCTCTCTCTGCTGATTTTATCTTGCTGATTTTATGTTTCCTATTGACTAACTATACTTTGGTATTGTCTTCATTTTTGTTTTTTACCTATGATATTAATAGTTTATTGTTTGAATTAATTATTAAAAACTAATTCAAAATATATAAAAGGCACAATATCGGTAATAATGCACTAGTAACTGTAAATGTTGAAAATCATAATGAAATAATGAATAACACAAAAAGCTTTAAATCTGATTGTTTTATTTGTTTCAGGTAATTTTACACATTTCCCCCAAACAATATATTTTTGGGGTTGGCAAACTTAGATTATATGCCATCGTGAATACATTTCATTTTAAGTCATATTACTTGGGAGGAATTCCGACCTCTCTAAGAGAACGGTGAGTGACAACTATCTTGAAGATAGGGACTGGTACAGAGTGGTTAAGGGTGCATGTTAGGTCCTGGCCATGCTGAATGTATTCTGGCCCCTGGATTGTGGTTTAGCTACAGACTGTTGCCTTTCTTGGGTTTGGGATGGATGCCTGATATGGATATTGTCAATTATCTAGAAGCAACATTATATAGTGACTGAGGTGCATTTAGCTTGATATAGGTTAAAAGTTCCTCATGTTTGATGTAAGTTAACAGCAAGAATAGAACATCCAGCTAGATGACTAAATAATTTTTTCTTTCTTCTAAGCTGGAATGAAGAATTTTTAAGTAAAGTTTTTCTTTCTGGAAATTGAGTTAGCCGTTCAAATGATCTGGGGGTAACATACAATCATAATATTTTTTTTTTCAAAAAAACGAAAGGACTTTTCAGGGGGGTGATTACAGTTTTAGAATATATGTATGGATTCCAGAATTTCCCATAGTATATGTTTTTTGTACAAAAAATGCATTTGGTTTAAACATATGCAGTTATAAATAATGCTAAGAAAAAAAGTTTATTTTCTATATATAATTTTAAAAATACTTATTCTTTGAATAAATATATATTTTGAAGAGAAGCACACAAACATAATTTAGAGATGAGTAAGAATCATTTGTTTTCTCCTGTATGGTGAATTCTGTTTTCAACAGTCCAGTCATCACAGACACTTAGAATTAAACTTCAAACAACCTCAAAGAGGGTGTAAATTCTTTACCCTGGATTGCCATTGCAAAGTTTATTTACAGCCATTGCAAAGTTTATTTACAGTATTTATTGGACTTTTTTACCCCACCTTTATTATTTTTATAAATATCTTAAGGCAGTTAACATACTTAATGCTTCTTCCTTTTCTTATTTCCCCCACCAACAACCCTGTATGGTGGACTGGACTGAGAGACAGTGATTGGCCCAAAATCACTTAGCCGGCTTTCATGCCTAAACAGGACTAGAACCATGGCCTCCTGCTTTCTAGCCTGGTGCCAAGATCAAATACTAGACCAAACAGGCAATTACAACTGCAAATATAGTTTATGGAATTCATTCTGCTAGTG
Organism: Bungarus multicinctus; assembly: GCA_023653725.1. Lineage (NCBI taxonomy): Eukaryota > Metazoa > Chordata > Lepidosauria > Squamata > Elapidae > Bungarus > Bungarus multicinctus. Next base: position 49,348,854 of record CM042846.1, read on the forward strand.
GAATGACAAAAGACAAAATATTTCCATAATACCAACTTTAAAACTGTGCTTTGCTGGTTGCTGTAATTTACTTATTTTTGAAAGCAGGTTTAATATATCCACACCACCATTTCGTGGGTGCATGAAGAATATTAAAACTTCATTTGAACGTTCTATAAGCTTCTCTGAAAGTTTTGGTGTCAGCAGAAAATGCCCGGATGACTGGAAGGTAAATAATCACCACTTCTTTTATTACTTGGCATTACCTCCATAATGTTCATGATTCTTTAATCATAATTCCTTTTAATTATTTAATCATAATGCCTAATATTTCTAAAAGAAGACTTGCAATGGGATTTATGGCCCTATATGATCCAGAAATGTATAAATCTCACCATATGAGAGATCTGTTAATCTTATTATAAATAATAGAGAAGTAACCAGAATAAAGGTTACTCACTTCGTTTTAAAAAGAAAATATTTATCATCTACTTGTATTTTTTAGCTGATGAGAACTGCAAACTTTTTCAAGAATGGAGTACTTGACTTAAGTGATAAAGATTTTCCATTCCCTGATAATTTCCAAGTTGGATTTGGATTTCACACATTGGCAGTTAATGGAATGCTATTAAGTTATAATATACGGGTAAGAAAGGTTAATTATCTTTTGCTGTCTTTTAAAATACAGTCAAATTGGTTTCCTACAAATGCAAAATCTCAATATTTAAAAAAATATGTCTGTTTCTTTTTCTTCCTTTCAGCTTGCCGATTTTAACGTTTTCCTAAGAAATGGCTATGTAATTGTAAGCCTGGCTGATGAAGAAATCCAGTCTAGCAAAAAATGTGAAATTGGTTCAATGCATTACGTAACAGTGATAAAAGAAGACGATACGTATGTTTGAATGATTATTGTATTGAGTGATGCTTTGGTCAAAACATAATTTTATTGTTTAATATATGCTTAGTTGTGAATGCTTTAACTGCATTAGAAGTAATATGTCATTGGACTTGGATTCTGAGAATGATTTGTTTTTCACAGAGGTATTTTTGAATATGACAACATTATCAATAACAAAATATAAAATTACTGTGTTGGGGTGGCATTTAGTTTGTAAGCCAAACTACATAGTGATGTGGTATATAATGAAAACTTCAGTAACAGTTCCTAGAAGGGGATGCACAAATGATTTAATTAAATAATTAAGTATTATTTCTGTATCATAATAGTTTTGTCATGATAATTTCACTTTTATGTGCATTTTTGTCCTCCTAGGCTGAAGCTATTATTTGATGATATGCCTAACTCAAAAACAGTTGTAACTCCTGAAAGAAAATCAATGAATCGACCAATAAAACTGGGTGGAAACAACTTTGAAGGGTGTATGTCCAATATCTTTATTGAACGGTAAATCTATTATGTAATCATAGTTTATATATGGTAATCTATTTAATAGAGCAAACCACAAAAATTTCAACATGATTTTTAAAAGTACTAAACAACCCATGACCCATTGGATCATCCTTTCAGATATATTTGCAAGTGCAGAGGGATTGGCAGGGATTGTATGGATATGGAGCAACTTGTGACTTTCCCTGCACAGTTTCCCATTGACTTTCTCCCTGCAAACTTCCCAGGAAGGAAGTTGCAATTCCAAACCCACTGATATGCTCTCACCATTAGCCAGTCATGTGATCTCTTTCTCCCTGCAATCTTGCCAGAATAACTCTGTTATTCTGTTCTGTTCTGCATCCCTATTGATTTGTGGGAAGATGTTAGGGAATGTTGTAAATGAAGACCACATGACTATGGCAATGATGTTGTACAGCAGCAGTGCAGCAGCACTGAAGCAGCAAGAACTTTCCAAAATTTCACTCCTGTGGGAATAATGGGTCCCTGCATTCTGTAAGTTAATGCTTTTGAGTACCTTGGCTGAAAAGGTTTGTCCTATGATGCACCCTTTCATCCAGTTAAAAGTTATAGTCATAAGAGTTTTGGTGCAATATGGATTTTTATTATATTTTAATGACCAAACAGATTTACAATAGCATGCCATATTAGAAGAAGACAAGGCTATATTATGCAGAGTGCCAGTCATCATTTTTTTTATCAGTTGTATTGCTTTTGTTTTCCTTAATGTTTTCTGGTCACGAGGAAAGGTGATCCAGGAGAAAGTATATAATATACATGGGATTAGAACTATATCACATCATCAAGCACATTTTTAGTGTTTCTTAGTGTTTTGTCTGTGCCTGTTTACTTCGAGTTCAAATCTCCAGGACCAGATACGGTTTTGTTTCTTGTTTTTAAAAATATTTATTTAATTTTAAAAAAATACTTTGTCCTGTGTGGTCCTGGAGATTTAAATTCAAAGTTAATATGGTAGGCACCTCTTGTCCATGCCTCTCTAAAACTTCAGTCTTTCCCTTTCCAAGTTTGCAGCTAATGTATTATTCAGATGAACAGCTAGTTCATTTATTCTTTTCCTTTTATTTTGAATATATTGAAAGAAGCCTTATTTTTTTGTTATTCCTACGATCCTTCTTTATCCATATCATGCTTTGCTTTCAGCAAGGTCTTTTTCTTAACTAATCTATATATGCAATAATCAGTATCATTATTCTTTTATCTCCATACTAGTTCACAGCCACCTGCTCAGGTTCAAAATCTAACCGATTCGGTTAGGACAAATGTGTCTCTAGGGTTTTGTATGATTCCAGAACAACAAAAGCCAATGCTGCTGAAAGAATTACCAGATACAAATCATCCAAAGATTTCAAAGGTTGGAAATTAAGTTTTGTTAAAAAAATATTTAATTTTTATGAATTCTGTTGTACTGTACAACTGTATATTACCTATTTTTATCATGAAAAATAATACAGAAAATAAATAGTAGGACCATATAAAATTATAAGCAACAAAAAAAAATGCAACAGCAGCAGTAAAATTCAACTAAAATTTGGAGGGAATAAATCTTCACTTGATACTGAAAAATTATAAGCCTAAATACCAACTGCAACTGATAGGGGTACAATTAGAGCATATATATCCAGAATAGTCTCTGCAGTATAGTCCCATAATTAATAATAAATTATCAACATTAAGATAGCATCTGTTCATGGGAGAGTAGTTAGAGATAATTCAATATAATAGGTATTCCATGTCTATGCACTGATTTTAGATGAGATGAGAAACATCCTCCACCACTTGTATCTCAGAGTACAGCCATTTTTTTTAGAGGGTGTAAAAAATAGCAGTCTGGTTATAAGCTACAATTGAAACTGAAGCTCATTTTTTTGGCCACCTAATGAGAAGAGAGGACTCGTTAGAAAAAACCCTAATGTTGGGAAAGATTGAAGGCAAAAGGAGAAGGGAATAGCAGAGGATGAGATGGTTAGAGTGTCATTGATGCAATGATCATGAATTTGGGCAAACTCTGGGAGATAGTAGAGGATAACCATATATGAAAGATATATGAATATGTATTTATGACATTTAATTAAAAGCAAATGGTATAAGATCCTTATAGACCCCTCATTTTTTCTTTAACTAAAAATGACATCTCAGTAATTTTCATAAACTGATAGACTGCTGTCTTACAATGCTATCATTTGCAAGTGCCATCATCTTTAATAAGAATCATTCAGGATTGTAGCACTAGTCAGTAAGGATAACTTGTTCATTGAATTATAATTGTATCTATAGTCTGTTTATAAAACAATAAGTAAAATTAAATATGTAAGTTAGTATATATACCCCCAATTTCTAAACAGTCTTCTAGTGGAGATTCTGTTAATAAAGGAATTCTTTAAACATGGTATAATCGTTACAGAGTGAATGTTTTTTTTTTACATCTTATAACAATTAATTTGCAATCATAAAATCAAACAATATCCATTTCTGTTATTTTGTTGGTTTCCAAATTAGTGGAATATAAAGTGTACTTTAAAGAACAAAATAGAAGTAAAATAGGATGATACATAAAATGAGACATAAAATTTCAGGATGAAAATTTAGAGTATAATAGGATCAGATTACTGGTACTGATTAATTGAAGGATATCTCTAAAATGTCTTAAGATCTGTGACTGGAACTAAGAAATAAAGTGAAATTTTTGATAATCCAAATAGTAATAATAGTTGTTGCCCATCCTGCCTAAAGGAGAAGTGAAATCATGATTATTATAAGAAAAACATAACCCTGAATTATTTTCTTCTTAATAAACCTCTATCTTGTATTCCTGTATTCCATCAATACTAAATATATATATATATATTATTTCCATTTCCAGAAGAGGAAAATTATTGGCTATCTGACAGATTCAAATAGACAGCAGAACAAGAAAGATTGTCCTTTACGTGCCGAGTTAAATTTTGTCCCTGAAGCTTACCACTTTGGCAATAATCCAGGAACTTATTTGTTATTTTCAGTATCCCAAACATCAACAGACAGGTAATGGGATTAATTGTTATTTTGTTCTAAATAGAAAGCAGTACCTGAAATTTAAGCCTCAGGTAAAGTCCAAGCTTTTGATCCATTGGAATATATACATATATGTATACATGATCATATGTGTATGATCTCTCTCTCTATTTTTCTTTCTTATACACACATTGACTTGATGTTTATATGGGAAGGCGGGCAACTAGATCCTATGTTTAGTCTTGTTGTGATACACAGTGTGTCTATATGCTGCTATGTGAGCTTATATTTTGTGTTCCTCATTGCCTTAAGTAATTTTTTTCAGACAACGTCCTAAAGAACAAATTATGTTTAATAGAAGTAGTATAAAAAGATATGACATTTGATTATTTCTATGATAATATTGCTTTATGATTTCAGTCAGTTAAAATCTCTAACTTAGAAGCTCGGTAGATAATTTTTAACAAATCCTAACTCTCTTTTACAAACATCAGAATGCAAACCAGATAAAAACTATAGAAGCAGGGCATTAATAGTAACAGAAATGAGAAGTAAAACACATTCTACTTCTACATGGCTTTCTCTTTTTCTGCCTTTTTTGATTCTTCTTTTTATGTTTGTATATTCAAGATCCCATTTTGCTGTTGATGTTCGTACATCATCGTCTAGGGGAATGGTCTTCTTCATGGGAGATCAGATGGGGAACAGATATGTTGCTCTTTACCTTTTAAAAGGACGGTATGTCCTTGCAGTTGCCTATGATGGAAAAAAGATAAAAATCAAGAGCAAAGCCAAATACAGTGATGGACAGTGGCATATGGTGAGGATGGGTGGCTTATGTTTTTTTCTAAACAGCTGTTAGTTGCTTTTTAGAGTATATCAATTTATCACAATGTCTAGATATTCAACACCAGAAGTCAGCAATGCTTTCACTATTGGGCACAATTGCATGTCTTCTTGTAAAGTTGTGAGCATCTTTTTATATATATATAAAAGGTTAAATTAAAATTAGATTCCCCCCCAAAAAACAGGTTAATGAAAATCTGTTTATGTTGCAAGTTTTAAGATTATTTTTCACCGAGATGCAAATATTCTTCTAAAAAATTTAAGTGATGATTTGATTGCTTATTGTACCCTATGACTATTAAGTGTTGTACTTATGATTCTTGACTCTTGACAAATGTTTCTTTTCTTTTATGTATATTGAGAGCATATGCACCAAAACAAATTCCTTGTGTGTCCAATCACACTTGGCTAATAAAGAATTCTCTTCTCTTCTCTTCTCTTCTCTTCTCTTCTCTTCTCTTCTCTTCTCTTCTCTTCTCTTCTCTTCTCTTCTCTTCTCTTCTCTTCTCTTCTCTTCTCTTCTCTTCCTCTTCCTCTTCCTCTTCCCTTCCCTTCTATTCTAATGTGTCTGTGAGAACCATGCTGCCAACCGTTATTCTATCTCCAGTTCTGTCTGTCCACTATGGTCTAGGCCCCTTCCTTTATTAAATGTTCTCATCATGTGGCCCAAAGAAACATGTTTTCTCTGTTGCAGTCCCGATCCTCCCTAGAGATAGATATATCTTCCACTCTCCAAGAATTCTGGAAGTCTCTTAAGACCTGGCTTGGTTCCTATGCCTGGTGTTTGAGGATTTGGAGTACTCTGACAAATATTTGTTAAATGTTCCTGATGTGGTTCAGTGTGGGCAGCCATGCTTCTTGGATTACGTATTTTAAATATTATAAGCTTCCCAGAGCTTTTTTGGAATCAGGTAGCCTCAAAACCAAATACATAGTTAAATGTATAAATAGCTTCTGCTTTCAATACACTGTGAATATGCCACAGTATGCTGTATAGTATTTTATTAATTTGTTGTGTTTATTTTTAAAATGTGCTTTTCTAAGGTCAATTAAGGTCAATCTAATCTAAGGTCAATTAAGTATTCCTTAATCGCCATTTGATATGTCGATTTAAGATTATGTTTCTCTCCTGAAAAGGTGGCATTCAGCATTAGTGAAAAGAAAATACGCCTCATAATTGATGGTTTGAAGACTCGTGAAGGAAACCTACCATCTTCTTATCCTTATTCCCAGATAAATGCATCAATATATCTAGGAGCTGTTCCATCATTAAACATTCAGGTAAAAATGTACAAGTTGTCCAATATGAATTTAATTGGTTTTTTTACCTCAGATTATCTATAATTGCCAAGGCAGCAAATGTTTCTTTTTTTCTTTCAATTCCTTGTTATTAACGGAAAGCTAAAGTATAATACGCATGTCATCTTTCCACTTGACTGTCACTGGACTGTTTTCATTTTGCCAGACATCTACTAATCTTACCCTATAAACTCCATGGGGTAAAGATAGTAATGTATACTAATACATATACTATACATATATACTAATATTATTATTCCAATCTATGTTGGGTATATGTATCTTCAGAATATTCCAAAGAAGAGTTTTGTGGGCTGCTTAAGAAACTTTCAAGTTGGGAGAAAACACATATATACTTACCAGAAAAACAATGGTGTCCTACCTTGCTTGGACAATATTTTGGAGAATGGTGTTTCATTTTTCAACGAAGGAGGATATATTGTGATTGGTGAGTATAATAGAAGGATTTATTTATGCTGATCTAAAATTCTGCGTGTATGTTGTCATCCTACCACATGAGCACAGCACTATGGACACATAGAAAGGAATCCTTATAGCTTCTCTCTTTTATTAAATAGCTACTCAGAGAACTCTTGTATGAAGCAGTGGGAAATTGAGTAATATTTTTAATTTTCTTTTGAATGGAACTATTCCTTTTTTTAATTCCAGAAAACACCTTTTTAATAAATATCGAATATAGGATTGAATTTAGCATACGTCCAAGAAGTTTCAATGGCATTTTAATTCATGCTGGCAGCAATCAACAAAACTATTTAACTCTTTACATGGAAGGAGGCATGGTAGGAATGATTTTTGTCTTGTTTTCTCTTATCTCAAATCTTCCATTTTGCTGGGGCTGGAAGGGAGGGAATGAATCTGGCCTGGAGTTCCTGAAATGCACAACCGTTTGCTAGTGAGACTCCTTTTGTGGGATCTTTTATAGCTGTGATTGCCCAATATATTGCTGGTGTGCCTATTGTGCCCTTTGACTCATCTGATTACTTATTTGAAGTGGGAAGCTAGTATCAAACAAAGGAAGTCCAACCATCACTTTATTTCCTAGAATGCTTCTGGCTTTACACAGGCCTTAAGAATTCTTAAAGAATGAAATGATGCAACCTAGGCTTTCTTAGAGGGTGAATTCGGAAAAAAATAAAGAGGAAATGATAAAAAGTACCCTTGGATTTTGACAAAATGACATAGAAAATCTTCAGTTTGCCTCTCTGAGAAATAAATATTTTGTAATTAGCTTTGCCTTCCATAGTAGTCTTTTTATTTGAATGCCTATAGTATTCAGTCATCAATCCAGATAAAGCCATCAGCCCCCAAAATAGAAATTTTACAGAAATGTGGTTTTCATATTCTTTATTTTTACAAACTGAGATATTAAACCACAGTACACAAATCATACAATAATGTTAAGTCTGGCAGGACTTCTTCCCAAAAAAGGAAGACGAAGGGTGTCCTCTATAAACAGTATTTGGATGGAATTATATTAAAAGATTACTGTTGAGTTTTATGGTACAAGATGTACATATGATGGATAATTCTGAGATTGATAAAATCTATCCCTTTCCCATGTTAATGGCAAGTACTAGTTGGCCTACTCTCCTGTATGTGTGTTGTTGTAAGTTGCCAGAGACCAGTAAAATTAGCAGTCCAATCCAGGGGCAACCAGTTGAAAAACCTCAGGTTAGTGAAATACAGAATTTTAAAAAGTTTTCTCCAGGAACTCTCAACAGATGGTAACCTTCTTGAAGCATAGCAATCTGAAGAATAGCAGACCGTTTCTAAAAGTGCTGATAATATTAGTAAAGCTCAGAAAGTCTGACAAAGATGTGTTTCTTGTGTGTATTTTTATATTTAAATGTATTCTTATTGTTGGTACTAATTGAAAAGCGTTCTCCTTTTCTCAGCTCACTGCCTCTGGAAATAATGGTGGTGGTGAATTTTCTCTGTCAGTCACACCTCAGCAATCTCTGTGCAATGGACAGTGGCACTCTATAGCAGGTATAGTGTAGTTTCATTCATTATTTGTTTAGGGAGAGGGCAAAGTGTAAGTCAACGTGAAAGAACTTCACAAAAGTAAATGTTCTTTTCCAAGAGACAAATTTAACTCTTTCAAAGTAACCCTTATAGACAACTAGAGGTTTGCCTAAAACTATTTATTCATAACAAAGTTTTATGAAAGTTGGCATAATTATTTTTGCTGTTTTCCTTATAATGTATCCTTGATAATTTTCTGATATATTTCATCATTTGAATAATAGAGAAATAAATGAATGTTGTAACTTAAATTTATATGACAAAAAAAGTATGATTGAAGTATGATTGAAATGATATTGTATGTCATCTAAATATAATACTGGCCTAACGTCTATTTTCTCCTTTGAAAATTATCATTTGGAGGAGGAATATTTTACAATATAGATGGGAGAAGGGAATTTTTCTGTTTTAGCCTGCTTTCCTTGAGATTTATTTCTCCTTAATGAGCTTTTTTCTGCAAAAGGTTCAAGACTCAAGTTTTGCAAGATAAAAATATAACCAACTCTATAAGAGTAGTTGTAGAGTTGGATAGGCAGGGAGGCTCACAGTATAAAATAAATAAATGGGGAAGAGCAATTTGGAGGTAGATATTAATAGAACATTTAAATATGAGACATATTTCATGGTGTAGCATAACTTTCCTCTTAGAATTATTTCATGATTACTGCGTTTACTCATCACTGAAAGGATTAACTTAGAATGTTATAAAGCAAATTATTTTCAGATACATTGAGAAATAGAATTGAAGGGAAAGCATGTATTTATTTATTTGTAGTTAGTCAGCTATTGTTTCGGGGGGATATGGAACTGATTTATTCATCCGATTTTTACAGTGTCTCAGAAGCAGAATATTATCTACTTAGATGTAGACACAAACAGAAATTATACTGCTGCACTATCTCCTAAGCTTTCTATCAGCCATGCTCAGCCACTCTATTTTGGAAGAGTTCCAGGTATGAGATTTCTTTGTTTTGGAAGAAAAATAAGTAACTGTGATAATCCTCATTTAAAAACAGCTAAATTTTGGTCTCATCCATTATAAACATTCCTGTCTCTGATGATCAAAACAAAATCCATTGTTAATTGCCTGAATGGACATTATTATCATTTTTAAAATAAACATGTGCAGGAGCTCGGGGTCAGAAGTAATCAGACCACTCAAGAGCAGGGATTTTATTATCATTTTGAGAAATGGTCCTGTTCTAACAAGCTATTTTTTATCAGGAAAGAAGATTTTATTGATTCTATTTTCCTTTATTCAATGCAACTGGTAGTGGTGTTGGTCAGAGGAAACAATATCTTTTGGGCACAGGTGTAGCAGAAGAATAGTTACAGTCCCCTCTAATCATGTGTTCTAAATATTGATCAGGATTTGTTGTAATTCTTACATACATTTTTAAATGAGACGTATTAATTACAACTATATAATTATGATACCATTGTCATGTATGCACACATACAGAAAGGAACAATGTACAGAGGTACCATAAATTTCCTAAAGTACTGGATCAAGATTATACTGTAAATCTTGGGATATTTGATTACTTTTGGATGGTGACACTTAAAATTATTTGGGTAAATAAATACCCAAAGAACTTGATAAGGTGAAATTTCCTGACAGCGAGAACAGTTAATCAGTGGAACAGATTGCCTCCAAAAGTTGTGGGTGCCCTATCACTAGATGTTTTCAAGAAGAGGTTGGACAGCTATTTGTTTGGAATGGTATAGCATATCCTGCTTGAGCAGGGGCTGGACTGGAAGACCTCTAAGGTCCCTTCCAATTCTGGTATTCTGTTATTCTGACTTCCCATGTTATTCCCCAATTGTTTCATACTATATATTAGAACTCATTTTAATCACCATTTTGCTGTGGAGGATCTTCTTCCTATATTAATTACCAGGGGAGCCTGGAAATTATGTATGTCAAGATTTGAAAAATACTCATAAATCAACTTTGAGTGCACCATATAGTTTAATGGAGTCTTTTTTGCAAAAAGAAGAAGCAAAATGCATATCATGCTTGTCTTCCCTATAGGAAACGGATCCATTTGCTTATCTGTATAAATATGCACTAACCCCATTCAGATCAACTAAAATAGTATAATATTTTAGTTATTAGAATGACTAATATGGTTTTACCTGCTAAAGAATGAATGAAGAGTTTAAGGCTTTCCAGAAGCTTCTGAATGTCACCTTCCAACTGACTAATAGATGACAAAAAGTGAAAAACTGAATTTCTCACCCCTATCTAGCAAGAAAATGTTCAAACATTCGGTATCACACATTCTTTATACAAAGTTTACTAGTGTACCAGAGGTGGTATTCAGCAGGTTCTGACCAGTTCTGGAGAACCAGTAGCAGAAATTTTGCGTAATTCAGAGAATCAGCAAATACTACCTCTGACTGGAGATTTTACAGTATCCTTCACTCGCCACGCCCACCAAGCCACGCCCACAGAACCGGTAGTAAAAATTTTTGAATCCCACCACTGTTAAGTATACTATTGTGAATATATGTGTTAGTAGAGAGGGAGAAAGCAAATCAGCTAGCTACTTCATTATCATCATCATTATTGTCATTGTTCCTTAATTCTTCACAAAGTTCTTAGTTTATATAACTGGGTCAGAAAAATGGCTCCTATATGTATATTATAGCAGACTATATTTAATATGTATTATGCAAATTCAAAAAAATGATAATAGCATTGCTATGCATCACTACCAGTTTGCTTTAAATGGAAATAAGAACAGCATATTTCATTCAAATATATGTTGATAAAAATATTATCAGACTGTTATCTTCAACAATATCTAATTGTTCATGCATTGTATATTTAAACAATTTTTATGCTTTGTCTTTACAGTTAATTTAGAAACACCATGGCTTCCAATTCAGGATGTGTTCCTTGGCTGTTTAAAGAATATGAAAATTAATGACAAATCTATCTTACTAAACAAAATATCAAACATTCATGGTGTTGTCAGCCTGGAAGGGTGTCCTGTCTATTAACTGCTCCATCATTTAATGTGCTGTATGGGTAGCCAAAATAAGGTTTGATCTCGTTCTTTTGCCCTTGTTTCCATCACAGTTCAAATACATGTTTTCATAATTGAGGTCTGTGTTGCCTTTCTTTGAGGTTTCTTGAAGCCTTTGTGGTCCTGTGTACAAACTGTCTATGATAAAGCCACTTGAAATATAAAATGACCTTCTAATATAATATGGTGATATTCTGCTTTCAACAACAGCTGAGTATATACTTAGAGCAATTGCACTGACAAAAATGCTGACTCCTAAGGCTCCTGAAATGAAAAGAACTCCCAAAATAAGAATTGGAAGATTTCTTTTTAACAAATAGAACTGGATTTCACAGATAAAATGTAGAAAAATAAAATATATTGTTGAATTATTTTGTTGCACACTGAAATATACATTGAGTAATTAATAAAAAATAATATAAATTGAGTATGAAGCACTTTAAAATATTTGGCATACTGGAGGTGATAGTCTTAAGAGTCCTATGACTAAATAAATGCAAATTTCATTTTGGAAATTTTTTGAAAATATCAGTATGTTTATTGCACTTCCATACTTCCATACTTCCAAAAGTTTGACTAAATACTGACAATGAGTGTATAGGGTAAATTTATATAATTTAGCTTTTGTATAATAGCAATCTGAACATATTTTGCTTGTGTTAAGAAAATGAAAGTGGTTTAATCCTTTGAGAGTCTCAACCTGAAGTTGGAAGATCAGCAATCAAAAGCCTTTTTTAAAAATATAATTTTATAATTTGGCTGAATGATTTATAAATATCCTAGATTGTAATTGTATGCAGGTTTTCTTACAAATTTTCTTTAACTTATATATTGCACTGATCACTTAAGAAATTAAGAAAGACTAATTAGGAATAACCAACTGAAGCATGTCATCACTATACAGCCAATTTTTTTTAAAAAAATTCTTTATTATGATAAACTCAAAAGTCCAAAAATATTAGCTGTGTAATCCTATGGTGCTTCCATTCTTGAAAGCCCTTTTACACCAGTGCGTCAGCAGCAAAGTATATTTGGCAGCCAAATGTTAAATAAATGTTGAAAAGCAGACATTATGCTACCATTTGTTGCAATTCTTGCTCACCAGGAGAACTCAAGTTTTAAAAAATTAATCTCATTTGGAATTCTATGTTGCATGTCTCCAATCCTAAATCAGAATAATTCTAAGATGGTTGTGGCATAATGCAGAAGGACACTTGGTGGTATGCTGATAAATATTTGAGAAATGGTTCTGCCTACTCCCTTCCTGCTGCTGCAACGCTATTCTCCCCCAAAATGGGTGATGCTACGACACAGGGGAATTTAATTTTATCTTAATTCAGATAATATGATAATTCTTATGAATTTAATATTTGTTGTCTTGCAACACATTTAAAATTACGATCCAGTAACAACTTTTGGAGACATTCTGACAACCTCCAGAAGTTATACTCTTATAACATTATTGAGTGTAATAAAAATAGGAATACAGGTTAAATTTGGAATTATCCTCAGGTTAAAACTATTCATTCAGCAATTATTCAATGTTACGACGGCACTGAAAAAATGGTATTAATGATTGGTCCTCAAAGTTCCAGCTATTGCAGCATCCCTGCGATCACCTGATCACTATTTCTGATGTTTCCTGCCCCCTTCCCACCAGCAAGGCAGGGAACTCCTGATCATATACAGTCTTTGCTTAACTATGGGAAACAGGACTATCAAAATTGCCACAGCTAAGCAACAAAGTTGTGCAATACTATGCTTTACAACTACATCACTTTGTATCAGAAATTCTAGTCCCAATTGCCATCATAATCCAAGGACTAACTGTAAAATCTAATTCTAAAAATTAAAATGGAGTTCATGTATGATATTATTCTGGCATAAATATTGTATTCAACAGAGCTTGCACCAGAAATTTCAGAGGATTATGAAAACGATTTCACTGTTCCTATCAGTTTCTATCAGTTTCTTTTGCTTTCTAATCATCCCTGCCCTCTTCTCTTGTTCCACTTTGTATAATATGTATACAAACATCTGGTGCCTAAAAAAGGGAACAAGCACATTCATATGCATCTAATGTATCATTAAACAAGTGTCTATTTGCAGCTGCAACTAGCAATTATTCGTCCTACTATTTTCCCATGCTTCCTTTTCTCTAGTTTCCTGCTTCCGAAAGTCAACTGAAATATTCTTCTCTTGCACAAGAAAAGCTTCAAATGTGCATAGAAAAATTACAATATCTAAGTCACACTATGGAAATTCAACAGAATATTGCAACAAATCCTTTTTGCTATGATTGCTCATTCTTTTGTTTCAGCCAATGAAATCTAGCCATCATAACTTTTTCTAAGGTTTTATGACAATTTTATCAACCCTCTAAGTGTAATTTCTTCCTGTATAAGAAACCTGTAATTAAAAATGAGAAAAATGAAAGTTGACCAAAAAAGGGTATTTTGTTCTTGCAAACACTCCAATGGAGTACTTGAAAAACTGGCTCCGCTTTGGTCATCTGTATGTTCTCCAAGACAGGTCAAAACATTTTTGCAGGTGCTTTACTGAAATTCTTACAAAGATGTGGGCCCTTCTTTTGCTTTCCTGATTTATGAATTGGAAAAAACAAAAATTATCAAGGAAGAAAGAAAGAACAAATGTTCCCTTTTAGATAGCTGAAATGGACAGATCTCTTTAAAATACATTTTTCTAATAATTACATGCATATAGTTACAATTACATTCATACAGTTTCAACTCTGAAATCATATATTCTCTTTTATTGGAATTACAAATATGGCAGGAATCTTTGCTTAATCTCTTTCTACTGGCCCCCTGAATGATTCATTGAATCTTGAACATAACAATCCTTGAATACTATATTAGTCATGAATTTCTGACGTATTGATGTAAAGCAACCTATGAATCTGAACAAGTGGTTACAATATATAGATCATAAACTCTTAATGCATTTACTAGAATATCATAGTTAGAATCTGGTAAAGAATAGTACTGAAGGCTGAGAGTTCAAATTCCTTGATGGAAACTGTTAATTGGTGGTATAGTTAAAGCAAGTGCCTTCCTTTTCTGAATGCACTGCAACAGAATTAAAAGACATCATTCTATTTAAAATGCTGTTTACTTCAATTCATTGCTTTCTTAAAATTTTATCATTTATTTGTGCATGTATAGTATGCTGCAACCTTTCTGTGATAAAATTAATATGGTGCTAAGTGAAAAACCTGGAGCCGGTGAAAAAAAAACCTCAGAGATTTGATAATACATCTATCTGTCTTTTTATTTAGCATTATTAACTCTAGAAAGGAACTGTACATTCAGTAATCTAGTGAACAAAACATTGCCTTTAGGACTTGATTATAACTATAATACACATGTGTTAAATACATTGTTTAATTATAACCTTTAAAAATACTTGAATTCAATCATGCTTTAGCATAGCATTTCTGAACACTAGAATCCTGATGTACAAATCACGCACAGCTTTGTTTTTCAAATACAACAGTCTTTCTTGGAAGTAATGTTCTCTCAAGCAGGCTACAGCATTTGTCAGCTGTAGCCTCAGATTAAGTTCAGCATCCAGTTTCTTCTGATTTGGAATGACAGTAAGGATCAGCACAACATATTTTGTTGTTTTGGGTAAAGGATTAACTCCTACTTCCTCCCCTCCTCATTCAATAACATAAAAAACCTAACAGGATTAACGGGAATTTTATTTCGTATACTGCACTTAGTACACAAGGCTACATTAGTACAATGTAAGATGTTTCAAAATGGTTTGAATTACAACTCCCATAAGCACTTTCAATTGGCCATGCTGACTGAAACTGACAGAAATCAAAACCCCCATGAACATTCTATGAATTGAGTGATTTCTCAATTTAAACTATAGGCTTCTACTCCCCAACTCATATGCTAATGGGAAATCTGGGATTTGAAGTCTACACATCTTAAGGTTGCCAAGGTTGAAACTAACCTAGACAACACCAGTTTATCTATCTAAAGTTTAGGAACCATAAGTCAGGCCATATGACATAAAAATTGTTGATGAAATCTCATTGCTTTTCTCTACCCTCCATCATATATTTCCTATTTATCTACTGAAACTGCCAACTTCAACAGAACATGGTGAAAGTTTTATTTGAAACTTCTGCTCTAGAAATAAATAAATTAACATGGCAATTGCGCTGTTAATTTACAGGCCAAGCTGTACAAGATTTGGAAGAAGTATAATTACATTTCCCATAATTTTGTGATGCTTAAAAGTTTCAAACGGAGAAAAAAATAGAAAAAAAACTGTGCCAGTGTCTCCAGCTGGTTCTCCTGCTACAGTTCGTTATCCGTCATGCTAATATTCCGATTTTCACCTATTCACAGAGAGTATAAAATATTTACATATACATTTCAGAAAGAAAAACTCAATGCTGGAATAGAAAATCAGCAGAATGTAGTGTTTAACAATTTCCCATTATATATTTTGAAGCCATCTCTTTCCCTTAGCACTTCAGGCCAGTTGTCCCGAGAATGAAGGATGGAGGGCCATCTTACCTATTTTGACTAGTAAATCCATTTGAAGAGCAGTAATTATAAGCAGCACCCTCTGCTGCTTCTGCTGCTTTATTCATACTTTTGGCCTTCTATACCTGCTTTCCCTTCAATACCAGAACAGAAGAATATAGTCAAACTTAGTTTAGAATTTCAGAACCAAAGCAAGAAGCGTTGAGTTGATTGTTCTAAGCATCAACCCTCTGCTGCCTACATAAAATGCTGTTGTTGAAATGTTCATGAAAATTATTATGTTTGAATGTGCACGTTTAATGTGTTTAGTTGAGGAAAATTCTTCCACTTTCGGGAGTTACTGAATAAAATGAACACTTGCATCAGTTTTATCCCTAAATTATAGACTAAGCTTTATTATTGTTTCAAGCACATGCAGCAGAATCTGTAGAATATTACCCTCAAATTATATATGAGGCATCAGAAAGAAACACACCTGCCAACTTCTTTAATTTTTAAAAATTAAAAAAGAAAATTTATAAATTAAAATAATCTAGAAAAAGTCCTTCCATAATCAAGCAAATGTGGGTACCATTTATTATTGTCTAGAAGAAGATAATTCTTACCATTTTTGGTGGCTTATGGAAAATGTCCAATTTTTTAATTTCAAGTGGCCATGTGATCACTTTTGACATGTTGGGAAAGGAAGCATTTAACTCTTTTTTGAAGGACATTTTCTCACTTGAAAGAACATGGATCTATTTCCGCTTCTCATATTTTGTTCTGTGGTCTTAAACAATGTATGGAGGAGAGGAGAAAAGAGATAATATATAATATATCTAAGGAAGTAGCCATGTGCAGCCTAGCTAAGCACCTCACACAATACCAAAGTTGACATATTTTTCTCCAATTTAAATTGCTATTACAAGTTACTGTTAGATGTTTAACAGGATAAACCGTAATTTCTTGCAAAGATGAACAATGCCAGATTGCAGAGTTTCATACCATTCACAGATATCAAGGTTATCAAAACAAATGAAAAGGAAGAAAAACAGATGAAAAATCCTGCTCCTACTTCTATAGATTTCCAAGATAACAATGTGACCACTGGGAAAATTGCCTATCTATGCTTTTAGTTTCTCTGAGAAATAAATAAAATTCTATCTCTGAAAGGCTGTTACAGCCTATTATTAGTTTGCTAGTTTACTGAATCTATTTGCTATGATATCTAGAAATGGCTTGAATATTGCCACTGAATTCTGCACATTTCCCCATTATTCCAGTATACTATCTACAGTTTCACTAGTAGAAAAACAATCTGATTTGTCCCAATGTTTACTTCCCAACTGCCATCAAAGCTGTATGTTTGCCTATCATCAAGGACAATGCAGAATTAATAACTGGATTTTACAGTTTAAAAATTGTTCTTTCATCATCCAATCAGTCCTTGAGCAAAATCTGGATGCAGCATAAAATGATGACATGAGGTTTCTCTAGGGCTTAAAAATCTGAACCAATTATCTAGCAAGTCAGCTTTTCTTTCAGAGTTGACAAGTGGATAGATTCCCTTAGATGAGAATTCCAGTCTTCAAGGAGCTTCTAGAATTTCCTATTTTCTGTAGTCAGCTGTTCTCATTCTTCTCATTTCTTTACCTAGGCCTTCAGTGGGGCAAATAAAATGCTTCATTCATCATGCTTATCACCTTTTACCTGTGTTTTTGATTGTATCATAATTTCTTTGATTGATGTAAGCCTCCTGCAATTGAGAATCAGGTAACACACAAGTTTAATCAACTATGGTTGATGGCAAGTCAGCCAGAAGTTTAGTTATACAAATCTCTGAAGAAAATACATTGGGAAAAATGCCATATATTGGTGAAGTTTATCAGTATGAATTTTGCAAACCTTAAGATTACTATTTGCTTTCACGAAAATGTTCTGGATCAGTTCTGATTCTATAAAGAATACTATCTTAAATTATGTGATAAATTTTAAAATGTCACTATAGTATTCCCAATTTGAATGAAGAACACAGAAGGGGTGTTTAAAAAAAGCAAGATACTACCTGTGTCTCAAAAGTGCTTTTTTTCCTTAAAAGGCAACTGGACTGTTTTTTTCCTTAAGAAAACATTTTGTTTCTCATCCAAGAAGCTTAAACAGTTCTGATGGTGGGGAATGGAAGGATAGATTCTGATAAGATGGGGTGGGGGTGGAAGAATTGTATTTATTTGCAGTCGTTAGCACTCTCTGACAACTTTTGAGGCAACTTGGAGGTTTATCTATAGCCTCAGGGTCATCTGAAATCAGGGTGCAATTGGTTGTGGAATCTTACCTGTTCCTCTGTAAATGTAAACTCATCCTTTTCAATATACTGTATGCACTTTAAAAGAGGTGGGGCTTCAATCGCACAGTTGTAGCTGCCATCTTGACTTGCTTTGTTATCTCACAGCATATATCTCTGGAAGGAAATTATAGAGGAATAATTTCAATGAATGAATTCAGTGTATAGATTGCTTGACCATAATTTATTGGCTGGGTTGGCAAAACACAAAACTATTAGCAATTGTTTACAAAGCACGGCAGCTGAATTCTCACAGTATGCTGTGACACAAACAAGCACACTAACTATGGCTTGGTGAAAAACATAAGGCCAATTTTTTTAGAATTTATCTCTAATAGGCTAAAAATAAACTCTTAGCTTACATCTTGAGACGATTTGTACTTTATTTAGAACTGACAACAATCACATGAATAAATGTCTGACATGGGAAGAAACAAAAAGCATTTGAGATTAATTTTACAGTATGCAAAGCCTTGCAAGATATTTCAGGAATCTTTGGAATATTTCTGGTGCATTGATCTTTTTTAAATTTGTAAATAAATAGGTTTTTTTAAAAAATGCTGCAGAAAGGGGACCTGTTAAAAATATCGATTAAACAATGTTTTTGTTACTGAATATCAAAACCCAACTATTCTTACCTAAAAGAACTTTTGTATTGGTTAAAACAGTAACAAAATGATCAATTAGCAATTTAAGACCACGACTTAAAACGTTAACGGGCTGCAGGATAAATCTGCCTGCTATTCTTATTAATAAAGGGCCTTGAGCATCCACAATAATAAACCAAGGGGCGGATTTTTTAAAATTTTTATTTTTTAAATCCCGGCCACATAACTCAGTATTTCTCAACTTCCAGCTGCTTCTTTCCAAAGTCAGAAAGATACGCCCTCTGTTACGTATGAAGCTAGTGGAAACCCCCGTGAATTCAATAGGGCTCAGTCTCAGCTACGTGTGGGAGATGACAGATTCAGTCCCCATCAACGCGGCTCCAGATAAACGACTCGTATGCCCGGCGGCATCACCGTAGCTTAGAACGGGTTGGACATCGCTCCAAAGCTCCTAGCCAGAAAAAAATAGCATCATATTGAAACTTCGGATAGGATTGTCCGATTGTAACCGTTCATTACCCGATTTTTTTCCTTCTTCTTCCTAGCATCTTCCCTGTAAATATAGGATCCGTTTTTCGAATCCACCGAGCGTTGATCCATTGATTGCGATAGGAACCTTGTTGCGGAAGAGAGAGTGAGTGACTGACCCAAAGTCATCCAGCCGGCTTTCAATACTTAAAACGGGACTTGCAACTCAAATCTCCTTGCTTTCTAGGCAGGTGCCTTAAGCCCTATAAACCAAACCGGATCTCTGATTGCATATTACCGACACTGCTGCCTTATATGGACCGCGTACTGTCTTCGGCTTTTAGTAGGCCGTTTCGTTTCGCTCCTTTTATATTGGAAAGGAGGGGAAAAAAACCTTTATTCCCCGAAGGAAGAACAACCGGGAGCGCACAATAGGGTCCCGCCCAAGATCTCTTCCCCCCGTGGAAACCAGAGCAGCCGCTCTGAAGCGAGAAATCAAGCGGGCGCTCAGGGCAAGCCGCTTCAGAGCTGGCAGCGCGCAGACGCCTGCCCTCCCGCGCAGGCGCCCTAGCAGCGGGCAACCGGCAGCCGCCAGCCTTGGCTCGAAGGTTGCGAGGTCTCTCTCGCTCTCCTCAGCAGCTGGGCTCCTGGCCACGGCTGCGGGAGCTGCAAGAGCGGTTAGCCGTGGAGCGGTGGACCGTGTCCGAAAGAGCGGGAAGGCGCGAGGTGCCCAGTCAGCTTCGACGCCGGGTTGGCTTGTCTTGCTCCAGTGGCCCCTGAGCGGCGGAGCGCCACGCAGCGGGCAGGAGCCTGCCGGGTGGGTCTCCCACCTGCCGACGACCATGGCCGGGTTCGAGCAGGACGGCGGCACCGGAGAGGCGCCGCTGCCCTTCGAGGACGCCGAGCTAGCGCTGGCTGGAATCAATATGCTGCTCAACAACGGATTCCGGGAATCCGACCAGCTCTTCAGGAAATACAGGTACTCTCGCTCTTTTCCTTGCGTGGCAGAGAATTTTTTTCAGCCAAAGGCTGATTGACCGTCGGCTGGGTGGACCGCCTGTGTTCAAGGCGAGCGGATCGTGGTGAATCGCCCCCCGCAATGAGAGCGTCACTGAGCAAGTGCAGAGTGCAGCTCTTCCAGCGCTAGACCACAGCGCCGTTATAATACATATGTATAAAAAGGCCTTTGTCTTAGGGCCGCGCGCTCTTCATTTGCCAAGAGGTAAGAACTAGTAATTCAGCCTTAAAGAGGTTTCTCTGTCGCCGAACTTGGAGTTGTTTTTTTTTTAGACTGTCATTGTGACAGCCTTGCGCTTGAGCCTTTTTTCGTTTTAGGATGAGCGCTTCCCCTTTCAGATCCTCTTATTCCTGCTTGGAATCTCTCCAGTGAATCCCTCATGTCTCACCACATGCTTTCTCTGGAGTGAACCACTGGAGCGGCTTTTAATTCTGATTTTTGAATTAGTGTTTGAATTACTTGAATTAATAGCACTGCTTCTAAGCAGGTTACCCTTCGCGTATAAACTTGGCGTGCACGCGTGGAGATCTAGAATACGACTTCCAAATGAAGGATTGTTTTTTTTTGTGGGTGTTGTCATAGCATAGAAAATATCACATATTGTCTTAAATAACGCGGTACTTTAACCTCTATAACCAAGCCAGCTTGCCTATTGGGAAATGTTACAACCTATTCAAGAATAGTTTCAAGAAAAAACACACACTCCTTTTGATTAAAATGTTTAAACTTACAGGAAAAAAAATGCATGAACAGCAGTTTTAAATTAAGTGAAATGGAATAATGCTACAATGTATCATTGCTAATATAATGACCTTCCATAATTCCAAGCACCATTGGGGGAAAAAAGGTATAGAGCAGGTATAGATTCATATTTATATTGCATGGATTCTATGCATTTCCTAATGTTGTTCTTTTTCCCCTCTTACATAATACAATTTTATACCCCTGTCACAAGAGGACCAATAAAATGGAAATGTTCTGCAGTTGTTTTCCTTTTTTATTCTACTGAAACTCCTTCCCTCTGGGACACCATCAATTCTTCTCTCTGTAGTTGCTGGCAGTTCTGCTTCACTTGCCCATAAATGAGTGCAAGAGTCATTGTTGTCATGAATTACTGCAGCAAGCCTGGTATTAATTTCTCTGAGTGTACATGCTTACCTTCCTATCTTCATCCATGTTTCCTTCTCATCCTTCCAATAGTAGTTTTCTGACTAGACAGAGCTGCCCTATACCATATTAAAGTTGTTTCCAGTAACAAAAAGAATTGTATTTGGTCTAAATTCAGTTTTCTGTAGGCTAGTTAGTAGTGTCTACTTGGAGAATGTTAAAAGTGGTCATCATTTATCCTTTTTATTTTCCTCAGAGTTCTTGTTCCTGCCCATGATTTGCTTTTGAGTGTCATTTCAGGGAAGTAACCTCTTGGTATCAGATTCCCTCTATTACTATCATCTTTTCCTTCTCCAAACCTGATAAATCACCTATAATTTCTTTCCATTTCTTTTCTCAATTTTAAATACTATTTAGTGTAATGGTATCATTCTCCTTTTCCTGCTTTCCAGCCTTTGCCAGGCAACTGCTTCCAGGAGTCAGACTGGCTAAGGCTTCTAGAATTGTACTCTCAGCATATCTAAAAAGCACCAAGCTATGGAAAAGACTGCTCTAAAGCACTGTGAGTTAGGCTCCTAAAATAGTGTCCAATAGCTTGCTTTCTAGACAGAAATCTGACAAGTATTTTCCAATGGTGGTTGCATTTCCTGCAGATTTTTCAAATTGGGACACGGGGACACAAAGAGGTCTTCTGGGTTTCAAATAGCTTGGTTGCAGTGGAAATGTAATTATCCCAAGATTCCTTTTAAGCTTCCTTTGTTTACTATTAATCAACCCTAGACTTAGCAGGTGTTAATTTCCCCCCAGTTATATAACAAGGGACTTATTTTGCTAGTGGTATTTTTAGTCTTAACATGCCTTTGCAGTGGAAAATGGTTTAGACATTCTTCTTCAGTGTATCTTATTTACAATCTTATCTGGTGCTCCCATAACACTCTTGGACAAGGAAGCCTCTGATCAGCTGTTACTTACTGTACAAACTGCCATGTCATTTTGACTTCATTGATCCCATTTCTGCCTCCTCCTGACTTGTTCTTTGTTTTTATTAATGTGTGTGGGTGTATTCTATTTCATCTCTCCATATTCACTCACAAGATGCAGAACATATTGATGTACTTTGTTCTACTGATGAGAAAGAAGCTTAAATGCAAATAACACATATCTTGTTAATGAGAGCGTTTCTCTGCTTTCTGCAAGTATTATTTGCTGGAGGAGTACTGTCATCTTCTATTACGTCCCCCTCTCCCTTTCAATAGAGCAGATTATTTTCTTAGCCTTTTCCTTTCTCTATCTTTCTCTTTCAAGATAAGTTTTTTCTATGCAGTTAAAGCTTGGTATATATCTTGAAATGCAGTTTCCAGCACCCAAGCAATCTTGCTTAATCTCATAAAACTTTAAATAAACTAAACTGCTTGGTACACAGATGGGAGACTAGCAAGAAATATCAGAGCTGTAAACTAAATTGGATAGTTTGAAAGCACATCCCAGAAGATGACTGTGTACATTTGTTTTATTTCTACAAAAAATGATCCATGAAGCCCCCAAATCAAGCTCAGACTTAAGGAGATATTACGTTTTAAGTACTTAAACCAATCCACTAAATATAGGAGATCCTCCAATTAGAACTTTAGCATGATATGGATGCCATTTTGAATTTTTTTTTACAAAGAATGTCTACAAAACTGTGTATCTTTTCAGAAGTTATATACAAATTAAGATTTTCTAGAGTCTTTTATAAAATAATCAAAAACATAACATAATGTTGATACACTCATTGCAATGCCAATTGTTACATTTTCTGTAGTTTTGTGTACCATTTGGGAGATCTGCTATTCCTAATGCTCAAATCAACTATTAGTTGTATTGTAGTGACAATGATGCCAGCAGTCAGTTGTTAAACTATTTACTAATCAACTAGTGCCTACAACCAACCCCATCCCAAAATACTTTGTGTGGTGTACAATAACAAAAAAGAAAAACAAGTCCAACATAGCAGTAAAATAACAATTGGAGAACTAAGTAAGATGTCCTAAACCCTAAATAAGATGTCCTAAACCAATTAATTAGGTGTCAAAATTCGTTGAAATTAAACAAGCAAAATATTAGAAGGTAAGATCATACATATTTCTTAGAAGAAAGTATTTTATAAAGTGGAGATATCTAGAGAGTAGACCTGCTGCCTTGGCCACACCGATATATTTTATTATTTTTTTTATATTTTTATTGCTATTGTGAGCTACCTGGAATTATGGCCCATACATTTCGTGACCATATAAGTCTCTTAAATAAATAAATAAATAAATAAACTCGATAGATTACTTCTAGATGACAGATAGGCTGTCAGCCCCCATAGGTAGACCAGGCTAGGAAATTAACTTCTGAAGAAAACTGGAACTACATTTATTGATACTGACCTGGACAGTTCAAATCATATATAATCTTGCAAGTCACTCCCCTCTCCTCTCCTGGTACTTATACTTCAGTGAATCAAGAAAGTATCTACCTGAGCTGCATCCAAATGTTAGCTTGTTTCTCAGGCCTTAAACAATATTTCGGTCCTCGTTGTCTAGGTTCTTCATATCTGTAGGAGATGATCAGGATGAACCCAAGGGAGGGTAAAATACATCATCAACTTTGAGTCCCTTTGTGCCAACAGGAGATCTAAGTCCAGCCCGCACTTGAAATCCATTGATTGTTATCTATCACCAATTTGTTTTAACCATTACTAATTCAGATTCTTGAGGAAAACATTAACATACAATAAACCTACATTCATTTGAACTGCCTGGACTGTTGATTTCCTGCCACTTGACAATATCTCTGTGAACATCATCCTTACTATCTGCACTGAACAAGCAGGCTCAATTCCAGCAAGGAACTACCTGAAATATTCCAGCCCTGCTCTAAGTGGAGCTTTAAAGGCAACCGTTAGCCCTTTGAATTGTGTCCCAAAGACTAGTAGCCATCACTGCAGCATTTTTATTTTATTTTATTTAAAGCACTTATAGAACAACCCCTCATTCAACCAACTCTTAAGTTATCAAAAATTAAAAGACCCATAAAATCATTTTAAGCTAAAAAGCTGTTTTAAAATACTAAAAACAACACAAATTTGATGCCAATCAGTTCTAATCTTTAACATAGGTGTTATTCTATATTGGTGGGGGTTCTCACAACAATATTTAGATTCCTACTTCTTACTTTTATACACTTCCAAAATAAACTATATCACATCAACTCATACTGATACACATTTTAGCATTTTCATTTATGATTAAATCTACATCTTTATTTTCTTGCATGCATCTGCATCATGCCACAAGTTCATGCTAACTTTATTCACATATATTTTCCCTTTCTCATAGTTTCACAATATAGAAACATTTCATTCTATTACTTCATTTGTTATGTCATGTTAATTATTATATTTTAAGATGAACTGACCCCCCCCCCCCAAATGCTTCTGGACAGCTTATATTATTAAAGGGGAGAGAAAGAGTAACAAGCGAAAAGGACATGTATCCCCTGATCCATAAATTGCAAAAAACTGTTAAGTTGCAAACAGCTGACCCTTACGCCTGGGAACAAAACCAGATTTTCCTAGACTTGCAAATTCCTTGGCGGTGTTATTTCATTTATTCTTATATTGTAAGTTCCAGTATTCTATATTCAATGGTTGTTGTTTTTTTCAGACAAAACTATGGAAACTGACCTTCATGGCTTTGATCAATCATGATTTTTGCATAATGGTCTCTAGTAAGATAGAGGTGGTATACTTGTTCCACAAACTGCATTCTTTATTAATAGTATAGATGTATCAAATATTTGTGGATATTTATTCATTCAGCTATTGCTTAATAATTACCTCATGTACATATATTAATTATATTTTATGTTTAATTTTTTTATTAATCTTAACTAAACAGATGGTTTTCAGTCTTTGTTGAATTACCTTGCATTGCTGCTAGCAATAATTTCCTAGTTTGCAGCACCCTCCCCTACTCTTTTCTGTAGATTACTGTATGATTCCAAATACGTAAACATGGCTAAATCTCCTTTTAAACTGACTAATTTCTTTGAAATTGCTGGCAGTGTTTTTATATTCAGGCCTGAGGACTCTATAGCTAGCTGAAAATTAAAGGAATGTTTTAGCTAAATGGTGTTATAAAACTAATCCAGTCCAAATTAATATACAAAGTTCCTACAGGCAAACTGCATTTAGAGCAGAAGAAAGATTAAGGATTCCAGGAAAAACATGTCACAGCAGAAGATTGATGGCCATGGCAGAGATATGGTCAAGGTTTGTAAGAATTCAATGCAATCTGATCTGAGGCATACAAGACCAGACTGTATGGAAAGTTCAAAACCTTGAATGCATTATCCACAATTTTCACAAAACTATAGCTTGTATCTATGAGTTCTAATTAGACTCTGGTGTTTTTAGGCCACACATTCCTTATAAGTAATGCTCAAACTATAAGTTTCTTTCCATGAGCATGTGTTCCTTTCTTCTGATTTTGGTTGCCTAAAACAGGTAATGTTCCCATTGACTTAGTAACCTATTGTCTAATGACTTGTTCAAAGAAGATCTATAATAAAGTAAAAATTTTAGTGGTGTTTGGCCTTGAGTGCTTAAGTAGAATATAAATAAAATAGGACTTCTACTTTAATGTAATTAACTGCATTGACTACTGGTTAGTTCACCTTTTATGTTGGTTCCCAAACTTTATTACACTGCTTAGATAATTAGACTAAACATTTTTAATAAGTCACCTTATCTGAGATCAGAAACTAATTAGGGCAATTCATGGATGGAAGCTGTCAGGAAATTTGGGAGGCTGTAGGCTACACTAGGACATTTCAAAATATTTCAGAAGAAGCAATGGAACTTGCAGCTGCTATTATTTTAGTATTAATATTTGGGGAGACCTATTTTCTCCCCTAAAACAAGACTGGGAAGTAGGTTGGGTTAAAAGAGAGAAAGTGAGTGATTCAAAGTCACAGTTTTTCTGTGACTGAGAATATACTAGAACTAGTCTTCCCGCTCCCAATTCAACATCTTAATTACACCATACAGGGTCTGCAATTGTATTAAAATTGTCCAATATTGTAATATTTCATCATGACTTATATAAACATGTCTGTTCTTTCCACTTCTCCCCGTGCCCCACTGCCTTTTGAGAAGATAACTACAGGACTATAAATTTGTTCTTTTTTCTAATCCGTAAATTCCATTATGAGGATTTCTATTTCAAAGAAATTGAGCCTTATCAAGGCAATGGTACTGGGAAAAAACTGTGAAAAGAACTAGGAAAAGACATTATTAAGATGAACAGTAGAAATTTTCTGATAGCTTTGGAAAATAACGGGGAGGAGCATTCAAAAAGAGATTATTGGACCTAAATTCTGGAAAATATTACATAGGACTCAATGTTTTGATTATTACTTTATTTTTCCTGGTGGGCTTCTCATGAGGGGTCCGAATGCGGAAAGACACACAAGGCAGCTTTCTCGGGATGAGAGCCCAGAGCTGACTCCGGGACCCCCTTTTATTAACAAAAGGTGGGAAGATACAGAAGGCAACAAAGAGTTCAAGCAACGCATACAGATATGCTAACTTTCTATACGTGCGCGGTTCTCACTGGCTGGGCAATTATTGCTGGGGTGAATCTCTTTTTATCTTTCCTCTTTGTTCTTTGTATGTGTTACAGTCGCGGAGCGGCCTGCACATACACAAGATAGTACAGAAAGTTCCAACATCTCCTCTGTTTTTATTTTTAAAGCAGGATTCTTCGTCCGATAGATGGAGATAACTGCGTCGTTCTGGCTCCTCCTCTCCCTCATCCCACACTGCGGCCATTAGGCTGAGTTTTTCTGGATTCAGAGGATCTTTTTGATGCTCTTCTTAAGTCTTCAGCCCATAATGCCATTACCTGCGCCGTAGCCTTGTGTTCAACAAGTAATGATAAGCTATTACTAATAGTGCGTACAAAAATAGGCAAAACACATGGTAATATAATACAACCAAGTGCAATCATCCCAACTAAAGCTACAATAGCCTGTAACCCTGGTAATTTTGGAAACCAGGATCCAAATAAATCATTAATATTAAACCTGTTCCATGTTTGAACCGGAACGTGTGCAATTTTTACCATTTTTTCAGATATTTCCTGTATTACTTTCCCGCTCTCATCAATTTCTATACAACAATTTGTCAAACTTTCTACATACCCCTCCCTCTTTTGCTAACAAATAGTCAAGGGCCAAATGATTTTGCATAATGTATGTCCTGGATTTAGCACTTTCCTTTGCAAGGTGTTGTTAGCGCCTTTGCCTCAATGTGATCATAGTCCACTTCTTGGGCTTCCCAGGGCCATTGTTCTCCCATACTGGTTCCCCCGCAAACAAAGCAATTGGAAATCTGAAGTTCTTTTGCAATGGTTCCTGCCAAGGTTAAAAAAGTGTTCTTTGCTTGGGCAGGAATTACCAATTCTTGTGTTTTTTGCATCTCTTGGTCCCCAGGTGATCAGGTCAGCTGGGCCTCTCCAGGTCGGATCAGGGAGCTGTCGATAGTAGACTTGTGGCTTGTTGATAACTGCAATTGGAGAGGCAGAAAAGTGACGGGTTGCGGCAGAGGCGGGTGGGGTCCCAGTTAGGTTTAAGAAATTCAAGGTAAAAAGACAAAGGTTCAATCTATCTTGCACTGCTGGGAGGCCAGGGGTGATTTTCCCCTGTTTTATATTATAATGGTCCAGGGCCCTTTTTAAGGTTTGATTGGCATGCTCAACCAATGCTTGCCCCTGTGAATTGTATGGGATACCGAATTTATGGACTATGGACCAACGGTTACAAAACTCTGCAAATAGCGAGCGAGTGTAAGTGGGCCCATTGTCTGTTTTTAATTCTTTTGGGCGTCCCAACGTTGCAAACGTCCGAATGCAATGGTTAATTACATGCTTTGTAGCCTCACCCCTTTGTGGAGTTGCCATTATGAATCCTGAATAGGTATCAATTGAAACATGAAGATGTTTCCAAGGAGCGAAGGAAGGATATTGAGTAACATCCATTTGCCAAATCTGACAACACTCTGTGCCCCTAGGGTTTACTCCCATTGGTAATGAGTGAGCTTGTTTGCTACAGGTAGCACACTGCTGAACAATGGCTGAGGCTTCTGATGCCGAAATTCCAAATTGTTTAATGAGTGCTTTTTTATTCTGATGGAAGTAGGAATGGCTTTCCCATGGAGAAATGGGAGAAAGAGTGAGCAACAAAGAAGCAGTGGCAGCTGCGTCCACGACATTGTTGTCTTCCTGTAAGAAACCCGGGAAGAGTTGGTGACTTCTAATATGCGTAACAAAATAGGGATGCATACGGTCTTGTATCAAAGTCTGCAAGGTCAGAAATAACGACAAAAGATCCGGGTCCAATGAAGGGGATAGATAAGACTGAAAAATTGTTTTAACGATTTGGGTGACATACAAACTGTCGAGAATCAAGTTTAAAGGCACCCTAGAAAATTGCTGAAGGGCTAAAATAGAAGCAGCCAATTCAGCACGTTGGGCGGATGATTGTTTTATATGCCATTTACCCTGTGAAAACCAGGCACAGGCACCTTGAATTTTACTGCCATCTGCAAAGGCTATAATGGCATGTTGAATAGAGGCTGATTTCTGATGACAGTCCCACAAAACCGGAACTTGTTTTAAGAAATGAAAATGAGGGTCAGAGGGAGGGTGGCGGGAAAGGGTCCCTGCCCATTCTGTCAAAAGAGCAGGCTGAAGAGAGGCGCCCCGGAGCGTAAATGACTCCTGTGGCAGCAAAACAGCAGAAATGGGCAGGGAAAAGGGCTGGGCTAGGGAGGTGGGAATAAGGTAGGAGGTGTTGGGGAAATCAGCGTCAAGTGACGCGTCAGCAGCAAGAACAACAGAAGCTGGAAAAGAAGCAGGAAATAGCGCCCACTGTGCAGCCTTTTGGGTGGGGCTGGCTACAAGCCCCGAATTTAGTTTCCCGAGGGAGAGGACGGAGATTGGTAAACGACACAGGAAAAGCAGAGCACTGTGCAAGTTCCTCGGGATCAAGGAGACCTTGTCTCCGAGCCTGTGCTATAGCAGTAGCAACCGCCCCCATGGTGGAGTTGGGAGGGGGCGCGGCGAACTCAGGGGATGCAGGAGGGGCAGTAGCCTTGGGGGGGGGAGACTGGAGTAACAGTAAAGGCAGCCTTATCCCCCGGAGCAGCCCCTTGTTGATATGGCGGTGGCTGTGGGACAATTGAAGGAGACTCATGCTGGTTTTTGTCATGTTGTATCAGAGCTTCCATAACCGCCTGCCAGGCAGAAAGAATTGTTGCAGGGGCTCTCGGACTTTCATGGAAATAAGTGCCCAATTTTCTCCATGTAGTCACTTTAAGCGAGCCTCTCTCCGGATAAGCCAGACAATGTTTCCAAACATAGGCCATTAAACTGGCAAGGTCAGATTTAGTAAGGGTCGGGGTGGATTTTCTATTAAATTTAGGCTTGGTTAGCTCTCTAAGTTCTTGCAGGTGCGCTGCCTGCATCTTAGAGAACCTTACTCCCATACTCACGAGGGGATTGCCGTCTTGCTTCAGACGGAATTGTGTGCATAAGCCTCTTCCAGGCGATGAGTAGAGGAGCTCCAAGAACGTACAACCGCGGAGGTTATCACGTCGGAGTCACCAGATGTAATTTTCCTGGTGGGCTTCTCATGAGGGGTCCGAATGCGGAAAGACACACAAGGCAGCTTTCTCAGGATGAGAGCCAAGAGCTGACTCCGGGACCCCCTTTTATTAACAAAAGGTGGGAGGATACAGAAGGCAACAAAGGAGTTCAAGCAACGCATACAGATATGATAACTTTCTATATGTGCGTGATTCTCACTGGCTGGGCAACTGTTGCTGGGGTGAATCTCTTTTTATCTTTCCTCTTTGTTCTTTGTATGTGTTACAGTCACGGAGCGGCCTGCACATACACAAGATAGTATAGAAAGTTCCAACATATTACAAATACTCTGAAATGCTATTGGAAAGGAAAATGCTGAACAGAAAGAACAAAGTCAGAATTTAATTTTTTTTTAAGTAGACAGTGGAAAGGAACAAGAATGGTCACTATAATCAAGATTCAGTGCATACTAATTTATCAGTTCTTTTAAAGAATGATCTCTGTATGTCTGCAGTGTGCTAACAAATATTATTTCACCTATATGTACTTTATAGACCTATATTTGATATGTCTATTGTTTGTCCTTTTCCCCCAGCAGATTTTGAGAATATCCTTAACAGCAGCTTCACACCTATTAGATGAAGTCTGTGTGTTTGCAGTCTGCTGCCATATTGCAACGTGGCACAAAGAATATTCAAATATTAACTTTAGTTTTTTTTCCTCCCTCCTCCCTTTTCCTGATATGTTTTCCTTATCTAATGACAAGTTTTTGAAAGCTTTCAGGTTATATTGAGACTCTTAAAATTGCCTTAATGGCTTTCGATTTTTGTCCCCAGCCAATTTACAATCACAACTGATCTTAGCTGTCTCAAAAAACCTGAGCAGAACCTTGTGAGTATTTGGATAAGAAACTATCAGAAAATCACAGAATTTATTTATTTTATTTATTTATTTGATTTGTCAATCGCTTACAGGATAATAAGTATAAGGATAAACATAGTTATGAATACATGAAATGAATACATATAAGAAAAATAAAAGAAAAAATAGGACACAAAAAAGAAAAAGGAATGGCAAACCAGTTGTATCATGGTAAAAAACAACAGCATGGAGTTAAGTTTAATTCAAGAGACTTGACTCCAAAATGTATGACTTTACCCCAACATATAGCCACAATGTATTGTGGATTATGTTTTGAAATTTATGAAATGATTTTGTTATGATAATATTTGCTATTGAGATTGAAAAACTGAGGTTTTGTAAGTAAACTTGAAATGCAGCATTTGGCCTACCTTGTCATAAATTCATGTTCTAATACAGAACATATATAAAATATTATATATATTGTACTATGTAATATGTTATACATAATGTACTGTACATTAATGTACAAAATTTAACACACATATTACAATTATGTATCAATATGCAACAATAATGTACTTTATGTCATATGCATATGAATATGCATGGGTTTGTAGATGCAGTTGAAGCTATGGAGAATGATCTTCAAATTGGTTTTATCTTTGTTAATTATTGTATGCTCTAATTAAGAACTAGAAAAGCTGTTTTTTCTTGCACTTAGTTGTAATATGTGTGATTCATTGTAGACTAGATGTTACACAGGAAACTGTTAATATTTCTTTACAATGGGACCCATTTAAAATTTTGTCAAGGTCTCAGAAGTTTAAATTAATTCATATTCTATTTTGAAACCTTACTTTCAAATCAGTTGGATTGTGACATCTGGAGAAACTACCTTTGGACATTCAAAACCTAGGCAAAAGACGATCTAATTTTGAAGTTATAAAATGTTTCTCTTTTGAAGTGGTGTTTCTCAAAGTGTTGTCTATGGACCTCAAGACCCAAGAAAATCAAAATTATTTGCTATCCTATATTAAAAAATAATACTATATTAAAATCCTGTCAAACAATTGTGAGAAGCAGTAGTGGTAGTGAGTGCATCAATTGTCATTTTTAATAAAATAGTATTAATAAATATAACCCATGCAAATAAAAGCTCTTTTGGAATCCTCTGTAATTTTTAAAAGTAGTAATGCTTACTGAGAGACAAAAGTTTAAGAAACACTGTTTTACAATACTGTAGTTTCTCCTCCCCACCCCTTTTTAAAAAAATCAGTGACATATAAGTATACTTTAATCAAGGTGCTACTGTACTTCAGGTTAAAATATGTATATTTTTTTGTTTCAGATAATAGCTTCATTTCAGTCTCCAGACTAATAAAATAAGAGCAATGGTTATTTATAGAGTATTGTAAAAATATAAGAAGAAACAGTTGCACAGTAAATATAAATTCTATCATGAAAATAGAATTTACTGCTTCTGTGCTCCAACAGATTTTAACATAACCATTGTTGCAATCTAATATAACAAATTTAGAATTATTTGCTGTGTTCCTAGCTGATTCCTTTCACAATCAGTCGAATTGCAGCAATATGTTCCTATAAATTTGATGGTTTAACATTACTTACATAACAGATCCTGTCGAAAACAGTAGAACTATTTCAAAGCTATCATACTTCTTTAGGTATTTACCATGATAGTTTTGGAATTCTTATGTAATACTAGAGGAAAAATTGCATTATTTTTAAATATTTTGAACTCTGAATCAAAGTTCTTGAGATAGAACTATGAGTTTTGTAACCAGAGAATATTGGCAAACAGAGGAATGATGCAGTTAAGCATTATTTGTAACTATTGTGGGAAAATTTAACCTGTTTATCCCAGAAGACAGGTAACATGGATAAAAATGGTGGTAAGAATCAACTGGTAGCAGATATGTATGTGATACTAGTCTAGATTGATTTATTGTATGGGAACAAATTTTGTAATACCATGTAAGTGGTAGAATTTCATCTACTGTTTAATTAAAGTACTTCATTGAATCCTGTAAATTTTACTTGTTCATTAGCAAACCTCTTTGGATATAAGCTGGCAAGACAAAGACACAAAAATATAGTTTTCTGATTTAATTATAGATTAGAAGGGACAAACTTTAAAAGACTTGTAAGTGACCAATCATGAACCTTTAAAATCCATTGAGATAAATGTTGCATTTTAACTATTTCACATAAAAGCCCACTGAGTTAAATGAACTGAGTGAACAGCATTGGGTGCTTAGCAGCAGAAAGCTACTTACAAAGTTTATTAACTAACCTCTGATACACTGCAAAGTTCTTATAATGAAAATCTGACACTTGGGTGGCTGTTTTATTTGTGATGATCAAGGCCTTGATCTCTCACAGATTCTGCAGAATGTATGCCCTTTACTTCTACTTCCTGAGCTACTATTAAATAATAGTGAGGCAATCTTTGGAACCAGTTTTTCCACATATATTGCTAAGAAAATATATATAACAATATGCCAATTTGTTTCTGATTTAGCTTTCATTAAATTGAATGTTCTTATGGTTCATTGCATAGTTAACCAGATGTTATGACTGATCTGACATTTTTTTCCACCTATCAAGTCCTTCCCAAAGACCTGGATTAGGCAGATGTGGATATTGGATGGTCTTAACTGTATTGTTATGTAAGCTGTTCGAGCAAAACTGCCTTTTGCAATTGACTGGTGGTGATTTTGTCGATGCTGATAGTTCAAGTGATATAAATATGGATGTTATTAAATGTTAGATTATCAAAAGTTATGTAAAATTTCTTTGATAGTTAGGCTTTTGAAGAAATTTTACAAAAACATTGAAAGATGTGAAACATGTCTTAAGATCAAAAGCTATGCTTTTGGAGTTTCACAAGGAGCATTCATCTGGAGCACATGTGGGAGATCTCATATCCTTTTCTTATCCTTTGGCGCAGTTATTGTCTTTAGTTTGCCATACATCCCCCAGAAGGAACTACCACTTCCCATGATCTGGAGGAAAAAAATGCACAATAGGAATTTAGAAGTTCAGCCTTCTCCTTGCTATCTGTC
Organism: Bungarus multicinctus; assembly: GCA_023653725.1. Taxonomy (NCBI): domain Eukaryota; kingdom Metazoa; phylum Chordata; class Lepidosauria; order Squamata; family Elapidae; genus Bungarus; species Bungarus multicinctus. The sequence continues at coordinate 49,383,154 of CM042846.1, forward strand.
ATCACCCTGCAATGCTCTCCAACCAGCAGACTGGCAATTTTTTGCAATTTTTTTTCATTTGTTGTGAGACTGTTCCTGCTGAGTGTTAGCCTTCATCCTTACAGATTTGAACCTTTTCCTGATATTCTTTTTTTAATATGCCTTTCTTCCTTATGTTAAACTTGTACTTTTTGTTTGTTGGTTCATTACAAAGCTCTTTAAACAGCCACACCATTCACATCAACATTCTCCTATTTTTCTTTCTGTTTGGTATTGTTTGTGCTAGGCCTTAATTATTTCATTTCTCAGAATTTCATACTAGGCTGGATTTTTGCCATTGATCCATATGTCCATATAGGTGTAGTCATTTATGTATAATGCAACCCCCTCCACTTTGGTTTAATATGAACAAATTATATCCTTTAAGTACTATATTCCAATACTTGAGTTGAGCTATATCCACCAGGTATCAGCAATACCAACAATTTCATATTTGCCTTGTCTTTGGTATTAGGACTTAAAATTCTGTTTCTGAGCATTACGGTACAGGTATTGGAGTCCTTTGGTACTACTTTTCTTGCATCTCCTGATGTATTCTTGAGTGCTGTATCTTCTTCATTGTAAAGTTTATTGCTTTGAATATGTTTTTCCGTCCTTTCCCATGTTTAGTTTAAAGCCTGCCTAAGCTGAAATACATTCTTTCCAATCTATGAGATCCAGCCCATCTCTTGGCATACCAGTGCTTGAGCCAATGGTTCTCCAGAATCCTATATTTCTTCTTTGGGACATGACTTTTACTTAGAAGTATGGATGAAAACAAAATTTGTCTTTCAAATACTATGGTTTCATTCCTAGTTTTTCCTTGTTTTATTTCTTTCCATACTCATTCTGGCAGTATTATTTCAACACAAAACACAAAACTTCTAAGATAGCAGTCAGGTTGGATACAGTCTTTCTTGTTGCATCCCATATTTTTGCATGTGGAAGGCAACAGACTTCTCTTGATACCATGTCTGTTCTGCAGACCTGTTCCTCTCAGCAGTGAGTCACTATCACCAGCACATGCAATTTTTCTTTTGGGAACATCATTGAATTCTTCTCCGAAGAAGCCAGTTTCTCTTTTCTCTAAACCTGAAACTGGGCAAAAGAAAAAAAAAATCATTTTCAGAATGCTAACACTCTGGGGGAGAGCCTGCAATTGATTGTGCAACTCTGGCAACAGACACTGGTTAAAGTTCAAGTGCAAGTCATCATAATTTTTTTTCATTTCAAGGGAAAATAGTTTTTAAGCATGACACAAGATGTTTTAAGCATTTTGGAATAGTTGCAAAATAAAAAAAAATGTTTTGTATCAAGAACAGGCTTATTTTAGGTGTAAAACACTTCCAAAATGGCTGAAATAGCCCATTTGACATCCAAAATAACACCTTCCTGCTTAAAATGGGAAATTTGGGGAGGATTCATGATTGAAATTAAATTGAACATTGTGTAAATTCTGAAGGAAATTATTTTTTTAATATGTATTAACTGTATTTTTCTTTCCTTTCAACAGAAACCATAGTCCTTTAATGAGTTTTGGAGCCAGCTTTGTCAGCTTTTTGGTAAGTGAGTCCAAATACATATGTTGTTATTGCATGGCATTCCTTTGTTTTGAAAATTATCAATAATTTTGAAATTGTAGATTTAGTAAAAAGTTGTTTGGAGACAACGATACACATTTTTCACCACGATCCAAATGCTATATCAATGAAGTAGAATAAAATTATAAGTGTAAGAGTTTTGGTATGGTTCATTATGCATTTCATTTACTTTTCTGGGGAATTGTCATATGTGAAAAATCAGACTCACAGGTGCAATGTTCGAACGAACTACTTTATTACTTTCTGCCTATAATACAGGAATCTCTCCAGTCTGGCAGCTTACTCTTGGGAATAATAGATAAGTTGCAAAGAACCTAGGAAGTGTAGGTCCTAGCCCTTTTGCAGTTGCACATTGACTCCAGGTTAACTGCACACTTGATCCCTCCTCTCTGCAAGGCTGAGGAATATAAATAAATGCTTGTCTTAGTTTTACTACATTCTTAAACATTTTTCAATCAAAAGGCATATAGATTGCAGAATAAGGGACTATCCCTTCACGTGTGCATATGTACTGTTCACTATCCGTGTGTGTGCACAAAAGAAAGTCAGTTCTTTAATCGTTGAACAAGGCATGGAACCGTGGTGGCATAGTGATTAGAAGATAGTACTGCAGGCTAATTCTGCTGACTGCCAAGTGCCAGCAGTTTGGCAGTTTGATTTTCACCGGCTCAAGGTTGACTCAGTCTTCCATCCTTCCAAGGTTGGTAAAATGACCTAGATTGTTTGGGGGCAATATGCTGACTCTGTAAACCACTTAGAGAGGGCTGTAAAGTACTGTGAAACAGTATATAAACCCAAGTGCTTATTGTGATCTGTTTCATACGTAACACTAAACCATATTGATTGGGGTTGTATGTCACCAAAATCTAGCAAAATTATATTATGTGTCAGTATTCCCTTCTAATCTGTCACTATGGTTGGATTCATACATTGCATAAAGCTTTAATTAAGTTTGTTTGGAATTTACCATTCAGTAATTTCTATAATAGATGTGAGCCATCTATTATGATGCTGATAAACAAATATCCTATTTACATGAGGTCATAAGAAAGTTAATGAAAGATTATAATATAAAATAGTTGCTTCACTATCTATGAAAAGAAAGGATGTTGTGGTCCTTTTAGGCCAAGTATATGAATATTACAGCTCTACTTCCATTCTTTATTGGCGTTATGTTAAGAAATCCTGCCAAAAATACAGGAAATTTCTTGTTTGATAACCTCTCTTGTAAATAGGTTGGATGATGTACAAGTGCTTTTATAAATCTAAAATTGAAGACAATTTTGTTTGAATATATTCTTGTCTTTTGTAAAGATATTGGAAATATATTTTCCTCCTTTATTTAAATGGATTGCTTACCTAAGTGGGATTTTAAGTGAGTATAACAATCCAATATAGCAATATTATATCTTGCAAAGCTTCTTCTGTTCTAAATATAGCTGCAACAGTTTATGTTCCACTGAAATTGAGATCGTCTATTTTAAAAAAAGAGGAAAATGTATTGTGCCAAAATGGAGATTAAAATAATTTAAGGAGGGCATTTCTGCATATCTTTGATTTGGTTGTAAGGCATAGAATTCTTTAAATACATATATAGGTTTTGTTTTCCATTAGCAAATTTATACAGATATAATTTGTGGCAATAACAATAACTAGAAGATAATTTATGTATCTTAATTATATTTTAGTTACTATAATACAACAGTTTTAGGCCAGCTCTGTACAAAATCTTCTAACAATCTGATAATCTTCTAACAATCTTACTAAGTTGATTGCTTTTTATTATTTTCAGTTTTAATAAAGTTTTACCTTTAATATTTGTGGAGTGAGGTGAGAAATAGATTTATATTACCAAGAATTATTTCTTTTATTACATATGTAAAAAAGCTAAAACTCATATCAATACTGATTTTTAGGGAGTACAAATGCTCTGTTGTAAATTGTAATTCAGAATTGCCTAAATCTAAGCAGCTAAACAGAATTTAAAATAAACTGTCATTAATACACACACACATACACATACACACAGAGTGTATATACAGACACATTTGAGGAATCATGATTATGAAGGAGTATTACCTGGTATCTTAGTAATTACACTGATTTCTTGTTTAATGGCATATTATTTTTGTTTTAAGAAAATTTCATCCTTCTAGCATTGTAGTCAATTTACAGTTTTAAATATAGCCTGGGTATTTTTTTGATTTTGCAAAAAGATAGTTGAGCTGGTTTTCTTCAGAAATGTGATAATACTCTGTAGTGTATCATATTCATTATATGATAATTTGTTACTTTTTAAAAGGCCACAAAAATATTTTTTGAATTCAGTTCTCAACTTCCCTGACAGTTGCTTATTTATTTATTTATTTATTTATTTATTTATTTATTATATTTATATACCGCCCTTCTCCCGAAGGACTCAGGGCGGTGCACAGCCAACCATAAAACTTTATTACAATTACAAAAGTTAAAAAGAATTAAATATTTTAGGCTGTCTAAAATTGTACCCTCCCCCAATAAGTTATTAAAACCCAAATTTTAAAATCCCAATTTAAAACACAAATACTACATTAAAAATCCCATTTCAGCCTAGGCCGGCCTGCTCAAAGAGCCAGGTTTTTAATGCACGTCTGAAAGCTCTCAGGTCCATGTTATTGCATATTTCCGGAGGCAGACCATTCCAGAGGGTGGGAGCCGCTACAGAGAAGGCCCTACTCCTAGGAGCCGCCAGGCGACACATAGAGGCCGACGGCACCCGAAGAAGGCCCTCCCTGTGGGAACACACAGGTCGGTGGGAGACTACTGGCAGAACGTGATCCTGCAGATAACCTGGTCCAATGCCATGGATCACTTTAAAGGTCAAAACCAGAACCTTAAAGCGAACCCGGAAAACCACCGGCAACCAATGCAGCTCGCGCAAGAGAGGCATCACATGGGAGCTTCGTGACGCCCCCATAACCACCCGCGCGGCCGCATTTTGTACCAGTTGGAGTCTCCGGGTGCTCCCCGCAGGGAGCCCCATGTAGAGAGCATTACAGTAGTCCAGGCAAGAGGTGACAAGGGCATGAGTGACCGTACATAAGGTCTCCCGATCCAGAAAGGGCCGCAACTGGTGAATCAGACGAACCTGATAAAAAGCCCCTCTGAAGACGGCCGTAATATGTTCTTCTAAAGACAGCCGTGCATCCAGGAGGACAACCAAATTGCGAGCCCTCTCTGTGGGGGGTAGGATCTCTCCCCCAATAGCCAGCGACGGGGTCAGCTGACTATATCGGGGCACTGGAAACCACAGCCACTCAATCTTGGAAGGGTTGAACCGGAGCCTGTTCCCGCCCATCCAAATCCGCACGGCCTCCAGGCACCGGGACATAGCCTCCACAGCATCGTTGGGGTGGCTTGGGGTGGAGATGTAAAGCTGAGTATCATCCGCATACAGATGACACTGCACCCCAAAACCATGGATGATCTCCCCCAGCAGCTTCACATAAATGTTGAACAAAAGAGGGGAGAGGACCGACCCCTGAGGCACCCCACAAATGAGGGGCCTAGAAGTGGACCTCTCCCCCCGTCAACACAAATTGCAAGCGGTTGGAGAGGAAGGAGGAGAACCATCACAAGACAGTTCCTCCAACCCCCAACCCCTCTAACCGCCACAATAAGATACTATGGTCGATAGTATCAAAAGCCACTGAGAGATCTAACAGAACCAGGACAGAGGAATACCCCCTGTCACGGGCCCTCCAGAGATCATCAACCAACGCGACCAATGCTGTTTCGGTACTATGCCCGGGCCTGAAGCCCGATTGGAAAGGATCGAGGTAAGTCGCTTCCTCCAGGTACTGAGGAAGCTGACATGCCACCACACTCTCAACAACCTTCGCTAGAAAAGGAAGGTTGGAGACTGGACTGATAGTTATTTAAAACAGCCAGGTCCAGGGCAGACTTCTTGAGGAGGGGCCGCACCACCGCCATTTTCAGGGCAGTAGGGAGCAACCCCTCTCTCAACGAAGCGTTGATAATCCCCTGGAGCCAGCCTCATGTCACCTCCCTGGCGGTCGAAACCAACCAGGAGGGACACGGGTCCAACAAACGTGGTATTCAGCCCCCCCAGCAACCTGTCCACACCCTCAGCGGTCACAGGGTCAAACTTCTCCCAGATAATAGTCTCAAGACTTGCCCCAGACACCTCCTCCGGGACCACCCAATTGGAGTCCAGGCCGCCCCAAATCTGAGCGATTTTGTCGTGCAGAAATCAGGAAAACTCCTCTAGCCTGCCCTGCAAGAGGTCCTCCCGCGCTCTCGGCTCAAGCAGGGAGCAGGTCACTCTAAACAGAGCGGCAGGCCGATTTTCTGACGACGCAATAAGGGCGGAGAAATGCGAACACTTTGCCACCTCTATTGCCACAAGGTAGGTCCTAATATAGGACCTCACCTGTGTCCGGTCGGACTCGGCGCGACTAGCCCTCCAAACACTCTCCAGACGTCTTTTCCGGCACTTCATCTCCCGCAGCTCCTCCGTAAACCCCGGAGCTGGATGGGATCTGTGCCGGGTCAGAGGTCGCAAAGGCACAACTCGGTCCAGAGCCTCGGCAGCCAACCTATCCCAGGTGGCCACCATGTCTCCAGGCGAGTTATGAGCCAGAGTCTCGGGAAATGGCCCAAGCTCCCTCTGGAACCTCTCAGGGTCCATCAGGCGCCTGGGGCGGAACCATCTACAAGGCTCGGCCTCCCTGCGGTGGGGGGTGGCAGTACAGAAGTCAAGTCTAAGAAGAGAATGATCTGTCTATGACAAGGGTTTGATAACTAAGTCCCCGAAGCTACAGTCATTCAACCACTGACCAGAGACAAAAATCAGGTCCAGCGTGTGTCCTATATGAGTGGGGCCAGAAACTAATTGGTCAGGTCCATGGCCGTCATGGAAGCCATGAACTCCCGAGCTACCCCAGAGGTTTCCCCGAGTGAAGGCAGGTTGAAATCCCCCATGACTAAAAGCCTAGGGGTCCCAACCGCCAGCTCGGCTATCACCTCGAGGAGTCCGGGCAGGGCCAGTAACACATGGCAGGAAGCCAAGTACGCTATCAAAATGAAGGAGTTCTTATATATAATTATATCTTAGTTAATGAAGTTGCTTCAAAAGGCTTCTAAAAGAACAATATAATATCATTAGTTTGTAAAGTAGTAAATGTGTTTAGATTAGTTTGGCACTTTTAAGTTCAGTAGTCTTTTTATGTTTTAACAGAATGCCATGATGACGTTTGAAGAAGAGAAAATGCAGCTGGCATGTGACGATTTAAAAGCTACCGAAAAATTATGTGAGAGTGAAGAAGCAGGAGTCATAGAAACAATAAAAAATAAAATTAAGAAGAATGTAAGTGAAACATTGCCAATACATAGATGAATGATTCCTGTGCCAATACAATACTGTTTTATATATGCCTGTCCTATGGGACTCCATAGCATGTAAAATGCAATAATCTCATATTCAGTTTTTTTGCTTTTAAAATTTAATACTTTTATGAACTCAGGCATCATTATCTCCTATTATTCCTATTTCCAGAGTACCTGACAAATGGCTGTTCAAGTAGGAATTTCTATCCAAAAAATTGGTCTTTATACCATTATATATAGAGAAAATAATCCCAGCTAAAATTAGCTCTTATAAGTTATAGACAGTGTATTGCCTTCTGGTAGCCTAAACAAATTATAATCTTGGCTATGTTCTGTATACAATTTTTTTTTCCACAACAAGATTAGTCATACCATTGCTGGTGATCTGCAAGTAAAGAAGTGTCCCTTTTTCTCTGTAAAAATTTATGCCTGTTTCTAGTTTTATTTCTTGTTCTTGTCTATCTGCTAAACGTTAATTATGTTATTCTTCAATAGCTTAGTAAAACTTCAAAGTTTCCTTCAAAAGATTAAAATCCCTCCTAGAATCATGAAGAAAAAGCAAGTTTTTCATCATGTTTGCCTAGTTCTTTAATCCAATCTCCTCTTTGCCCTGTTTCCACTTTTTAAGTACGATATAAATGGCAGCTGTTGTCCAATCACCATTTGTCCACAGTTACCATCTAGCCTTCAGAATTCATTTTACTAATACTTTTATACCTAGGTTAATGGAAATATTTGTAGCATTATGATTTAGTTGTTTATGTTTTTGCTTGCCTCTGGAGCTTTGTTTGTCTTGCTAACACTTAAAAATAGAAATGAGAGCCACAAATTTACTTTGTGCCTTTAACTAACAATTTAGGTTACTACATAACTACAGTTGGCCTTTACTTAATTTGCCCCCATCATGTAAAAATAATAGCATCTACCTTCAATGGAATTGGAAGAATGAATTTTAACCAGTATAACTGTCATATTCATGCTACATATATTTCCTAATTCAGTGGAATTAGGTGTAATAAACTTTATAGTCTATAAATAATTTAAATTTTGGCTTCCTTTGAAAACATACTGCATTATTAATGTTGAGTGCATAGAATCTGAGCCCTTTGTTTAGTGTCACTATTCTATATAATTTCTAAAGGATTCTGTGGAGCTGGTCTTTGTATCCATTTTCTGATGTATTCTCCATAGGATACTTGCTGTAAAAGAATAGGGAGAAGAGAGTCAATCTACTTGGTGAACAGTAGAATTCCATGTTAAGCATTGGCATTGTTGAGATTGTTAGGAGTGGGGAAGTTGGCGAAAGATAATAACAAATATTATCTTACAAAGTTCACATAGTCAATATTCTAATTATAACTTTAAATACTTTTGATATAATTTGGATATATGTTTAAAATTAATCATAGAATCTGAATATTATACTGATGAAAACTTATTGTATTATATATTATGAAAATATAATATTATATTGCTTGCTACAGCCAAGATGCCTGAATAAAATGAATATTACAAGTGGTTTTAAAATATAAACTTTAAAACTTCAGTGTTTTTTAAGCACATTTAAAAAATTTTAAGAAATACAGGTCTGTTTAATTTCTATTTGCATTTTTTATTTTGAATAGAATTTATTACAAGTCAATTCACCATACCTATCTGGACTAAATTTAAAATAATTAATATTTGGGAGATGGAAACCTACCATTCTATAACACTATGTTTTTCACAGCTGGATGACATGGAAAAAATATAAAGCATTTCTGGTTCAGAGTATTAACTTCCAGAAAAGTTCCAGATCACCCTCTGCCCCCTCCCACCCTCTCCCCCTCCCTCCCTCCCTCCTACAGGCTGTATGGCTGTAACTGGTGTGATCCAGAATGTTCCATTCTTTGAATAGTCCAGTGGTGGCTAACCTTTTTAGGCTCCAGTGCAGAAAATTGCACGTGCTGTATTTCCAGAAATACCGGAAGTGCCGAAACAGGTCCGTTTTTTGGCCTCCCAAGGCTGCAGAGGCTTCCCTTGAGCCTCTTCAAGGGTGAAAACGGCCTCAAATGGGCCAAAAATCAGCTGGGAGGCACATACATGCACAGTAAAGGTAAGTTTGGCTGGGGCTCACATGCCCGCACAAATGATTCCTTAACACACATGCCATAGGTCTGCCATCACAGGAATAGTATGTTTTACGCATATCTTATTAATATAATGGTTCTGCTCTTTATTATTTTCAAATAGGTTGATGGGAGGAAGTCTGCCCCATCCATGATGGATCGATTGCAGAGGCAAATCATTGTGGCAGACTGTCAAGTGTACCTTGCTGTACTGTCTTTTGTAAAACAAGAATTATCAGGTAAACTGTGACATCTATTTTTTTATAATATTTATAATTTAAAACCAGGATTACTTAAATGGTTGGTTTCATAGCATACAGTACAAAAACTTTTATATATTATGAATGCCATCAGTTTAAGATCTAACATATAAATATATCTAACATATAAATATCTAACATATAAATAAGTCAACTCTGAATATAACAAATGTAACTATGGCAAAGGTATGCCTTTGCCATTGTTTTTTGTAGTTGATGCTAGGTATCAAGTCTTGCTGTATCTCAAAAAAGTGTTACCATTCATCAAAGGGGAAAAAAATCACATAATTTATCATCATGCTTGTTACTTTCTGTCTTTTTTTGTGAATTTTAATTCCTGGCAACTACATTACCTTTTTTTTAAATGCTAGGTAGCTTCTAATCTTTATGTATATCCTACATACATAAGCAAATGCCTAATTTTTAGGAATAATGGCGGGGAATGTAAACATAGTTGATACTTATTATATTATACACATAATTACTGCAGCAAGAATAACATTTGCCCAAAACTGGAAAGCAAGAGAGATTCCAAGTGAAAATGCCTTGATTAGGAAAATATTACATTGCGCCGAATTGGGTAGAGCGAGATGAATTGAAGGAGTGAGATGAATTAGAATATTACAAAATATGAACAAATTTTATAAATGGAGGGACATGAAAGGGTATTCATAGATTTAAAATAATTAGAGAAGTGATCAAAAGAAATAAAAGATAATTGGAAAAATGATACACAAAAATGTATACATGTACATACATGTGTTAACTTCTTTCATTATTTCTAATTGTAAAAAGATTGGACAGAAATGTATATCAAAGAAGAGACACCATGTTTTTTGTGTTTATATCTAATAAAATTTGTTTAAAAAAACCCAAATTCCTAATTTTTATAGTTATACAAGCAGAACACAGTTTATTTGTAATTATATTGCCAGTTTACCTTTGTATGATATATGGATTATTTTGATAAAGTTTTCCCTGATTTGTGCACAGTATGAGAGTATTTATTAACCATTTGTTGAGAGATTGTTTGAAATTATGATGGCGTTGAACGAAAGGTCTTATGATGGATGCCTGGAGTTATGTCCATTGCAGAACCCCCACAGTCACGTAATTGCTAAGCTCTTAGCAACCCTTTCACGCTTACAAAAGGTTGCGACTCTCCCAGCCCCTCCTGCCCTCCCATGATTATGTGTTTGCCATTTGCAATCTTCCCTGCTGGCTTCCTCAGAAAGTCAACAGGGAAACTGGCAGGGAAGGTCACAACAACTGCCACAGGACTCTCTCTGGTTCCTGGGAGCTGGCTGAAAAAGATCAATTGTGACCCATTTTGGAATGGACCTTTTTCATCCAGTCTGTTTATGAATCTGAAAGGCTGTCTGCCAGATTGATTTTGCCCCATGTGGAGTGGAGTCCCTCCACCAAGCAGCCCTTTCGCTCTCAAAGACTCTGACTAAAAGACCCCATGATGAAAGCCAAAAGGGATTTTAGCAATAGCAATGGCACACAGACTTATATACTGCTTTACAGTACTTTATAGCCGTCTCTAAGTGGTTTACAGAGTCAGCATATTGCCCCCAACACTCTCAGTCCTCATTTTACCAACCTTAGAAGGATGGAAGGCTGAGTCAACCTTGAGCCGGTGGGAATCTAACTGCTGACAGTCATCTGAGTTTGCCTGCAGTACGGCATTCTAACCACTCCACCACCATGGCTCTTTTAGCACAGGACACTTGCATAGCGGTTCCCTTCTGCACATAGAGGGAGGGGGAGACCTTCAGTGGGCTAGAGAAAGAAAACTCAGATCTTGGGGATCCAAACTTCTTTTCTTCAGCTCAGTGCAGGGATTCCCTTCTGTGCTTGGAGGAGAGTTGCTCATGCTCTTTCAGCAGGCAATTCTTTCACTCTGTCTACTGAGTGACTGCAACTGGGAAGAGGGATTGCCATCATTGAGCGAAGCAGCCCCATGGGCACCTCACTTAATTACCACAATGACTTAAGCCAAAATTTTGGGCCCAATTGTCGTCATAAATCAAGGACAGCCTGCATAGACTTGAAATACACTGAGGCCTCTAATACTTTGTGTGTGTTTGGGTGTAGTATGTGGTTGGAAGTTCTGTCATTTGCATTCTTGTGTTATGAGAAGGGAGTCCTATGTTTTGTTATTAATTAAATTAATAATGAAATTCAGTTTTAATTCTAGTATCTTTTTGATAACACAATTTGTATTGTTAAAGATTCTATTATTATCATTCTCCTTTGAGCATAGCTTCCTTTCCACACGGTTAAATACAATTTTAAAACACATTAAATGTTTTAAATACATTTGGCACATGGTTACTAGTTTCTATTAATACCGGCAAAATATTTTTAATTAATCAGTTGATGTATAACAGTAATACATTCTAAGCAAAACTGGTGCTTTACTAATTATTTTCTTAAGTACAAAAACATCCATGTATAATAGCCTAGAAGTATATATGGAAATATATAAAGAATAGAATAGAATAACAGAGTTGGAAGGGACCGTGGTGGCCTTCTAGTCCAATTCCCTGCTTAGGCAGGACACCCTACACCACTTCAGACAAAAGTATACTGAAAAGGATACTGAAGTACTGTATCTGTTAGGACCTAACAGATACAGTACTTTAAGTAATTAAGAATAATTAAGTAATGATGCTTAACAGAAAGGTATTCTGGCTAAAAAACAGCAAAACCATATAAAGGTTTTAGCTATATAAAGTTTTTATGAAAAGTTTCTCGTATTTCCTACTTTATTTATGATTGCACCATCCAAGGTGAAAGGGGCAGAATTTTTGTCCATTTCTCCATGGTTACTGAAGCATTGCTGAACATTTATTGTACAAATGCTTACCTTGTGGTGAACCACATGAGAGCCAAATATGCTATGCAGCAGAAAGAAACTGAACTGCACAGTCTTGCAGTAATTTTAGCTTCCTGTTAAAGCTGAATCATGCTTCTGGAACAAATGCGTTATTGCAATAGACAGCTTGATTTTCTAATGTTGGAGGCTCTTGCTTCATTAATGCTTTAGATTAAAATAAATTTTCCCTGATCTGGGCTATAAAAATTCAGATGATTACTAGATATGATGAAAAGAGTTAGAGTTTCCTCCATGTCTTTGCTGTTACATGTTTGATGTTTAAATATCTTCATCCGTGTGTTACAGGCCATTGCATAATAAATAGGGATATAACAATTTTGTTTGTGCTACATTTAATTGAATACTATGTTTTCTTAGTTCTTTAACCTTATGATTGGGTACATACAACACACTAAATTAGAAAGTGACTTGCTTCTTTATAACGTCAAAGCTTTCGCTGAACCCTATCACAAAGTCTGAAAATTAAAAATACGCAGTGCTCAAATTATTATGTCTGCTTTGGTCACAGCAGCTTCCACCACTTCAGGAGGCTAGTGCAACCCAGAAGTGGTGACCTCAGCACAGCTCCACAATTTAAGGCAAGAGTCAAAGCAAAAAGGGAAAACAAAAAAACCAAAATGGCTGACTCTTTAAAATTGCTATAAGCCCTGACAGATCAGAGGCTTGCAAGCCAGTGCTGGCTGCACCACAATCTATTTGGCAGTCTCAAGCATCTCACAGCTGCCACGGTGCTCTGGTGACTGGACAGGAGGTCAGGATTCAATCCAGATGGCCAGTACCTCCAAGGGATAATCCTGGAGACAAACTGCAGAATTGTCCCAAAATGTCTGAAATGCTGCCGACGCTGAAAAGGGGCAGAAGCGCCTCACGGTTTTCGCTAACACAGATCAATAAGAACGGACCGGGAGAAAGTGAGTTGAATAAGACACTGACTCCCCCCGCAGCCTGGGCCACCTGGGCTTTCAGGGGAACCTCCAACCAAATTTACAATCACAATTCCAAAAAAACCAGTCCACCAACCAAGAAATTTTTTAAAAGGCAGTAAAAAAACCGTGAAAAACAAAAGTGTTAACCGGCTTGCTGGTTAGTACTTTTGTTTTTTGCGTTTTTTTTATTTCCTTTTAAAAATTTTCTTGGCTGGTGGACTATCAAACCTGCTCTAAGCCTCTCGAAGAGAAAAAACTCAATCCAAGGGGTGAAAATTCTTCTACAATCTTAACTATTCAGAGTCTTTAAAGGATGGTCTGAACACGCTGAGACCAAGTGAAGAACTGGGGACCATTACCAGGGGGTGTGTCCTCAGTTTTTCAATTCAGTCTGCAGAGCTATGAGACTAGAGATTCTCCCTTTGGCTCAGTGGAGAATTAAAAATACGCAATGCTCAAATTATTATGATTTACTGCTGACTATGTTGAGTTGTACAGATAGTCCTTGACTTACGATCACAACTGAGCATAGAATCTACGTTGTGAAGTGAGAAATTGGTTAAGTGAGTTTTCCCCCATTTTACTACCTTTATTGCCACATTTATTAAGTGAATCACTGCAGTTGTTAAATTAGTAACATGGTTGTTAAGTGACTCTGGCTTCCCCATTGACATTGCTCGTCAGAAGGTCTCCAAAGGTGATCACATGACTCTGGGATACTGCAACCATCATAAATATAAACTAATTGTCAAGCATTTGAATGTAAATTATGTGACCATGGGGATGGAGCAATGATCATAAGTGTGAAAATAAGTCACTTTTTTCAGTGCTGTTCTAACTTCAAACGGTCACTAAATGAACTGTTGTAAGTTGACAATTATCTGTATTTAGTTATAACAGTTTGTTAATATTTCCAAATAATTATAGCAATCTTTCTACACATAATTACCCCTTCCTCACATATTGACTGGGAGAAAATAGGAATTATAGTTCACAAATCTGGAGGGCATACGGATGTGGACATCTGGATGAGACATAGATTTTTAATTTCTTAACCTAGAAAATCCTTTCTCTTTGACTAAACTCTTTTTATCTCTTTATATATTTTTGTTCTCCTCAGCTTATATAAAAGGTGGGTGGATCCTTAGAAAAGCTTGGAAAATCTACAATAAGTGCTATTCAGACATTAATACACTTCAGGAATTATATCAGAAGAAGATTACTCAGGAATCTTTGACTACTGATGCTACAAATGATAATCATATTGCTGCAGAAGGTGTTACAGAGGATTCACTTAACAGACTGAAAGGTGCTGTTAGCTTTGGATATGGACTTTTTCATCTTTGCATATCCATGGTGCCCCCAAACCTGCTCAAAATCATCAATCTGCTGGGTTTTCCTGGAGACCGCCTGCAGGGGCTTTCTTCATTGATGTATGCAAGTGAAAGTAAGGACATGAAGGCCCCTTTAGCTACGTGAGTAGCTATATTGTAATGCTTTGGTAATAGCTTAGAACTGAAGTAAGTAAGTAAACTTCAAGCCAATGTAAGGTAGCAACATTGTCTTGTCTTTTTAAAAAAAAATATAATGAAAACATCACCTAGCTAAATTAGGAGTTGTGTTTTGATATGCTTTAAATTATAGAACTGGGCCTTTAAGAAAAGAACCTTACTGTGTCCTTAAATTATTTTTACTCAGTGCAAATTGTTGCACTCAGAACAAATTCCAGTTAAACCATTCTTAAAGTCTTTGTCGTTTAAAATATTTTACTATCTTCAGGATTCATATTTAGACATTCTACCAAGAGCTAATTTTTCTGTATTTGTATGCTTCTGTGTAAATCAGTAGTAGAATGCTTTTTAAAAAATGCAAGTACTTGCGTTGGCACTCTTCTGTTCTTCGGCTGAAAAGGAGCTTTTGTATCTGGGCTCCATTTCAATGAAAAGGTTACTTTTCCATACACGTCTTTATTAGATATAGCCTTTCTTCTCAGTTTAATGTCATGACTCAATGGAGGAGCCTCTTTAACAGATTCTGCAAGTTCAAGGTTGTCTTGGATCTGGATGTGAAATTTCTCGAAATGGTCCACATTGTATTTAAGCTACCATAGGGTTCTAGTTCTGTGCTTCAACAATCTGGATAACTCCTAGGTGATTGCAATGAGACAATGAACATTTAAACTTTTGTTCATATCCAGTGGCCACCCTAACTAATAGAAGAAATATAATTAAACTAGGCACTTTATTTCTTCTTGTGAGGACCTTTAATTTTTTGTTGGCAATGGTGACAGTATTTCTGATATCTGAAGTAACAAAATTATTGGGTACTAATTTGTTTATGTTTAGAAAGCTGTTTTATAATTTGATTATATAATTGGTATGCTCAGTGGCATTTTCTAAAATTTCATATCTCTTCTACTATCAGATTTCAGCTTCAGAAATTGAAGAATGGCTTTCATGCCACTTCTGTTGAGTAAAAGCTAACTTAATTTTTTAATGTTTTAATAAAACATCTCTGGTAAAGTAATAATTTAGCGATAGGATACTCCATTTAGCTATTTGAGAGACAAAAATCTGTGTTACAGAAGGCAATGCTGTAAAGTGAGTGATACCATTTTAGATAGAAAAGGAATATCTGAATATGACTCCCATTTAGTACAGTTTTCATTTAGTTTCTATGTAAACATTATGGACACTATGCCACTTTTTAGGGGTGACATAAGAAGACACCAGTAGTGTTTCAGGTGCTAAATAGGATCCTAAAGCCACATATTCTTCATGCCTGCCATAACACAATCAAATTCCAGACTGCTTCACACAAAATTGGTGTGAAAGTTTTTATTATAGCCATTCATGTAATTTACTTGCAAGCATGTTCCAAAGAGAGATGTGAATACTTGCATGTTTCAAGGGGGTTGGGAACAGTAGATAATACTGTGTGCATGCATTCAACTCAGTCTAAATTGCTGAAGTTTTAAAAAGCAATTTGTTTAATGGACTATTTGGATTTGTTTAATGACTATTCCATATTACTGTATATTCTTTGATGCTTCTGAATTTCCAAAGTATGGAACTAGCTAATGTCAATATCTCCTTATACTTTTAGGTTAGCCTTGCTGTGGTACCACACAGTGGTTCGTCCCTTCTTTGCTTTGGATGGCAGTGATACCAAAGCAGGACTGCAAGAGGCTGAAGAGATTCTTCAGAAAAAAGAAGCTGCTTATCCAAACTCATCTCTCTTTATGTTTTTCAAAGGCAGAATACAGCGTTTAGAGGTACTGCAGGCTTTGACCTTGGCAGTTCTTCAGATTCTTCTATGATGTAGTAGTTAAAAAAAAGAATCTGGCAGTAAAACTATGACATTGTTTTGTGTACGTTAATATTGTGGCAGGTGTTGAGTCCCTGTTATTCAAGTTCTTTGACTCAGAGTTGAATATGGGTCTACAGAAGGGGGTAATTTATGATAGATATTTCAGAATAGTGTGGGAATTTGCTTTTTCTGTCACTACCACATATGAACTTACAGTTTTGGAGGACATGAGCTCAAGGAAGTAGACTAGAGTGCTGAATTTTACATTGATTTCAATAACTAGTCCACATTTTATAATTCTTACAAGCATTTCACGAGATGATCATTGCAGTTAACTTTCTTTTAAACTGTTGTAGCATGATTTGAATGAACATTTGTAAAGTTGATACTTCTGTACCTCCACATTTTGATTGCGGTTTTTCTTCTCTTTTTAGTGTCAAATCAACAGTGCCTTGACCTCCTTCAATACTGCTTTGGAACTTGCAACTGATCAGAGAGAGATTCAGCATGTCTGCCTCTATGAAATTGGTATATGATAACATTATGTTTTCCTTTCTATGTACATATAATAAGTATCTGAATAATTCAATCTCCAGCAGATACATATTTATATGATTTCAGAATTTATAGGGCTGCCCAGTTCAAACACCGTGACTCTGGATGACATATAGAATAAACGTACAATGGATCAAAAGGAAGCAAAACAAAACCCAATATAACAACAGACAGCATATAAATATAAAATGGCAACCAGGCAAAGAAGAAAACAACTACATGTCACACTCATCACCTAGCCATTAATGCCTAGGGAAAGAGCCAAATTCCAATGACTTTCCTCAAGGCAAGAAGATTTGGGGGCTGTGATATTTGTGGGGGGAGGGGTTGTTGCAGAGAACAGGGACAACTGTAGAAAAGGCAGACTTTCTGGGTCTCATAAGATGATAATATTTTAAAAAAGGCACCTCGAGAATACCATTTCTGTTGGTCCCTCAAGAAACTCATTCTTGTGCTACATAGGGCTTTATAGGTAATACCTAGCATTTTGAATCGCATCCAGAAGCTTATTGGGAGCCAGATCGCAGAGTATATTTTGCTATTTTAGAAGTTATCTTCTTTTGTTATGAAAAATATATAGGACATACATAATTTCTGTGTTCAACAATTTTTATTGTCTCTTTTAGGCTGGTGTAGCATGATAGAAATGAACTTCAAGGATGCTTTTGAATCATTTGAACGTCTTAAAAATGAATCAAGATGGTCCCAGTGTTATTATGCCTACTTAACAGCAGGAAAGTATTGTTATATGATTCAGAAGTATGTGCAATTGGGGTGGAAATAATATAGTGTTTGCTCTTTGGTGTCATCATATTTTATGAAGAAAATTACTCATATAAATAAATACAACGTCAAAACACACAGTTAGTCCTTGATTTATGACTGTGCAATTGGGACCAGAATTCCCATTGCTAAGCAAGATAGTTGTTAGGTGAGTCACACCCGATTTTACAACCTTTTTTTGCCATGGTTGTAAGCAAAATACTGCAGATGTTAAGTGAATTATGCAGTTGTTAAGTGAATCCAGCTTCTCCCATTGGCTTTGCTTGTCAGAAGCCAGATGGGAAGGTCACAAATGGCAATCACATGACCCTGGGATACTGCAACGGTTGAAAATACATGACATTTGCCAGGCACCCAAATTTTGTTCATGTTACCATGGGGATGTTGCAGTGGTAAGTGTGAGGCCATTTTTTTCAGTGCTGTTGTAACTTGAAATGATCACTAAACAAATAGTTGAAAATTAAGAACTACCTGTATTGGATGCATTTCTGTCGTGTCACTTACAGTGAATTTTTGAACATATGTTGGTCTTGCATTTATTGGTAGGTCTATATCTACTTAATCAACAGGTGACCATGGGTGCCTAATATTAAATGTAATAATGATAGAAAGCAATTAAAGCAAACATACATTTAAATGGAACCCAACAAATAGCAATTATCTCACAAAAAAAATTGTGAATGCATTGCATCCTATCTTTCGGTATACTTTATATTTGTTTTTATAAGAAAAGTATCTTAGTTGCTATTCAAAAAGCAACACTGAATCTGCCTGCAGCTTTGCAGTTTAGCAGACATGATTCAGAAAGGAAGAGAAAAGGAAAGCCAACAAATTAAGAATCAATGATTCATAAAATTTTCTACATGTTTAATGAGCATGTGAGATTCTCAATGAGGGGACAGGTCCTTTTTTTTAAATTAATGAAAGGAATTGCTTTTTATTACAGTGTGTCAAGGAGCTACTGGTGAAGTGAACGGTGCACAGACTGTTTTCAAGGAAGTCCAGAAGCTTTTCAAAAGAAAAAACAACCAAATTGAACAATTCTCAGTCAAAAAGGTCAGGTGAATGTAAATTGAACTGAATTGGTTCATTGGTGGGCAATCTGCAACCATAGGACCACATTTAAACCTCAAATTTCCTCTTTTTTGTGATCCTCAAAATCCCCTCTAACTGTTCTAAACCCCAGTAGTATAAGTCCCTGGAAAATGATAGGCTCTAAGATATGAGAACCAGCTCTATTTGCAGCAGGTTACTTTTTGAGAGGAGGAATAAAATATTGCTAAGTGACATCAAAAATATAATAGATGGGATAGTGTACATTTTTAAATAGGGATCTGATTATAGGGTACAAACCATGTTCTGTTAACAATGTGTTTAGATACATTACTCCAAAAAGCACTGTAGTGATGCTTATACCTATTTTGTGCTAACTTGTGCCAGCCAAGGTAAGAATTATGGGAAATGTAGGTATTCTCTTGTTCTTTGTC
The DNA here is from genome assembly GCA_023653725.1 of Bungarus multicinctus. Taxonomy (NCBI): domain Eukaryota; kingdom Metazoa; phylum Chordata; class Lepidosauria; order Squamata; family Elapidae; genus Bungarus; species Bungarus multicinctus. Next base: position 49,402,494 of record CM042846.1, read on the forward strand.
TTTTAATCTTCTTGTTACTGATAATAATGTGAAGGAAATTGATTGTACTGGCTTAAGAGGGTTTTTAAAGAGAGAAATTATTGTGGAATTTCTCTAGCAAAATAATGAACTTGGAATTTCACATTGCTTCTATTCAATCCTGTCTGAGCACTGGAGAAGGCCCTAGGTGGAATGAGTCGCTTGGCAGGAATACAAGCAGTACATACACAGCAATAACTAGAGGTTTTGGGTAGAATATTGCAGTGTTCTTTTTCCTGTGGAGGAAAGACATCTCTACCTCATCCAAATTGTCATTCAGAATAAAATATGCCAGATGGTTTAATTAGAATTATAAACAATGCAGCTATTTCATTTGGCATTCAGTAATCAGTAATTGATGGTAATCTATCCAGGAATAATTTGGACCACTTATGGTGAATTTTGACAAAACATTTATTCAGTATTTCTGACAGGATTTTATGCTATGATTTGTAATAACTGATAATACCTTAAACCATAAAAGGAAAAAAAAACCCTATACTTTAAGCCACACTTAAGGAAATAATAACTTTAAAAAATATTTCTTGGTTGTAACTCTACTCATTTTATCATTACTGTTTGATTAATGTGGATAGTTTGTACTTTTATGTGTACATTTAAAATTGCCTCCTACAAAAATAAAAAAAAATCATTATTTGGAGCCAAGTCTTTTAAGTTCAAACTGAATGTCAGAGATCAAACAGACCTCTTGCTCTGTGTTCCAGTCCTTAGTTATACAACAATTGAAAGCTGAATTGTTATTCTCTCAATCTCTCCATCGATCTGTTTCAGGGCCAGCATAAAGCCGTCTCTATTCTTGTGACCTTTACTACTGTGTAAAAAAAAAGATTAGGAACAGCACTCTTACGTGCCTATCTTAAACTGACTGGACCCCTGAAAATTGAGTCCTACGGCTCTACATTCTGGGGATTGGAGGCTAAAACATATAAAGAATGGTTGCAGAAATTGGGTATGTCTAGTTTAATGAAAGGAAGGACTAGGGTGGCATGATAGAAGTGTTCCAATATCTAAGGGGCTGCTACAAAGAAGAGAGGGTCAAAACTATTCTCCAAAGCACCTGAAAGCAGAACAAGAAGCAATGGGTGGAAACTAATCAAGGAAAGAACCAACCTAGAAATAAGGAAAAACATCCTGCCAATTAGAACAATTAATCAGTCAAACGGTTTGCCTTCGGAAGTTTTTGGTGCTGCATCACGGGAAGTTTTTATGGAGGGCTACTAATTATCTGAAATAGTATAGGGTCTCCTGCTTGAGCAAAGGGTTGGACTAGAAGACCAAGATTCCTACTAACTCTGTTATTCTATTATGTTACATTCACTTCTGAAAAAAAAAACAGTGTCTGTTCTATTTTGCAGGCAGAGAGATTTAGAAAGCAAAAACCAACCAAACAACTTTGTGTATTGGCATCTATCGAGGTACTATACTTATGGAAAGCCCTTCCAAACTGTTCATTCACCAATCTACAGCATATGAGTCAAGGTATACATGTAAATTCTACTCTGCATACTTTTGCATACAATCTTTCTTCTACAAGAAAATACATTCTCCTGTCCCTTTTTTCAATTGTTGCTAGTAAGCAGTTTCTACCACTTTGAAGCAAGAAGCTGATTTCCTGATCTTATTCCTGTACCTTGACCTGATTGATTCTAATGCATAAAATATTAAGAAATAAGTTGATAATATAGATAGACCTCAGGTTATGACCATTCAAAATTAAGATGGCACTGAACCAAGGGGATTAGAAGTTGTAGCCATTGCAATTTCCCCATGGTCATGTGATCGCAATTTGGGCCCTCAATAACTCGTAGTTACAATGGTTGCAGCATCCTATGGTCACATGCTTGCCATTTGCAACCTTCCCTGCCAACTTTCCACAAGCAGGGTCATTGGGGAAGCTGGCAGGAAGTCACAAGATGCTCCCACTCCTGCCACTTTTTCACCTGTTCTTCCATGCTCTATAGTGCCTACCTGTTCTTCCCTCTAGAGTGCCTGCTTGCCCAACTTCTGTAGCACCCACCCACACCACCTGCTGGATCACCCACACTCCATTGCAATTGGCTGTGGCACTGCCCACCCCTCCAAGCACTGTAGCGCCCGACCATAGCACCTGCCCTCCTATTCTGTACCTCTTACCTTTTAGCCTGCTTCCTGAATTTCTGCTTCTTCTAATCAGTCCTCACTTTATGATCCATATACAGGTGGTCGTAAATCAAGGACTACCTGTTCATAGATCATAAAGAAATTTGTTAAGTGAGTTTTGTCCCCTTTATGACTTTTCTTGCCACATTTGTTAAGTGAATCACCGCAGTTGTTAAATTAAAATTAAATTAAAAGCTTTTTTAGCAGCCTTTTAAATAGGCCTGCTTTTGTTTGAAGAATTTTGAATCTAGAAAATGATGGTTGTGGAATGGAAGAATAGTATAAATGTCAAATGTATACTGTCATCGTTGACATTTATTCCTGTCGTTTTCTCCTTCTCAAGCTTGCCAGGAAATTGAGGATTCAACAGTTGTTGGTTTGAAGAACTTGCTACTTGGTGCCATACATAAATGCTTAGGAAATGCCGAAGATGCTGTTCAGGTAACAGAATAGAGTGAAAATATGCTAGTATATTCGAGCATATAAAAAGAACAAGAAAATATACCAATAATGAAATGAAAATTTTAGTATGAGAATACGTAGAACCAAGGATAGAATATCTTCACCTTATAGGCCAAATTCAGACTGTCAGATCATAACCCAACCCATAGAATTCTTACACTTTTTGTCTTTGTTTCTTCATTTATTTCCCATTCCCTCTTTCTCTCTCTTTTGTTTTGCTTGCAGTAAATTCTTCCTAATTAATCCCAATATTACTAAAATATTTTTTTCTCTTTAAAACCTTCTGTTTTCCTTATGATCTTGTCTTCATCCCTTTCAGTTCATTCAGAGTCTTGTAGTTTTCCATTGCATCCTTGTCTGCTACTTGTGTCACCAGTATTTTGACAATTTTCAATTATGCATCACTACCAGCATGCTAGGCTGGGCTAGAGATCTGATGCTTACAGACTATAGAAACCTAGATGGGATGAAACAGGCTGAAGATGGATGGATCCCAACAAATCTGATTTACTGTTTATTCAGTGATCATAAGTCTCTCTGTTTTCTCTGATGACAACTTTAGATTAGGTAGTAGTCCCCTTGAAAGAGCAGATCCATGATTTAGATATCTTCCTAAATTTATGACAATTGTTGGATGGGCTGTATAGAAATTGTATCTCTTTGTCAGCTTCAGATGTTGAACTAGTTGTGGCCCTCTGTAGAATGAGAAGGTCTGGTTGTATAACTGCTGCTCTCATCTGTATCAGGACACACTACTGCACTGCATTCCACATGGTGTTACCTTTCAAGGTTATTCAAATTGCATTAGTGTAGAATGCACCTGCTTGCAGGAGAGCTGCCTTAGCCATGTTACATCTGTACTACAGATATTCCATTGGCTTTCAGTTAGTTTCCAAACACATTGACTTTCAGTAAGTTTCCAAAATGTTTGTTTTAATCTTTCATACTCTGGCACTGATGATGTTAACTCACTTGGGTAATGAAACTCTGCAAGAAAACAGCCAAGCTCAGAAAGCACCAATTCACTTTAATGCTGTAAATGGCTTGGCTCCCACGCAGTGTAAGTCTGCCTTCTCTTGGTGAAATTGGTCATTCTAGTGGTGATGGTGGTTTGCCCCTTTGAATATAGGATATGGGCTAGTTGAGGTTCACTGGTGAGGTTTATCATTGGCGGTTCCAATCTTGTCAAATAACATTTGCCCAGAAAGGAAACTGGCACCAAACCTTAGAGTTTTGATTGAATTATTTTACAATCCTCATGAGAATTGTTTTCACTCGGGATAAAGAGCATATGATTACACTGTATTATCATTTATTATTTGGGATGTGAGGGTTTTTTAAATGATTTCATTGTAATTTATTTAGTGGTTGTATTGTAAACAGAATGAGACTGGAGATGCTAGTGAGACTTATGGTAATTCTTTCTCTTATTTACATATGCTTTCTCACTCAATTGCAGTTAATAACATTTCATAAAGCCAAAGGTTAATGGCCACTGAATTTGTTTCCTAATGTATGAGATCAACACAGCATGTTTAGTCAGTTTTTAATTAATCGTTTGAAATCCAGGAGAATTTCAGTTCAGGAGAACTGTTAAATACTTTTAACAGTGTTTGAGTTTTTTTAAAAAAAGAAAGAATGACATTTATTGATAGTGACTGCAGAGATTATGTTTATGTCAAGACTATTCTATTCAAGTCAAGTCTATTCATCAAGTTTTAACACTGTCACCTACTATTTATTCATAGCCACTAGCAATTATTTCCCCATCCGGTTGTGATTTGGTTCATTTATCAGTTTGAAATGATAATTGGCAAATGAAGAGATTTTATGACTGAGAACTAATAAAAGTTTCTGAGTTGAGTGCAAAAATTCATTTTGTTCTTAGAAATAATCGGATATTTTTTCTTTCACAGTTCTTTCAAAGAGCCCTTAAAGATGAAATCTGCCGCCAGAACAATCTGTATGTTCAACCATATGCTTGCTATGAACTTGGCTGTCTTTTATTAGAAAACCCTCAGGTAATGTGTGTGTGTGGGGGGGGGGGAAGGGGGTAATCTGAGAATATATTTTTATTGCAACTCTTTTTTCTGCAATTGAAATGATAATTGATATCTTCAACTGGATTGATAGTCTCTATACTTCAGAAATGGGGGGATTTGTGCCCATCCAGGTGTTACTATGTTGTGGTTCCTGGAATCATGCTGTGCTGCCTGGAGCCCCTGAGAAGTACCGTGTTTCTCCAACAATACGGCCTCCCTCAATAGGAAGTCCCAGCATGTTTTATAGGCTTACAGTGAAATTAAGCCCCTCCCCCCAAATTTAGGCCTATTTTAAAACATGCTAAATGGGAGAAGGGAGGGGAGGCTTGCCGTTAGGAGCACCCACTGGTGGCGTCGGCATGGATGTCGGCCTCGGTACTGGTAGGGCACTTCGTATCAGAAGACCTTCCACCACCGTTGCTTTCCAGTTTGGATCATCGCCACGGCGTTTGGAGTGTTGCCGCGGCATTTGATGCAGCCACCCAGGGCCGGCCAGGGCTCCTCCCTGCAAACAGAGCCAGAGACACTCGGCTTCAGGCGCTCCTGTCGCCACCTTCCCGGGCATCGTTCGAAGGCAAAGCCCATTCTTTTAAAAGCAACGCCCTACTATGAAAAAGCCTCTCCTGCCCGAGAGAGCAGCCCAACCCCAAGTGGGGAGGTGAATTTCCCAGGGCCCTAGTGCAGGATCGGCCCAGCCTGGGAGAAGCGCCCAGCTGCTATCCCTGCCTGGCGCCAAGCAGAGCGCAAAGAGCTTTGCCTGGGACGCCCCGCACAGCTGACAGGCGGGCCCTCCTGCCCGGCGGCAGAGCTCTGGCCAAGGCAGCGAGCGCCTCCCCACCGGGCCCTCCGCTCATCCTGCCAGGGCTGTGCTGGAGCTGGGCGGGCTGGGCAGAGCTGGGGAAGCAAGCCACAGGTGCACGCCCTTCTGCCAAGCGAAAGAGCCGGGCCAACCTGATCTGGCTTCCCAAGTCCCTCCAGCTCGACCTCGAAGGGGCCACCGGGAGAGGCTGCCTGAGGCAGTGATAGTGCCCAGCCGTCCACGAACAGGGAGGCGAGGCGACAGCCCGTTCTGCGTCCTCCTCTGAGCTGAGCCCCGCCGAGTGAGCGCCGATGCCCGAGACGCTGCAGCGTTTGGAGTGTCGCTGCCGCGTTTGGAGCTGCTGGCGCGTTTGGAGATGTGAGGGGATGGGGGCGAGCTGGGTGGAAAGGACGGGCAGCTGTGGGCTCCGCTGGAGCTGCCGACCAGGGAAGCAGCGCTGCTGTCGCCTCGCCTCCCTGTCCGCGGATGGGTGGGTGCTATCACTGCCTCGGGTGGCCTCTCCTGGTGGCCCCTTTGGGGTCGGGCTGGAGGGATTCGGGAATCCAAGCTTGGGTCGGTCCGGCTTTCGCTTGGTAGGTGGGTGCGCACCCGCGGCTCACTTTTCTGGCTCTGCCGAGCCCGCTCGGCTCCGGCACGGCCCTGGCGGGATGAGCGGAGGGCTCGGCAGGGAGGCGTCCTCTGCCTTGGGCAGAGCTCCGCCGCTGGGCAGGAGGTCTCCCCTGTCAGCTGTGCAGGTGCCCCAGGCAAGGCACTTCTGCTCTGCCTTGCTGTCAGGCAGGGATGGTGGCTGGGCGCTTCTCCGGGGATGGGCGGGTCCTGCGCTGTGGCCCCGGAAGATTCGCCTCCCCACGTGGGGCTGCCCTCTCGGATAGGGGAAGCTTTGTTGTAGTAGGGCGTCATTTTTAAAAGAATGGGCTTTGCCTTCAAACGATGTCTGGGAAGGCAGCGACAGGAGCACCTGAAGCCAAGTGTCTCCGGTGGGGCTCCAGTTGTAGGGAGGAGCCCTGGTCGGCCCCACGTGGCTGCGTCAAACGCTGCAGTGGCACGGGGAGAAGGTAAAGCAACGGTGGTAGAAGGTCTCCCAATACGAAGTGCCCCACAAATGCCGAAGTCAACATGCAAGCTGTTGCCACCCACCCACCCGAGGATGCAAGGGGGGGGAATTAAATCACCCCCGAAAAGACGGCCTAGCCGTTTTTTCGAGGCTCAAAAAAGATTAAGACCCGGCCTTATTATATGAGAAACACGGTATAATTCAATAATATAAGTAATCCTCAACTTACAACTACAATTGAGCCCAAAATTTATATTGTTAAGTGAAAAATTTGTTAAGTTTTGCCCCATTTTACAACTTTTCTTGCCACAATTCACAGTTGTTAAGTGAATCACTGCAGTTGTTACATTAGTAACCTGGTTGTTAAATGAATCTGGTTTCCTCATTGACTTTGCATGTCAGAAGGTCGCAAAAGGAGATTGCATGACTCTGGGACACTGCAACTGTCATAAATGCATTGTCAAATATCCGAATGTAAATCGTGACCGTGGGGATGCTACAGCAATCATAAGTGTGAAAAATGGTCATAACATAACTTTTTTCAGTGCCATTGTAACTTTGAACAGTCATTAAATGAACTGTTGTAAGTCGGGGACTATCTGTACTTGGAGTGCCCCAGGTTTATTTATTTTATTTATTTTATTTTATTTATTTATTTATTCGTCAATTGCTTACAAAATAATAGGTATAAGTATAAACATGAGTAAGAATACAGAAAATAGGTACGATTAAATGGGGACAGTAGGACAGGGACGGAAGGCACGATGGTTCATTTACGCACCCCCTTACAGACTTCTTAGGAATTTTCACCTTTGTTATATAAGAGTGATTTGTTGTTGCTTTTTGTCCTCTCTCTCTCCCTTTTTTTTCTTTTGCTTATTCTACCTCACTTTTAAATTATTGTAAGCATTGGCAGCTACAAATGAAGGTAGGATTCTTTCCCTTGTTGTCATGTTTAGGAGGAATAAAGGAATACAGTTAACAAGATTGATGTTGAGGAAGGCATGAATTGCAGCCTGGATTAGGAGAACCAGTGTGAGTAAGGGCTACCCTAGACTAGCACGACTCTTCTCTTACAATTCCCACATGGAGCATCTAAGAGAAAACACTCTTCTCTTTTAAGGGTCTTAAGAAAAGAGTAGCAGAAAATTAACTTAAGGTATTCTCCTTCCTCCTCTCCTCTCCCCCCCAGCAACAATAACCCTGTGATATGGATTGGGCTGAGAGAGAGTGACTGGCTGAAAGTCATCCAACTGGCTTTTACGCCTAATACAGGACTAAATTTACAGACTCCTGCTTTCTAAGTCAAATCCTTAACCACTGCACTAAACTGACTTTCTGTTACTCACTGAAAGAGCAAGTCAGATTTCTTATAATTAGTGTTTTCCTAATTAATCTTTTTTTTTTTTAGAAAACTTTATTGAATTTTATTACATAAAAACATTAAAAAGTATATAATTCAATAACAGCTGTTTGTGGTGCATTATCATATAACAATCATTTGTGCGATAGTAATAATTTATATATAACTATATTCTTATTCTAATTGTTCTATATTTAATAATCATCTATCCTTAGTCTGTCTCCGATCTATCCAATTGTACCATTGTTCCCATACCTTATAAAATATTGAAGATTCCTCATCTTTTAAACTCAATGTTAATTTATCCATTTCAGCACAATTCATAACTTTTTGTATAACCAGTTCTTCTACAGGTGTGAATGATTGTTTCCAACACTGAGCAAAAGCAATGCTGGCTGCAGTCAATATATGTAGTAATAAGTATTTTGTAGTCTTTACATATTTTTTTTGAAGATCCCCAATAGGAAGAGCTCTGGTTCTAAATCTAATTGTTCATTGGTAATTTCCTGTAGCCAATTTTGGATTTTAAACCAATATTTTCGAGCCTCTGAGCAAGACCACCACATATGATAATATATTCCCTCTTTTTTTCTACATTTCTAACATGGGATTCAGTTTAGGGTACATTTTCGCTAATCTCGAAGGGGGTAAGTGCCACCTGTAAAACATTTTATATGCATTTTCTTTGTATGTTACTGATTTTGTTAATTTATGATTTCTATTTCATATAGTCTCCCAATCTGCTAGCTTTATATTATGTCCAATGTTTTGAGCCCAGGCGATCATACATCCTTTCACAACTTCTGTCTTCTAGTTCTACTTCTAAGAGATACTTATAAATTTTAGTAATTTTTTTTTAATCTGGTCCTTTAGTAATATTTTTTTTAATCTGGCCCTAATAACTTACGGGACCACCTGCTGCCACCATCGGCCTCCCACCGGCCAGTGCGCTGTCACAGGGTGAGCCTTCTTGGGGTGCCGCCAGCTGAACGATACCGGCTGGCGGCCCTGAGGGTGTAGGCCTTCTCTGTGGGAGCACCCTCCCTTTGGAATGAGTTACCGCTGGAGATGCGGACTATCCCTGACCTGTGAACCTTCCAGCGTGCATTGAAGACCTATCTTTTCCAGCAAGCCGGTCTGGCCTAGTACGATTGGAAGGTTTTAATTTTTGTAATTTTTACCCTGCTTTTTATTAATTGATTATAATTTTAATCTTTCAGCCATTTATTTAATTCATTTTTAATTCTATTTTAAATTTTATATTTGATACTGTATCGTTTTTAGCTGGGCTGTGCACCGCCCCAAGTCCCAAATTGGGAGAGGGGGCAGTATATAAATTAAAGTAAATAAATTAAAGTAAATAAATGAATAAATAAGATTTTATCTAATTGTTGTGGTTTCAAATATATTCCATAGTCCTTTATATCCTTATTGTATCGGCTTTGTATTTGAAGATAAGCCCACCAATCTATTCGTAGCCCTTGTTCTTGGAGCTCCTGTTTTGTTTTTAAATTTCCATTTATGTCCAATAGATCTTTATATTTTAACATTTTATTCAGGTCTAGGTTATTTGGGTGAATCATCACTTCCATTATAGATAGCCAAATTTGGATTTTTATATAATGTTTCTTTTTAACCTTGATCCAATTGTATATCAGCGAATCTGTGATCAAATGTCTATAAAAATATTTTTGTTTGGTAGGTCCTATTTCCCAAAGAAATGCATGCCACCCGCTTTGAAGGTCAGTTACAGAAGGTCATGACCTTCTGTAACTAATATTCTTTTATTCTTTAAATTAATCCAATCTTTTAACCAAACTAATGCTGCTGCCCTATAGTATAATTCCCAATTTGGCAATCCAAAACCTCCTCTGCTCTTCATATCTTGAAACAATTTCATTTTTATTCTGAGTTTCTTACCCTGCCAGATGAATTTTAATGTCATTCTATTGAGATTATCGAAAAAGGTCTTCTCTAATTTAACTAGGATGGTTTGGAATAAATAAAGAAATTTTGTTAATATAGACATCTTTATGGCTGCTATTCTTCCTAATAATGACAATTGAATTTTCGTCCAAAGTTCTAAATCTTTTTGTGTTTGTTGTAATAGCTTATTATAATTGTTTTCCTTTATTGTCTTGCAGTGTGCTGTCAGCCATATTCCCAAATATTTAATTTTCCTTGTTGTTTGAAGTCCCAGCACCCTTTCTAATTCTATTATTTGTAGATCTGTTAGATTTTTTACTAGGAGTTTCGTTTTCTGTCTGTTAATTTTTAATCCTGCTACTGCTCCATAGCTTTCTAGTTCCTTAATTAATATTGGTCCTTTTTCTATTGGATCTTCCATAATAAAAGCCATATTGTCTGTAAAAGCTTGCAATTTATATTCTTCATTATTGATTTTTAATCCTTTTATTTCAGAATTTTGCCTCACTCTTTCTAATAATATTTCTAATGATAATATGAAGAGAAGAGGGGACAGCGGACAACCTTGTCGTACTCCTTTTTCTATATTTATAGTTTGAGTATTCCCTCCATTTATTATTATATTTGCTTTTTGTACTGAATAAATTGCTGTTATAATATTCTCAAATTTAGTGCCAAAATTCATATCATAAATTTGTTGAATCATAAATTGCCAATTGAGATTATCAAAAGCCTTTTGAGCATCCAAAAATACAAGGGCTACCTGTTCTCCCGGATGGGCTTCATAATATTCCAGAACGTCCATTATTATTATTAAGTTGTTTCTAATTTGTCTATTTGGGAGAAATCCATTTTGATCTGGGTGTATGTACTCATTCAAAATTATCTTTAATCTGGTAGAAATAATAGTAGTAAATATTTTATAGTCAACATTCAATAAAGAGATTGGTCTATAATTTTGTATCATCCTGGGATCTGAGTCCCCCTTCGGGATTAGCGAAATTAATGATTCCTTCCATGTGTCTGGCATTTTAGCAGATGTTAATATCTCATTAAATAAATCCACCAATATTGGTCCTATCTGTTCTTCTATTACTTTATAAAATTCTGCTGGGAAGCCGTCAGGGCCTGGAGTTTTGTTATTTTTCTGGATTCTAATTACTTGTTTTAATTCTGTCATAGATATATCCTTCGTCAGCAGTTCTTTCATCTCATCCTTAATTTCATGAGTACTTTTTTCTCTTAAATATTTCCTTATCTGATCTTCATCTACTCTCTCCTTTTTATACAGCTTCTCAAAATATTTGTATACAATCTCTTTTTTCTTCTCTATTGTATGCTGATAATTTCGCTTTCATCTTGTAATTGGTAAATGGTTCTTTTTTCTTTCTCTTTTTTGAGCTTATAAGAGAGCCGTCTGCCAGGCTTATTTGCTTGTTCAAAGTATATTTGCTTAGTTATTTCCAAATTTCTAATCAATTCTTCCTGTTCCATTAAATTGAGTTTATGTTTATAAAAAATCAATTGTTCTTGGATTTTAACCTTTTGTGGTACTTCCTGTAATTCAGTTTCTAATTTCTTAATTGTTTGGTGTAGGTTGTTATGCTGAGTGTGTTTTTCTTTATTTTTTGGTACGTTATAAGATATTATAATTCCCCTTATAACGGCTTTCATTGCATCCCATAAATTTTGAATAGTTGTATCTGAGTTACTACTTTCTTTAAGATAGTAATTTAATTCTTTCTTAAGTTTCTTTATAAATTCCTCATCTTTTAATAGTTGAGAGTCTAAAGTCCATCTTCTCCTTGGTTTTTTCTTACCCTGCCAATTAATTTTAAGAGGGTTGTGGTCTGCTCAAGTGTTCGATATAATTTCTACTTCTGTCACATCTTGTATTAGCTCTCCACTCATCCATGCCATATCAATGTGCGACCATGAATGATGGGGGTTTGAATAAAAAGTAAATTGTTTCTTATCTGGGTTTAGTTTCCTCCATACGTCTATTAAATTTAACTCCTTAATCATTTCTACGCAAATTTTAGGTAATTCTCTCTTCCTTTTTTCCCTTCTCTTTTATTTCCCCCATTATAATCTTTTTGATAATCTGTTACAGCATTGAAATCCCCAATAATACAAATATTTTTCCTTTCCAATTCAATAATTTTAGCATATAAAGCTTTATAAAATTCTTTTTGGTTAACATTAGGAGCGTAAATTACTACCAATAAGATTTTTTTCAAATTTATCTGTACTTCTATTGTCAGAACTCTTCCCTTGGGGTCTGTGAATAATAATGTTGCTTTTATCTCTTCTTTAATATACACTGCTATTCCATTCTTTTTTTCATTATCTGCGGAAGCCATAACACTGTCCCTAATTTGGAGCAGACTAAATAGTTTTCCTGTGCTTTCAAGATATGTGTTTCCTGTAAACAAACAATATCTACATTTTGTTTTATCGACTTTGCCAGAATCCTTTGTCTTTTTATTTTTGAATTTAAACCATTTATTTATATTAATGGATAGGAGTTTCACCTCTTTTTCCATAGTTCTAATTTGTCTATATCTTTATCTCTTGATCACTTTCTCTCTAGTACTCTACATTTATTAATCTAATATCTTCTCTTATTGTTATTGAATGATTTTTCTTACTTCTTGTTTTTCTTCTTATTTTAATTGATCTTGTTCTTCTTGAAGGTTTGGGTTTAATTATTTCTTGCTCTTTGCCTTAGTAGCTACTCCAAATTCTACTTGTGATTGATATTGTACCTTATTTCCTTCTTTTCCTTCTTCTTGTTGTTGGTTATTTTTCAAGTTTTCTGCAATCTTCTGCCCTTTCTTTTGGTATTCTTGGTCTTCTTCAAATTCTGATTCTAATTCAACTTTGCTGGTCTGCTCTTCTGAGCCTACCAGTCTTTCATAGAAATCTTGGACTTTTTCAAAAGAGTCTACTTTAATTTTTCTTTCCCCCCAAGTAATTAATATCCCTTTTGGGACAAGCCATTTAAATATAATATCTTTTCGGTTCAATTGGGCTGTCGGAGATTTATAGTCTTGTCTTGCTTCTCTAACCCTTCTTGGAATTTGTTTAAGAACTAGGATTTCTTTATCCTTATATTTGATTGTTTCATCTCTCGATATTTTATATATAATGTCCCGAACCTTTCTTCTTGTAAAACGTACGTGCACTTCTCTTGGGCACTTATGTCGTCTTGCGTAGTTGGTACTTACTCTGTAGACTTCCTCTAATTCTTTCAAGATTTCATCTTTGTCTCTCTCCAATACCTCCGCCAAGATTTCCGCCATCACCTGCTCTAAGTCTTCTTCTTTTGATTCCACTATATTTTAGAATCTTAAGTATGTTGCGGCCTTATCCATTTCTAAAAACACCAGGGAGTCTTCCGTTTCCTTACTAATATTCTTTAAGTGTTCATCGACTCTTTCCAATTTCTTTTCAGTTTTTTCTGTCCTCTTCTCTACTTCTTTTATTATTCCTTCATTTTTCTCCAACGCTCGCTGTAATGTTCCAATTTTTTCATCTAATTTAGAAATGTCCATTTTCATTTCTACTTTTAGTTTCCCCATCTGTTCTTTCAATTCATTTATATCTGCTCTCGTCTCTGTATGATTTTTAAGCATTATTTCTTGTAACTTTGACATAGAATCATGTAGGGTGAGCAATGTTGAATGAATATTAGCATTTGTAATAGAAGACTGTTTTTCCAATGTTAATGACTCCTCAATTGTCTTCTGTGACATTGGTGAGGGTGTTGCTGTCGGAGTTGTTAATGTAGTCTTCTTTCCAGCTTTGAGTGTTGTAGAAGTTATGGAGGTCATTTCTCCTAAAATTTGTTTTTGTATTATATTAATTATATTGTCCCAGATTAACATTCACTGTTAAATAATATATCATAAAAATAACCAATAAACTAAATTAACCAATACAGTAATTAATGAATTTGTCTATCTCTTAATATCTTTTCTATATATTGTATATAACTGGTAAGAATGTAATTATCGATATTACTAACAAATCAATTGAATCAAACAAATTGTATCCCAATAGCAATAAACAGTTTCCCTCTGCCTCATATATATCTACTTGCATAATACTATGGAGATCAAAAAAAAAAAAATTGAGAGAGAAATATTAGCTAATCAAAGCACCAAAGAGAGATAGAGAACGTAGAAAGAGAGAGAAAAGAAAAAGAGTCTTAAAGTAGCTGTTCTACCTTCAGTCACTGGAATTACACATTTGCGATCTGGATGCCCGGAAATAGAAAATTGCTGAGTAATAGCAATGTCCTCTCAGAGTCTCAGCTCACTCAATTATGTCCGATTCTCTTTTCATCTTTTCTTAAGGAAATCTTAAGTTCAGTTTTTCTATAGTTCTATGTTTCTTCAGTTAAGGTAAACTAGTCAGTTAGATCAATACACGCTTAAATCAACAGTCAAAGACTTTTTTCAAAAACTTCCAAAAAGTATCTTCTTTTGCTCCGCGTTATCTCCGTTTATTTTACTTACACTGATCTTCTTCTCATCTCAAATTTAACACAGTCTTTCCAAAAGAAAATAATCCAAATCCCCCAGACCTTCCAGCGGCTCGATTCTTTCCACTAATGACAATGTAGCAAATCTCACCAACCTCCCCATCTTCTATGCTATTAATTAATCTTATTGTCATACTTTTATTTCCTATTTTGAGCTAACTATTATATTGTTATTTTTGTTTTCTGTTTTTGGAAAATGCCATGGAAATTTCTAAAATGATATTTGCTTCTTCCTGCAGACTGTTCCAAGAGGTAAAGTGTTACTGCTTCAGGCAAAGGTAATATTCAGAATGGTTTTAAGTATTTTCTTTGCTGTATGCTGGGGGGGTCTCTTTTTCCTTGCAGTATAGCCTGCATGAAACAGACTTATTAACTAGGGTGAAAGAAAAAAAACAACCTATATTCTTTTGTCTTTATTATTGTATTTGCTGTGGGGAATTAGAAAATTTGTTTAACTTCCAAAAACTTACAGTTACATATCTTGTACATCCCTTTAAGTTGTCGTGCCTCTTTACTGATGTGGGTTTAATTTTTACCTTTCTTTTCTATTACAGGAAGAATTCACAGGGTATGATTTTGAGAACAGGTTGCATGTTCGCATCCACGCAGCATTAGCCTCTCTGCGAGAAGTGGTCCCCCAGTGATGAACAGAAAGACTCCCATCTTTTCTTTTTCGACTTTTGCACTCTAAGAACAAAGCTGTCAGGAAGATCAGCTTTCCCCCAGAAAACTTTCTGGTGCAAGAGAAGTTTTCCTAACAATGCAAAGCTGGTGATGGAAAAATGTTAACAATCTCAACAATTAAGGACTCAGCCAAAAAGGTTAAGTGATCTTAGGCTCAAACAACTGGTGATTTCTTATGCATAAACCCTTTTTAAATTAGGGGATGCTAGACATTGTGTTCAAGCCCACCCACACAGACAGGGGATGGTGCTGGAGAATTCCTTTGAATATTAAAGTCCTTTAGTTCCAATGCTTAGAGATGTCTTTTTGTTGTTGTTTTTGTCAAGCTGGAGATTATAGCCTGTGGTTGTACAAATGAACCAACAATGAGCACACTTTGATTTTCTATATCAATATTGGCTTGATTTCTATTATTTTTCCCATTTCTGAATAGTTTATTGATTCTTCTATAGAAAGGAACACTTTTCATGGAAACAATATTATAAAGTTGTTTCAGTATGGTATAGAAATCAATACAATTATATTCAAAAGCCAACTGATATGGAGCTGGAAATTTGCCTGGTGCATTTACAGCACAACAAATTTGCCCATGGAACTTTTCTTGGTCATTCAGATATATGTAAATAATGAAATCTGCTCCCATATTTATTTTAAATTATGAGAATATATTTAGAAGCTTTATTTTTTAGCCAAATGTTTATTTTTTAAATCCTTAAGGGTTGTGTTAAACATTTGATACCTATTTAAATGGTAGTGTGGATAATTGGTTGTCAACAAGGGATTTGTAGATCACTCATTGCTAAAATGTAGGTTAAATATGAAAAACTTGCCTTCTGGCATTTTAAACCTATAGTATCCCTTCTTCTGGTTTTAGAACTTTTAAAAGAATATAACACAGTAGAATTTTATTCAATTTTCTGAATTTTAAAGTTGTCACACATTATTTTAGTGTGTATGTATTTTTAAGGCAAATATTGGTTTTTAAAGAACAATTTTTAGCATAGTAGCTTTTCCTATATACTGTGAAGCTTTTTTTTTAATGGCACTAAAGCCTTATTTTCAATTTCTGAAATTTCTCTTCCACAACTCTGGATTCTCACCTGATCTGTTAAATCCTTTATCTTGTTTGTAGTTCATTTGAACAAACAAGCTCCAAAGAGCATTAAGAGAAAAAAAATTACAGTTACATTCACAAGGGCTTCCTTGTTCACTTTCAGCATTAGGTAATGCTATCATGAGCACACACAGGATAGTTTCTGCCCTGTGTTATGAGCTCAGTGTTTGGATCATCAAATGTGAATTGGAACCAAATGTCCAGGTACATCATGTAACTGCTAAATTGCATAGCCTATTTCTTGCTACTCTCCCCAAAAGTACTTAGCGGCTACTAAATCTGCTACGCTCTTTTTTTTTTTTAAACTATATTCTGTGAACAATTAACTCAAACTTGATTGTCAAACATTCTTGATTCTATTGCTTTGACGATATTTTGTTCTAAGTGTTCAGTTGCCTGTTTTATATTTCAGTTTACAGACATTGGTGTTTATTGTCACATTTCAGTGGAAACAAGGTATGATTGGCCCTACAAATTGCCCTTTACAAACCAGGAATTACTAGAGAGATTCTATTCTTCAGTATGGTGCCCATTCCATATCATCACCATCATCACCATCATCATCAGAATTACAACAGAGCTGCCATTTCTTGGTCTGATTGTAATTCTGATTCTGACTTTCTCTGTAGCAGCTCCAGACTTTTGGAACCTTCTCCTTACTGAGAGAGGAGGATTAGCGTAATTTGCAGCCTTTAATAAGGCTTTTACACTCAATTGCCTTGTCCCTAGCTATTTTAATAGTGGCAATTTATTTATATTTTTATTTGTTTCAGTATTTTTACCCCAGCATTTTGAAATGATTCTAATTGGTTCATAATCATAAAATATCAAAATAAAACAAGATAATTAATACTGTATAAATTCTAAACCAGTTGTGTAATTCTAAATCAATCAGGTAAATCATTAGAATGAAAAAAAAAAACAGATAGGAAATTTTAACAGAGATAACTTTTGCCTTGCAAATAAAGACATCCAAGCAAACATTTTTAATCCAAAATATCTTGCAAAATTGTCTTCATTAACTTTCTTAAAGATAACAATGCTCCAAGATACTGTGATCCACAGATTTCGATGAAGACATTAGTTCACAACAATGGCAGCCACTGAGATAGACTATTTCTAGGATCATCCACATCATCTCCTAAGACAAATATGTGGAATGGACAGTTGCCAAGCAAAGCCTTTATAGGCCAGAAACAGCAATTTGAATTATTTTTTTTGAAATTAATTGGAAACAATACAGTACCTGCAAAATTGGTTACATGGCTGAAGTAGCTTTCACTTGTCAGCAGTTTTCTAGTAGTTTTCAGGATAGCCCCAAGTAAAGTGCATTGCTGTTGTCCGATTTTGAAAAGATGGGGCACAAGCCACAATGTCAAAACCTTCTGCTCCAAAAAGAGCCTCAAATGCTGCATCAGTCAAAGTGGAGCAAAGGCCATGTCTTCTACCTATGGATTATATTGCGGCTATGAGTTCAAAGTCACGAAGCTACTTTTTAAAGTGGAATGCAACCCTATCTACAGCCAATATAATAATCGACAAAGGACCGGTTAGTTTCTGGACTAGCAACACCTTACTCTTACTGGACTTAAGTTTCAGCTTGCTTCAACTGTCAATCCCATGTAGACGATGGGCACCATATGAGGACTACCAGGGCATCAATAGTTTGGCCCGAGATTGAGTCTACACCATGGAATATTAACATATTGGTACCCCATCCAGAAATGATTTCCTATTGGTTTCATACAAATGCTAAATACAGAGGCGAGAATGGCATGAAGTAAATGATCAAATGTAAATGATCATTGCTGATCCCTTATGAGCTACCCCTACAGAATGAAGTGGACAAACAAAACAATGCAGCATACCCCAGATCCTAGCAGATGGTCCAGAAGAAAAGCATGGAAGGTGTGAATGCGTTTGAGAGGTCTGTAGGATCAGTAGAGTTGAACTTTCTGTTTGGGTCTTAACAAAGATCATCTACCAGAGTGTCCTATACTCTTTTCATCTTCGTTAAAAGTGAAGATGAGTCTGGGTCGAAGTTATGTAACACAACATCACTTCCTCTGTTTCATCTCCCAGAATTTTTGGTAAATGAATGGGTAATCAAAGCAGTGGGAAAGATTCCTCAGGAGAGCACATCCAGCATTCTCATCTTTCAGTCTCAAGCTTGACCAGTTCTATAGCAGAACTATCTACCAAAAATCCATAGGTGACTACTGAAAATGATGCAATATTAAGTGTTCAGGTAGCCCATTCTAATCAATCCTTATCCTTTCAGATGTCATTTATGCCAACAGGCAATATATTGACTGGGAAGTGATCTGATCACGATAAAAGACTATTGCAATATTTTTCATAACCTAAGCCAGTAGAAAAGTGAAGAAAAAACAACATGTGGACCTAACATTGATCAATAGCAGTCTGAGGCCAAAGCGTCTTTCAATCTGGCTTCTGAGCTCAGGGAAAGGACTTCTGAAGAAAAAGAGACAAGAACAAGTGGTCAATCCCCCTTTTCTTGAAACAGTTTCTCCTTTCATAGTTCCCATTGCTCATCACTGTGGTAATTTGTCTCATTTTCACCCTCAGTGGGATCAGTGTTCAGAAAATGGTGAAAATATTCAAAGTGGCAGCCACGGTGGTGTGATCAACGATCCACTTGTTTTTATGGGTGCTGGATGTGTATAAAAATAGGTGAAACTTTGCAGCATCATGGTTGCCCTTTTTGATTTTTTTTTTAAACCATACTCTGCAAACATCCCTGCATGCCAGGAAATGTGGGAACAAGATAAACTTGCAAAATTTGTATACTCTGATTTTGGAGCTATTGGCTGGTTCCTTCAAAAGCCACAGTTTTATAGAATCACAGTTATCTGGCCATGGATATGCTTTTGTCACCATCTCTTTTCTGAGTTGCATTAATCTTGAAGGCAAATGGCTGTCTGGTATATAAAGAGTAGCTTTCTGCTCCATCCACCCATGTATTCCTACTCCTACTGTTACTTTTCCCATATATACCCTCTAGAAGAAACCTCTTGTAAACATAAAAGGTATTTTTATATTAGATTATGCTGGTGATGAGAACAATCGTGACTGTATTTTATGTAACCAGAATGTTTTTATACTTTATAGCTCGGAGGCATGATCTAATGGCAATAATAGACTAAGCATCTCATAGGTTAATATATATTTTAAGAATTTTACCAAGGCAGATATATTTTTGTTGTTAATACTTTTTACTGCATCGGTGAATAACTTGAAGTTTTACATGTCACTTTAGATTGTTTGATATGATATAAGTCTCATTTATTTAACTTTTTTTTAAAAAAAAATATTTCTGCTTAGTTAAATTAAAATTTAATATTTTCCTGTTTCAATGTCTTGGAACCAAGATGAGTAACATGATTTTCTTCTGATGTGTTGTACCTCCAACTCCCATCAGCCGTAGCTAAGAAGGGTAATTGTGAGGGGTAATGGGAGTTGCAGTTGGGGAAAAAAAAGGGAGAGCCACTCTGGCCTACAAGCAGATAGTTTTCTGATTTCCGATTTCAAGTTATTGCATGTTTTTCAGGGATTAAATTAAAGGAGAATTCTTACTTATAGCACCAATTAATGTTGCACAGGATAAGCATAGAATACAGTATCTTAATACTGTAATAATCCTTGTTTAATGCAACAGAAGGGTCTTTTTTCAGAACAGAGGAAAAGCAGGGAGCATATATTGGAAACAATCTGCTTTTCCTGATGCTTTTTTCCCCACAGGAAACCATTTGAGCGTGGTAAACACTATTCTCTTATTAGTAAAAAGCAGCAGGGGGAGAGATTTGAATCTTGGGAAAATCTCTCTCTCTCTCTCTCTCTCTCATAACATATAAGAATCTCGATTCTTCAAGAAACTGAGTAGACCCTAATTGCTTGGTTTTCTGCTGAAATGGAAAACTTATGCCTAACTGTGTAACTCTATTCATATGAAGGGAATTTGTGAAATTGGATTATTCTTCTAGGTAGAAAATTATTTCACTATAAATAGTTTCTAACAATAGGATTCTTCTTCCTAGTTTTTTTATGTATGGCCAGGCACCAACTGATCCTTTCTCTGACAATTAAACCAAGCTTCTAGACCAGCTACCTGTCCATCATGTTATGGTTCTCTATGTTTAATAGATATATTACGTATGCTATTGTATATTCCATAGAACTTACATATGATTATCACAGTACAAATATGTGGTATCAATTCAGAATAGCTCATTTATTTAAATTGTTGGTTTTTTAAATATACAGTTATTATCTTTTTCCTGTAACCAACATTGAGAGTGATATAGGAAATCCCAGCTACTTTAATATGCACCTGTTGTTTTTCGTTGGTATTCTGCAATACACTTGGGTACTGGATACTCAGTTCAACGTTTCAGCTGTGATTTGGACAAGAGTATTTTATACTTTGTTTGCTTCCCATGCAGAATCTGTATTTTTTTTTTAATGTAGATTTTTGGTTTCAGTTTTTCTCTGGTGCAGACTTGATTCTGCCATTTTCAATATTATATTTATTATTCTCTACATTTGTTCTTAAATAAAATCTATAAGAACTTCTACTGACTTAGCCTCTCCATTTTTAAGTACATTGCCAAGAAATGTATTTTGATTCCTGCATGTTAGTAGAACAGAAAGCAGTTTGTTTCTTTCAAAATGAAAAGTTACCTTCATGCTTTACAACCATAAATATTAGACAATAGGGAAGAGGGCTTTAAATGTTAATATTTCATAAGAAATGTTATTTGGTGACAAAAGGTATGTTGTATCTATTTATTTTATTTATTAAATGTATAAGGACACCCACCTCCTGTAATACCAGGGGTGGGATGCCACCGGTTCTGCCCGGCTTTATAGAACCGGTAGCTGTGAAGAGCAGCAGACACAGAACCGACTCTGTGTCTGCTGCTGTTTGGCCCACCCACCTGTCCAGGCTGTTACCTGACCTTTATTTTATTTATTTATTTATTTTATTTATTATTCAAACTTGTATACCGCCCCCTCTCCCTAGAGACTCGGGGCGGTGCACAGCCAAATAAAAAACATATAAATACATATACAATAATTTAAAATATATTAAAATAATTAAATAGGTTGGCCATTAAGAATTTAAAAAGTAGGGAGTTAAGAAAATTAAAACAATTTAAAACCGAATTTAAAACCATTACACATAACTCTAGGCCAGACCGGCTAGATGGAATAGGTGGGTTTTTAGTGCGCACCGGAAGGTCAATAGGTCGGGGACGGTCCTCATCTCCGGGGGCAATTTGTTCCAGAAGGAGGGTGCTCCCAAAGAGAAGGCCCGAACCCTCGGGGTCGCCAGCCGTCCAGCCGGCAGCACCCCAAGGAAGCCCACCCTATGGGAGTGCACTGGTTGACGAGAGACTGACAGTGGCAGCAGGTGGTCCTGTAAATACCCAGGTCCCAAGCCATGGAGCGCTTTAAAGGTGGTCACCAACACCTTGAATCGCACCCGGAAGGCTACCAGGAGCCAATGCAGCTCGCGCAAAAGTGGTGTAACATGGGAGCTCCGAGAAGCCCCCAAGACCACCCACGCGGCCATATTTTGCACCAATTGGAGCCTCCGGGTGCTCTTCAAGGAGAGCCCCATGTAGAGAGCATTGGCATAGTCCAGACGGGAGATGATGAGGGCGGATGTGACCATGCAAAGTGCGTCCTGATCCAGAAAGGGCCGCAATTGGTAGATCCTACGGACCTGATAAAAAGCCCCTCTGGCGACGGCTGCTATATGATCTTCCAATGACAGCCGTACATCCAGGAGGACACCCAAATTGCGCGCCCTCTCCGTGGGGGCCAGAATTTCCCCCCCCCACAGTCAGCAAAGGAGTAAGCTGGCTGTATCGGGGCACCGGAAAGCACAGCCACTCGGTTTTGGCCGGGTTGAGCTGAAGCCTGTTCCACCCCATCCAACCCCACACAGCCTCCAGGCACCGGGTCATCACTTCCACGGCTTCGTCAGGGTGGCCTGGGGTAGAAAAGTACAACTGAGTATCATCAGCGTACTGATGGAATTCTACCCCAAAGCCACGGATGATCTCACCCAGCGGCTTCACATAAATGTTGAACAGGAGGGGCGAGAGTACCGACCCCTGGGATACCTCACAAATCAGGGGCCTCGAGGTCGATCTCTGCCCTCCTGCCAACACAAATTGTGAGCGGTCGGAGAGGAAGGAGGAGAACCCCCATAACACTGTGCCTCCCACTCCCAACCCCCCCCAGCCGCCGTAATAAGATACTGTGGTCGACAGCATCAAAAGCCGCTGAGAGATCTAATAGGAACAGGACAGAGGAATACCCCCTGTCACGGGCCCTCCAGAGATCATCAACTAACGTGACCAATGCTGTTTCCATGCTGCACCCGGGCCTGAAGCCTGATTGGTGTGGATCCAAATAGAATGATTCCTCCGGGGGAGCTGTCGTGCCACCACACTCTCAACAGCCTTCGCCATAAAGTGAAGGTTGGAGACCGGACGGTAATTAGACAATAAGGTCGGATCCAGGGACGGTTTCTTGAGGAGGGGTCTCACCACTGCCTCTTTCAAGGCAGGAGGCAAAAACCCCTCACTCAAGGAAGCATTAATAATGTCCTGGAACCAACCACGTGACACCTCCCGGGCAGCCAAAACCAGCCAGGAGGGACACGGATCCAATAAACGTGGCATTGAGCCTACCCAGCATCCTGTCCACATCCTCGAAGGTCACAGGATCAAACTCCCCCAGATAACCTCACCGAACTCCGCCCCTGCTCCCCCGTCCAGAATTGCCCAGTCAGAGTCCAACCCATCCCGTATCTGAGTGATTTTGTCCTGGAGAAAATTCGAAAAATTCTCAGCCCGCCCCTGTAGAGGTTCATTCCGCGCTCCCACCTCTAGGAGGGAGCGGGTCACCCTAAAGAGGGCGGCTGGGCGATTCCCCGCGGACACAATAAGGACAGAGAAGTGAGAATGCTTCGCCGCCTTTATCGCCACTAAATAGGTCCTAATATAGGACCACAATAGTGTTCGGTCAGATCCGGAGCGGGTGGTTCTCCAACCACTCTCTAGGCATCTTTTCTGGTGCTTCATCTCCCTCAGCTGCTCGGAAAACCAGGGAGCCAATTGGGATTGGCATCGGGTCAGAGGCCGCAAGAGCACGACCCGATCAAGGGCACCAGCAGCCATCCTGTCCCAGGTGGCGACCAGGTCCTCAACTAGGTCGTGTGTCCAAGCGCCAGGAAATGGCCCAAACTCCATCAGGAACCTATCCGGGTCCATCAGGCGCCTGGGGCAGAACCATTGTATCGGCTCCACTTCCCTGCGATGAGGGGGTGCAGTATGGAAGTCGAGCCTAAGGAGTGAATGATCAGACCATGACAGGGGCTCAACAACAACATCCCCTACACCTAGATCATCCTGCCACTGTCCAGAGACAAAAACCAAGTCCAAGATGTGACCCCTAATGTGAGTGGGGTCCCTAATTAACTGGGTCAGGCCCAAGGCTGTCATGGAAGCCAAGAACTCCTGGGCTACCCCCAAGGTACCGTCAGTTGAAAGCAGGTTGAAATCCCCCATGACCATAAGCCTGGGGGTCTCAACCGCCAAGCCGGCTATAACCTCAAGCAGCTCAGGCAGGGCCGATGTCACATAGCAGGGAGCCAGGTATGTGATCAATAGGCCCATCTGAACCCCGGAACTACATTTCATAAAAAGGGATTCACATCCGGTCGTCTGAGGAACAGTGGATTCCCTAGGACATAGATCTTCCTTAATAATTACTGCAACCCCCCCCACCCCTCCCCTGGGCCCTCAGCTGATGGAAAACCTGAAACCCAGCTGGGCACATTTCTACCAGGGGAACACCCCCTTCATGGCCCAGCCAGGTCTCAGTAACACCCACCAGGTCCACCACCCCCATCAGTGATCAAATCAGAGATAAGGGGGGCTTTATTAACAACGGACCTGGCGTTGCAAACCATCAGCCGAAGGCCCGGGGCCGGATTGTTTGAACAACCTAGGGAACGGGAGATGACCTGGGAGTCAGAGTGCACCACCGTACATAGATAACGGGGGCAGGCTCCCAAAACATAATACGGCCCTCTGTCAATGCCGTACCTGCCTCTCCTGCTAACCATGCAAATAATCATTTCCTCCTCCTCCTGAAAAGAAGCCCCTATCCTCAATCCAACCAACCCCGCTCCCAGGACCTCCCGGCCGCACCCAACCCCCGGTCTGGCCCTTGTCTCAGCTGGGTTGTCCCCCAAACCCGGTCTGGTCTCCCTCCCTAACCCCACTAAAAATTTGGAAATAAAAGAATACAAACAGGAATAATTTTTTGCGCTCTTCCCTTGACTGTGCCACCTTATTTCCTGCTTTTTCAACCTCAGCTGTTTTGCGTGGCATAGCTTGAGGTTGAAAAAGCAGTAAAAAAGCGGTTTTTCAAACACTGCTCACCCGCACACAGCACTTATCAGCTGTCCGGGCGGCACAGCTTAAGTTGCAGTATACATACACACAGCGCGCATGCAAAACGTAATCAGCGAACCGGTAATAACACTGGTTGAATCCCACTCCTGTGTAATATTAAAACAATTTAAAACTAGAAACACAAGGATCTGGAACTCTCTAACAGAACCATATAATGTATCCCAGGAAAAGGCTGGGTTTTAAGAGTTCTTTTAAATAAGGCTAGGTTAAGGGCCAAACAGACCAAACAAATTCTTGGAGAAATGTTTCTGAGGACAGGCACTGCAACAGAGATATACTTTCTGGATCCCACCAATAACATTGGTTACATGATAGGATCTGGAGCATGCCAAGTCTTCCGGATAATAAGAATTGGCAGAAACTACGGATGGCAAACGATCTCTCAGATGACAGCTTCTCTGTCATTTATAAGAGCATTGGATGCAATTCATAAATTGTAGCCTCATTTCTGATGCTTGAAGTGTGTCTCCCTCTTTCAGAATGGAAGTACAATAACAAATAGGGATTTGAGTGATGTAAGTTGCCTCTATAATATGGTCAATTACTTTTTGTAATATGGCTGTTGGTTTTATTTGACACTTGGAAGTATTTCTAAGGGATATATTAAGGTGTTAGAATGATTGGATGTCTTGCCCTAAGTCTTATTTGTACTTGGGGCATATTGTATTGTGTAACTGATTTGTCTTTATATGGAATTAGTAAATAAATAATTTTCTCTGTTTCAGCATTCCTATGGAATGCATTAATTGGCTTGCAGGAGTCACAAATGCAACTTCTGTCTAGGATTTAATGCCGTATATCTTGAATATGAAAACCTGCGATGGAATTCTGAGGAAATTTAATGGCATATATGTAGAACCCATTCTGATTTGGAATTCACAGCTATAAGAATTCTCATCTGGGAATAATCTACATGGACACCCCCATCTTTGCAGAATTCTGTTCAAGATTCTCATGCTAAACACTAAAGAGACCTGTGTCCAGGAAAGAAAAGAATGTGGATTGGGTTGCATATTTCACTTTTGGTGCCTCAGTGTATCCATTCCAGCTAATAAAAGCAGGAATAAGTTGGCATAATAGCCCTATTATGCCTTTCAAACTTCAAAAGTAGTTAATTGCATTTCAGTCTTCATAATCAGTACCTGAGATGTTCATATCTTCTTGCTAAAATTATCAAATAGAATATTTTTTTACAGTAATTTTCGCAAATGAAAATTAACAGATACAAGTTATCTCTACAAACATCTATAATAGACGTAGAGAAAGAGAGTTGTATTATAGATTGATATTTACTGATGCATATAACATTTTAATCCAAACCAAGTAAAATATACGAAGTATTGCTCAGAGAGATATTAGTATTTTAATATATGCACTCAATTTACAATTGTTTAATTATAACCCCCATGTTGTATTAAACATGAAATTAGCAGTGGAAATCCTAGACTAACCTTTCACAATAGGATAGAGATGGGGAGATAAGACTATTCATAAAAGTATCCAATTTGTATTTGGTGTTATGAAATGTACACGAGCTTAAGTGTTCAGAGGTTCACAGGCTAGTTTAATTGCTAAATTTCCTCCCTACAGGGAATCGTGTAAAGGGAACAATTTCTGCACTCAAGAAATCTGAAATACGATGAACAAGTACTATTTAAAAAAACATCTTTATTTAATAGTGTGAGAAATACTTAATAGTAAGAGAAATTGCAGCAGGTGCCTTAAAGCTGGAAGTTTTGAAGATCGTGCTGCCTGAACATTAAGGAAAGTCTAAACCTCCCGGAATGCATCAAGGCCGGACGTTCCCATTGTTTGTACATAAGCATGTGAAAACATTGAGACGAAGTTAGATGTCCTTGACGCGGATCATTGGACGATCAATACCCGGACTTTATGACCTCATAAATGCGTGCACTCTAGTCCCGCCCACTAAAAGCTTATCCGTATAAAAGGTCCTCGGGGCTCTTCTCTAACTTCAGAGGAGGCTCCGGCAAGGGGCGAGAAAGGAGTTATCTCGTCGCTGACAAGCGCAAAAAATTTTAAAAAAGAAGGTTGGGGAATTTTCAGGACAACCGCGGGACTGTAGTGAGAGGCTTGCTCGGCCTCTTACGCCTGGCACGGTATCAGAAGGCGGGAGGGCAAGTGGGAGAGGGAGGCACAAGTCGTGGGACCCTTTCGGATGGGTGTGCATGGGCGGAACGGGGGGAATGTGCAGCAGCAAATATCAGAAGTGCCACTCAAGCCAGCAACACATACAACGGCTTGGAAACGCACAATTACCAAGCCACGATGGCTTGGACCGATAGACTCTGCGCTGGTTGGCTTGGCTGGTCGACGTCTATTGCAGGAGTTCCCGCCTTCGCAGTTTTGTCGATTAAGTAACTTTGCGCGTTGTGTACATTTCCGAGGGCAAAAATCCTGAAACCGTAAATATTCTTTCCTAAGCTGACATTCTCTAGAGCCGTCGCACAATTCCCATCATCAGTATTCTGGGGCCCAGCACTGCTGAAGGATCTGAGATAAAAAGCTTTGTATCTGAGGCAGAAAATTTATTGTAGTTGCCAGATAAGCTTGGGTGTGTGCGTATGAGTGTGAACAACTCCATAAAGTGACCTTTAAGAAGATAGTACTCGTTGGAGTTAAAACAAAATGCCAGTGTTTCAGGAATGTGTTAGTGGCAATTTCATCGCCCAGAGTCATTGGATGGTAAATACGCTTCATAATAAATAAAATAAATATACTCTCTTGGAAAAGTTTTACCTATCATGAACGCTAATGACTATAAAGGATATGATGAGCCTCTGCTCCAAGTTTCTTTCATGATGTACCACAGTTAGCAGTTCTAAGAGCAGATTCAGAATTGAAAAAGAACATTTAAACTACTGAGTTCCACTCTGCTCCAGGCAGAAATCCAAATGAAAGAATCCTGACAGATTGTAGAAGCTATGTAGTTTCTGCTTAACTACTTGCAATGTAGAGCACCTCAAAACCCTTTTGAGTGGTTCCATTATCAAACTGCTCTTACAGTTAGGAAGGGTCCCCCCCCCCCTTACAATCAAAAACTTCCTTTGTGTAAATCAAATCACTATTCCTGGTCTTATCAGGGATGAAAAAGTACAGATGTTGACATTCATATCCTTTCAGGTATTTGAAAATTGTTGTCATATCCCATCCACTTATTCCATCTTCTGAGGGCTAAACATTTATAGGCCTGAGTGAATTTCAGTCAATCTGCTGCACTGAAATGCTTGGCCTCGTGCAGGTGTACAACTGTTTCAACATGCAGAAATAGAATTGGGCTGTTTTACCTTAAATATCTATTCAACTTCAGTGGAAATAATTTCTGGGCATGCACTATACATGAACAGGAACTACTTTTCCTGAGCCAAGGATCTTCCCTACTCTGCATTGCTGCCCTGGTTAGAAGCAGGACACAAGTGTTTCAGCAAAAAGGGTTGAATAGAATAGAATAGAACAGCTTTATTGGCCAAGTGTGATTGGACACACAAGGAATGAGTGCTTTGCTCAAATCTTCATCAAATCAAAGGACCTCTTCAACTATTTGTTCAGCCCTACTTAATGTTCCATGTTCCTTTAATCTGCCTTCATAGGATTTGTTTCTAGGTAATTTATCCTCCTCTTGCCTTTTTTAAACTATTCTAGTTTGTATGCATCCTTGTTAAAATGGAATAACTAGAATTTTGAGTCCCAGTGCCAAATAAAGTGAAACTATTGTTTTCTGTGATTTGGAATTTGCACTTTTCATGCAATCTCGAAGTGCATTTGCCTTTTTTGCAGACATATTATACTAATGGCTCATATTTATTTTGTAATAAATTACAGTTTCAAGATATTATTCACTATTGTCAGGCCAATTATTTCCCATCCTGTACCTATGCATTGTTTCCTGAACGAAAAGCTTTGCATTCATTCCTATTGAATGAATTCAGTAATTATTTTATTTACGGCCCATTTCTTCAACCAATTAAGCTGTCCTTCCCAATTTCCTGCCATCTTCAAATTTGATAAGTGTTTCTACCATTTCTTTCTTCATATTTTAAAGGACAGAGGTCCACACTTAACTAGCTTGCTATTGAAATATTGTGGGATCCTTTGCTAAATTCTTTGCTGAAATCAAGAATGTCTAGCATTTCCTCAATCTACTAAAGAGGTTATTCCATCAAAATAGTAACATTAGTTTGGCAAGACTGGCCAAATCCAGACTAAATTCTGAAAATTACTTCATTGTTTTCAAAATGCTTACATAAAATTGACTGCTTTATGATTGTTTTAGAACCTAGTATATAATGGTGTCAGGTTGAATAATTGAATTCTTTCAGTCCTCTTTCTCTTTTTTAGAAGAGAAACATTTGCCTTATTAATTCTTCAATTCTGTCTTCATCTTATTCTTTAAAATGCCTGATGAAATCTATAATATCTTGCTAGAGAAGACTGAACCAAAATAAGAAGTGACTAATTCTGTTATTATTATCTTTTTGTATTTTTCTATCTTTGGTTTCTTTTAATTTAAAAGAGATCTTAGGTAGTCTGTTTTATTGTTTTAATAATATCCTTTGTCAAACTTTCAGCACTTTTTGAGCTAGTCATTCCTCTCAAACTCGACAATTTTCTCAATCTCATTTTGTGTTTTCCTCCTTGGTGGTCTGGCCCTCTTTTTTATATCCTATATGTGTTTTTTTTATGGAGGATTTACTGTAATCTTTTTATAGCCCCATAGTGGCTTCTGTTGTCTTCCATTTCCACTATCTTTCCTTGAACTGTTTGCAGCTGTTCTTTTAGGAGTAAACTAGCATATTAATTTGTCTGTAGTTTCCCTTAAAATCAAGAACTCCAGCATTACATGGTTACTTTCCTCTAATATAGCCTCTGGTTCATTTATCATTTATTTTCCCTATTGGATAATATCAAATCAATGGTATTTGATGTACTTATGTCTTCAACTGCCCCCTAAAGGGAAAAAGTTTTCAGTAAAACAAAACAAAAATTTCCTGGAAAATCCATGCTTGATAGAATTTGTCTCTCAACAGATGCTGAGGCATTAAAATCCTCTGTCTATACAATATTGCCCCATGTCTTGTTGGAATGTCTGGTTTCCTTTTAGAAAGCACGACCCATATTTTCTCCTTGGTTAGGGGGGTAATAATAAACTCCAACAAGAATTGTTTTTTTGTTCCTCTGTTTAAAATCCAGATTGTCTGTGTGTGTGTCTGTGTCTGTGTGTCTGTCTGTCTGTCTATCTACATTCACACACATTAATTAATTTGGGGTTTTGAGCAGGATTTATCTTATATAGCAACTTATAGGGCAGTTTCTCCTCATTCTTCTATTGCGTTCGTTCCTCTGAACAGAGATGTCAAATTTGCAGCCCACAGGCCAGATGTGTCACACACTGGCCACCCCACCCCCATTTTAGCGAAGGGGGAAAAGTAACAACAACATGATACTGCGAGTGTGACACCCCTTCTCTAGAATATATTTGATTGCTATATTCCAATAAGACTTAGCAGGTCTCTGATTATTATCTTATTTTTCTCCCTGTGATAAAACCATATTCTATGTATTTGAATGTAAGCCTTACGCTTTACAAACAATTTTTCCTAATTTTTCAATTTGTGATTTAACTACAACATCATTCACAATTCCTTTTAAATTTGTGATTTAACTACACCACCACTGACAATTCCTTTTAAACTGTACACCTTTGTTTGATATCCTAATTTCATTTTTTTTCTGGGTTCACTTTAATGTCCTCCTGATCAAGTTTCTTATGCTTCAGTTCCACATATTTTAACTGATTTATTTGCAATTATTTTAATTATTTGCCATTTATTTACTTGCAGTTTACTGCCATATTCAGTAGGCACTTATTCATGGGAATTAGATTGTACCAAAAGTAAGGAAACATTGGTTTTAAAATTCTAAAGGAATTCTAAAGCCATTAAAGTTGGTCCTGTCTTATTGTTTCTTTTGTTTGATATTATATATAATTTCAAAAAGTAACACATTCAGTTTAAATCTAACTTTTGAAAATAATATTCTGACATATTGAGCAATTCAATCTGAGCTAACATTGAAGTTACTTTATGCCTCACTATGATTTTTGAAATGATTTGTTCAATGATGACACAAAACAAATTTCCACCCAAAGTTTGTATGCACTAGGATTTTTCTATCAGTCAATTCAGCAGTCAGTAGGAAAAGTGCATCTAAATGCACATGAAGCCAACTTGACTGGATTTGATTCATAAGAGCTCTTAGGATAAATCTTCAAGTTCTATAAAGATGAATCTACAAATACTGTAAGACTAGATTAATGCTTCCTGATCTGGTGCCTTCCAAATATGTTGGATCTTAAAGTCCTCTAATCTTATAATCAGTCTAAGATTATAGCAGTTTAAACCAAACACATCTGGTGCTTTTAGCTTGGGAGAGGCTGAAGTACAGATTGTTGGAGTGCCACAATCCTTTTTCATCCCTCTTCTTTCCTTTCAGTTGTGAATTTGCAGTTTCATGTTCAACTGGCAACAATGCATACTGCAAAGCCCAGGATGGTGGTCCCATATGGCCTCAAGACTCTACTTGAAGGAGTGAGCAGAGCAGTTCTCAAAGCTAGTCCCTCCAACATCACTGAGTTTGCTGCTGAGTATTTCAAAGAACTGATAAATTTTCGAGAAGGTTTGTCTTTTTTTTTTAAAGGTTAAATATCCAGCAGTATAAAGCAAACCAACAATCATTCAAACTAGCGTGTCCTTATATTAGCTCTGGTACGAAACGTGTTTCACATATCAATTTTTGTACAAGCAAAGATTTAGGTCCATAAATTGATTGCCTTTCTCCATCTTTTCTTTCCAGAACATCCTAATTTAGATATCAAAGAACTGGTGAGAGAATTTCATGTGACAAGAGGTATGAGATTAGCACTAAAAATGATTTGTGGCCAGGCTGTACATTATTTAATATAGTTTGTTTTCTTTTAAGGGGATATGTTAAAATATAAATATAGCTGCTGAAGCTGTGATTGAAAGTGGAAAAGAAGGCTTTCCTCCACCATCCACCTATCGTGGTTAAGATTATAAATCTGAAAAACAAAAGGTGACTTACATTTGTGTGAATTAAATATAACAAAGAAATCCCTAATTAAAAAAAGATCAGCTGGGTAGTTGGTTGAAATAGTAGTGGAAAATTGTTGGTTCTATAGATTTGTATATTTGTCAAAGCCTAAGGCTTCATACTTTTGTTCACTGAAACGAGTTGAGAGACAGATTGGGCAGACAGAGAATCAGAGGTGGAATTCAAATTTTTTTACTACAGGTTCTGTGGGCCTGGCTTGGATGTGACGTGGCTTGATGGGCATGGCAGGGGAAGGATACTGCAAAATCTCCATTCCCTCCCTACTCCTGGGGGAAGGTTACTGCAAAATCCCCATTCCCTCCCCACCCCACTAACCTGCTTTCCAGCTCCATTC
This sequence comes from Bungarus multicinctus, assembly GCA_023653725.1. Taxonomy (NCBI): domain Eukaryota; kingdom Metazoa; phylum Chordata; class Lepidosauria; order Squamata; family Elapidae; genus Bungarus; species Bungarus multicinctus. The sequence continues at coordinate 49,434,688 of CM042846.1, forward strand.
TCCTGTACAGGGCAACAAAAGAAGACCCAGCTCGAGAGGCAGAGAATAGATGGGGGCGAGGCCAGTCAGAGGTGGTATTTGCCAGTTCTCTGAACTAGTCAAGATTTCAGCTAGCGGTTCTCCGAACTACCCAAAATTTCCATTACCGTTTTCCAGAACTGGTCAGAACCTGCTGAATACCACCTCTGCAGAGAATGTAATTTTAGTGCAGTCCGGGGATGCCCTGGAGATTGGAACAATTTATTGAGAATATTGAAGGGTTGATAAGCAAAAGGAAAAATTTAGAGTTTCTACCAGGGCTGAGATTGTACTGTATTACTATGGGAAAACCTTTATGTGTTCGCATATTCCTCATCAGTCCACAGTTATCTAACTGAGACTTAGGGAGTTAGGATGATTAAAACAGGGGAAGAGTGCTTTCATTTAGATTCCATCACTGTGCAGGGAGTCACTCTGCAAGCACCCTGCAAATCTAGAACTCTGTGATTCTTCTGTTTCCTATCCAAACAGTTTTTGAAAACCTTTTAGCTGTTCTGAATTTTTCATTTTGACTGCAACTCTGAGGATGCCATGCAGGGATCCCACATTTTTTGAAAGCTAGTATGTTTACTTTAAGTAAAAATTGAGTATCTGGCATCCTGTAAAATATGGATACCCATCTTCCTTGCCAAAAATGTCCCTGGATTCCATATGGGTCCCAAAGACATTCACCTGATACAAAAATGCTTTAGCCACAGCCATATGCAAATATGGCTTCTGTCATGCATAGTGAAAAAAGATGTTTTGTTTAACAGACTTTGATGAACACAAACTGATTTATATTGGTGTGTGAACCCAATTGGCCACGTATTTCCCCCCTCCTTCTCCTTACATCTTGCATATGGTTTACTAGGGATGAGGCTTATACTAATTGGTTTTACATTAAATGATTTCAGCAATTTAGGTTAGCTAGATACTTGCATTTAATAAAGTAATGCTAGCTTCAGACTAGGCAAGATTCATGGATGGAGATAGGATCTCCGTAGCCTTAATATTGCTGTCCATGAAATGTTCAGCTCATGGAAAGACTGGTGTGATTGTGTTTGTGTATGAGGCAAAGGGAATAGGAGAAAGAAAGAGTTGTTTATGTTGTATAGAACACAGTCCTGTTGAAGATATCTATTCCATTGTTCCACATTTTAGATATGGCAATGTTACAGGTTTTTTTTAAAGAATCGGCATATTTGGAAAATGAATATTTCTCTTTTTTAATTCAAATTTTTATTTTATTCAAAAAAAGATTAAAATACCAAACTCCTCAAAATTAAAGAATAGAAAACAAAATGCTGAAAGTAAGATGGATGCCCTGACTTTTGGACCTCTCCCATAGGGAACTGAAATCTTCAAGACTCCACTTCCCAGATGGGGTCCATGGCTGGGGAATTTTGGGAGTTGTCCTCCAGGCTTAAAGTTGCCAACGTTGGAGACCCCTGATCTGGGTCATTCTTAAGTGTTCCCATTCACATCCCCTGTCCTATTGTTTCTTTTATTTTTCTTATACTGTATGTACCCATTTCATGTATTCATAACTTTCATGTATTCACACCTATTATCTTGTAAGCGATTGACAAATCAAATAAATAAATAAATAAATCTAGGGAGCAACACTGCTAGAGAACCTGGCAGCAAAAACAGCAGATCATTGGCAAGAAAGAGAAAAATTCCTACCATTTAGCAGCCATCTTGAGTGTGTGTGTGGGGGTGTTCTTTTCATCTGTTTGCACATTTCTCATTTCACTTCTCAGCTCTATACATTGCACGTATTCTCTTTTTTGACTACCATACTAGTGACAGCTGCCAGGTTCCCACACCATGGCAGGCAAAAACACATTTGTGACTCAAGATAACACTATTGAGACATCATGCCTACTCACAACTTTTAACTAGTTAATATTTCTGGATTTGCACAACACACCAAGCATAAATTAACCAAAAAGAACTTGGTGGTAGGACAAGCTAAACTAATTTGTGGTCTGTTGCAAAAAACAAAACAAACACCTGTGATCTTGAATTTGCCTTTCACTTTGTTTCTGGTAGAAATTCTTGGATACTTTTATTGCTTTCTGTATAATGTAGTAGCTTAAATCAAAAATGTTTTGTGGTTCTTTAATTGGATAACCTTCATGCCCACATGCTGTCTTGCTTCCCTTTGCTGTTTTCCCTTCTTACTTCTTACTTCATACTTCAACAAACAAAACAAAACAAAACTCTCTCTCTCACCACCAGAGGGACCTCAAATTTAGTTGATCTCAAATACTTTATCCTTTTGTCTTGTTCTGCCCTGTCATTATAAAATTGCTTTCTCCAGTTTGTTGCCCTTCAAATAGGTTGAGCTATAACTATAAATCCTCTCCTAGTTCAATGGCTGGCAGCTATGAAAGCTGAATACATCTGGGAAGGCAGCGAGTTTTTTTAAATATACACCTGCCCACCACTGAGAACTACCTGACATTTTAGGCATGGCTTTTCTAAAACCTGAAATCTTGTATATAAGATATTTATCTTTGCCATAAGTTAGTACTCATAGTTGGGCTAAGATGTGGCAATAGTTAAGCTGGGTTACATAGCATACTACTAAATCATTAATGTTTCTGTCTTAGCATAATGTGATTTGTAATCATCACTAATGGTTTAAGGACAGTTAAGTTGAAGCCTGATTAAAGAAAACATTACAGTTAGCTGTGTGAACCTGGATTATAGATTGACCCATAGAAATGAGCAGAGCTTAAATTAATCATACAAACTTTCCTTTTGAATCCAACTGAATTATAAATTGACCAATAGAAATGAGCAGAGCTTAATTAATAACAAACTTCCCTATTGATTTCAGAATTTTTCCTCAGTAAGACTAAATCTGAACCATAATTGAAATTATAGCAGGTGGCAGTACCAAATTGACTCTAGCTGACTTTGAAAAAGCTAAGTAGGGTTGGACTTGATTAACAGTTGGATGAGAGACCATGATGCATTAATGCTATGGCAGACCACATCAATATTGTCGCCAAGAAAAAGCAAAGGTATATCCTTGAGTTCATCAAGGGTTAGGATTTTAAAGGAAGCAATTAATATAATTAAAATTGATTTCCCCAGATGTGCCTCTCTTCAGTTTTTGGAATTCCTGGTCAAATTAGTCATGGTTGAGAATTCTGGAAGTTAAAGGTCCACGTAGTGGAATCATGCTTAGTTTGGCAAAAGCTGTTTAGAATCAACTTTATAGTTCCCTTTTATTTTTTTTACATTGGACTTCTATTTCCCTTCTACTGATAATATTAACACTGGCTGCATTTGTCACAATTTGTAGCATATATGTCATTTAATTTCTGACCATTTGAGTTAATTCAGCAAGTGCTTTGATATAGCTTGTTCTCCACCAACTTAGTGCCTTCTGAAAACATGTACTAAAATACTTTTCATCTTTGATACCTCTCATTTGCTTAAATTGTTTCTTCCAACTTTATCTGATTAACTAAGTCAGTTTCAAGCTATAAGTGGTAGATTAGGAAGAGTGATTTAATGAGAGGGGTAGAGAGAATGAAAAATAGAAAATACTATATAAATTAAAGAGAGAAAATTTTTTTACAGCAATGTTGAGAAAATGTTGAGTAATTACTCATTTACCTTTTGGACTACCTAGTGGTTTATTTTCTAGAAGGGTTTCCATCTTCACAGAGAACCTTACTTTATATTTATTCCAAACTCTTAAGATGGGATCTCCAACAAAGTGATTATTGAAATCAACATTTATTTTAACTTTATCATACCATAAATATCCATGCCATCCAAATCTTAATTCATGGCTCTCCATTTTAAGTAACCTTTTATTTTGAAGAGTCATCCATTCATTTAGTCACACCAAACAACAAGCATTAAAATAGAATTTCAAATCGGGTAAACTCAAACCCCCTTTTTCCTTAGCATCTTGCAATAATTTATATCTAATTCTTGGTTTTTTTCCCCCTTGCCATATAAATTTAGAGATTATCCATATGCCATTGTTTAAATAGAGTATCAGTTATAAGTATTAGTACTCTGAAACAGAAAACCTATCTTTGGTAAAACATTCATCTTAATTACAGAGATTCTACCTATTAATGATAGTTGCAATTTATTTCATAAGCATTTTTAAATATCATTCCAAAGAGGCACAAAGTTATTTTGAATCAATTTGTATTTGTCAATATAACCCCCACTTTTGACGTTTTAGTCAATATTTTATAATCCTGAGAGATCATATTCTTAACACGCATTGTTATTTTCTGCTTATTTATTATAAAGCTGACTAATGCTCCAAACTCATTTAATTTCTTCATCAGACATTATATATTGGGGTTTGGGTCTTGCCAAAATATAACTAAATTATCAGCAAATGCTGTCAATTTATAAACTTCCTTTTTGATATTTATACCTTTTATTCTTTTATCTTGCCTAATATCCCTATTCAAAACTTACAGAAAACATTAGAAAAATTTAGTAAAAAATTTTCTGCCACCATCGGCCTCCCGTCGGTCAGTGCTCTCCCGCAGGGTGGGCCTCCTCGGGGTGCTGGTGGCTGGGCGATGCCAGCTGGCAGTTCCGAGGGTGCGGGCCTTCTCTGTGGGAGCACCCTCCCTCTGGAACGAACTACCCCCGGAGATGAGGACTATCCCTGACCTTCAGATCTTCCGGCGCGCGCTGAAGACTCATCTTTTCCATCAAACCGGTCTGGCCTAGAGTTAATAGTAGGGTTTTAAATTGATTTTAATGGTTTTTACTTTTTTAAAATCCCTTTGATTAGTTTTATTTTTATTGAGCCACCTATTTAATCTTTTTTAATTCTATTTTAAACATTGTATTTATATGTGTGTTTTTTAACTTGGCTGTACACCGCCCCGAGTCCCGTTGGGAGAAGGGGCGGTATATAAGATTAAAACTAAAAAAAACCCCCTGAAAGGGTGCACTCACCAAAGCATAGCAAAGGAGAAACTAACTGTAAAGCATAGTATATACAGAAAATAACTGTAGAAACAGCAAAGTTCAACAGAGGACTGCAAATACATAAGAAAATCTCAGTCTTGTTCAGTAACTGAGAACTCTTCTTCCTTAGCAAAGATATTCCCTGAATTATTCTGACTATAGCTCCACTCCGAGTTTTCAGCATATCCCAGGACCCTGCAAGGATTTTTGTGGTGTTGTGCGTGCAATTGGCGGGATTGCTGTGAGGTTCGTCACATTGGTGCAGCGTCTTCAAACAGGAGCCTGCAAGGATTGCTGTGCCGTTGTGCATGCGAGCAGTGGCATCGCTGTAAATTTGGATACACTGGCGCATCCGCTCACGGTAGGATGCCAGCTGCACCGGTGTGATGAAGCTCATGGAGGTGCTGCCATTCATGAATGCAACGCCACAATAAGCCTTGCAGGGTCCTGCTCTAAGAGGAATGGATAACAGGCAGGAAAATTCCCCTCCCCATTTTCCTGCCTTTCACGAAAACGGCTCCACTCCGAGCCTCCAGTGTATCCCAGGATTGCAACGCAGAAGGCGCCATTCCGAATCTTCAGCATTGCAATCCTGGGATATGCTGAAGACTTGGAATGCCTCTGCTTCAGCACAGAATGACTTTCGCCCCTCTCTGCAGCTTGCCCCCCCAGGCCCGCACCACCACTCATGCCGGCCATGCCCATCTCCTGGTCTTATTTTCGGGGTAGGGGTAATATTAGGCCCACCCCCAAAAAATTAGGATTGGGCTTATTATTGGGGTGGGTTGTGTTTTCTGAGAAACACGATACCAAACCGAGCTACTAATATTTAAACACATTTCAATAAACAGTTACGTTTATTGTAACTGGCAATCTGTCTAGGTCATATTTCTCAACTTCATCAAGGTTGAAATGTATGGATTTCAATTCTCAGAATTCCCTCAGCTGGCAAGTCAACGCGTTTTAAAATTGCTAAGGTTGAGAAACATTGCTCTAATTTTTAAAGAAGACTTTTTTCTAACCTACCTCTCAATAATAGGCATTAAAATCCTTCTCTAGGGCAAAGCTGGCATTTGCAGCATCTGATTCTTCTGCTTACATTTTTTCTATACAACATATGAACATCTAGTGGTCACCAAATCTCTTCCCATGTGCTTTATGTATTTTGACTTCTTTTTAGAATGGAGATTTAATCTTTGTTTGTGTTTACTTCTGAGCCATGCCACCCAGAGTCACCTTGCTTGCGTCGATTGGTCTGATAAATGTGTAAAATGAATAATTAAAGAAATACACTGTGAGAAACAGCCAACCTTGCTGTGTGATGGGTTATTACAAAAGCCTGCAGACATTGTCTTATCTGCAACCATAGACCAATGTGTGCAGTTAAATGAACGAAGTAACCTCTGGTTCCACCAATCATGTACAGCCTTGTATTAGCAATAGACTTAGACTTTATATACCGCTTCACAGTGCTTTACAGCTCTTTCTAAGCGGTTACAGAGTCAGCCTATTGCCCCCAACAATCTGGGTCCTCATTTTACCCACCTTGGAAGGATGAAAGGCTGTGTCAACCTTGAGACGGTAAGAATCAAATCGCCAAACTGCTAGCAGTCAGCAGAATTAGCTTGCAGTACTGCATTCTAACCACTGAGCCACCACAGCTCTTACAAGCTTTCTCTAATGGCAGATGAAAGGCAGATATTTTAATTTCCAAAATTGACTTGGAAATCAGTGGTTTTCTTTGTGTTGATGGGCATCTCTTTTTGACTCATTTCCTGTTTATCTTCCCCCAGTGGAGGGATGGGCAGAAGGACCAGGAGCAGCAACACAGATGCCCCGTTCTAAAAGGGCAGACGTTGGAGATGCATTTCGGTCAGATCTTGACACGATTCCAATTCATGATGAACCCAAACGGAAGGAGAAATCGACTGACACAGAAGAGGACCAGATAAGCGAAGAGTCTCGTGAACTGAGCACCAAAACTACTCAATTCCCATCTATTGTTGACGAATTTGTAGAAAAGGTTGGGGATGACAAGGGAGCAGGACTCGCTTATATTCCAGCCGATCCAGCTCAGCTAGCATCACAAATGCTAGGTAACGTTGAAACGATGGGTGCTGAGCCTGAGTTGAAGGATGTGGCCATCTCTGTGCAGACCCTTCCTACGTTGTCCCATACTCCCAGTGAGGCAATGGCCGCGATTGCACTTGGTCAACCACCTGCTCCGGCACCTGCCTCAGAGCCTGCCCCAGAGTTTGCCCCTGAGCCTGCCCCAGCAGAAGCAGAACCTGCTGAAGAAGAAGCACCTGCCCCAGCAGAAGCAGAGCCTGCAGAAGCAGAACCTGCTGAGGCAGCAGCAGCAGCAGAACCTGCTGAGGCAGCAGCAGCAGAACCTGCTGAGGCAGAAGCAGGACCTGCTGAGGCAGAAGCAGAACCTGCTGAGGCAGAAACAGAACCTGCTGAGGCAGAAACAGAACCTGCCCCAGCGGAAGCAGAACCCGCCCCAGAGGAAGCAGAGCCCGCCCCAGAGGAAGCAGAGCCCGCCCCAGAGGAAGCAGAGCCCGCCCCAGAGGAAGCGGAACCCGCCCCAGAGGAAGCGGAGCCTGCCCCAGAGGAAGGGGAAGCTGCCCCAGAGGAAGCAGAAAACAGAACTTCTGCAACTTCTCTCAGGGCTGGATCAGTCACTCAAAGTCAGACCACCGTCCAGGAGGAAATAGCTATCTCGGGCAGCCTGGCGGAGCAGCCACCCGCTGACCTAGTAGAACAAGCTTCCTCAGATCCCTTGCAGGAAGGAGAGCCACCCCCGCCGCTACCACCACCGCCTCCTGATAAAGACCTGTTGCCAGAGGGTTGCCCAAGTGAAATTGAGCTCACATCAGACATACACATCACACCTCCGGGTGATGATGACCCCAGCGCTGGTGGAGAGCCTGTACCGCCACCTTATGTGGAGCAGTTTCCACAGCAGATAGTCATTCCTTTCGTAGACACAGTAGCCTGTCTCTTAGATCCACTAACGGCTTCACTAAATTCAGGCCAGTTTACTAGTATTCTAGATCCATCTGCAGATGATGCAGAATGTGACCCTGACAGAATGGATACTACAGAGCAACTGAAACCAACTGACCCAGGTTTTATTATGTCAGGTAAGAAAGTCAAGATATTTCTGACTATTCCTATTCCTATTCCACATTGTAATATTTTTAGCTCCGTAAATAGTAATCATTTCCATCTCCTTGGGTGCGTTCATGTTGGTCAAAGCTGGCAATAAATTAGCAGGAAAGGGGTAAGTTCTCCAACTACAGCTGAACTAGAACTGCCAACAGTCTCAGCCATTACAGTCAGTACTGAGAGATGTTGGATATTGTAGTTCAGCAATATCTGGAAGGCTGCAATTTTCTCCACTCCTGCAGCATGGCTTTGGCCAAGAAAGTGCCTCAAGGACTGGAACGTATTTAAATGCAAATAGCCATGCCACTGCAGGGTTGAAGTAAATGAAGGTTACTTTGGTTTTGGGGCATTATAGGCCCACAGCACCTGTCAGGCAGATTGTGCATGTGTGGAATTTTTGCCTGTGGGATGCTTCCAGATGTGCAGTGGATTGTGAATAAGCCCTAAAGTTGTTCTTTGCACAAGTTTGCCCTAGTTTCCTGTTCCTGTATTATATTCTTTTTGTACAGAGACGGAGAAGCAGCATGGGATGAAATTCAGCAAGGGAACACTGGTATAGAAGATACTTGGCCTTTCATTTTCCTACCAGAAGACTTGCTCACAGTCAACTGCACAGCTTGAATCAAAATTGCATACATGCCCATGGCAGCCGAAGGAAAATGAGGTGGTGACTGTGACTAATTTCTTTTTTAAAAACAGAGTAGACTCAACTGTGGCATTGACATGGTTTTTGCATTTAAAGGAAATGGTGGTGGTTGCCTTCGCTTGTCCCGTTAGGTCCAGTCTTCTCCAGATGCCTACAGAAGGTGGACTAGTTGCTTCTTACTTAGAAATGTGGGATTGTTGTAACTGGAGGCCTTGCTTTCCTCCCTGGCAGGACCTGTTCCAAATGTTTTCTCACCTCAGTAATAAGTGTCTGAGCCACCATTGTTCACAGCTGGAGAAAGATTAATGTTTTTTTTTAACCCATTGACCTCTGATTGCCAAATCTCCCAAGAATCACATTCTATTAGAGAGATAGGTAGGTAAGAAACAAAAGCATGTTAACAGAAGAGAGAATGCTGAAGGGTTAAAAGGATCTTGAAGCTTGTCATGGATGGATTTTTTCAATATTTTAAGCTGCCAGTCATTTGAGTTCGAGTTGATCATCCAACAGCTTTTGCGTTGACTCTCTGGAGAGCTGATTAAAATTAATTCATACAGGACCCTAAGGCTTCACCTGTGGGGCAAGCCTGGAAAATCTAGCTGACTGAAGTTATGCTGACAAAAGGACTCTGACACATGTTGACTATTGGCAATTTCTTGTAATGAATGAATGACTTGAATTGAAAATGTGCCCTGGTTAGCCAAATCAACATCTTTTTAAGCTGAACTGCAGCTTCATCCCCATGTTGTCCCTCTATTTTCAATAGACCAAGATCCAACTTTTTGCCTCTACAGACTCTCTCTTCTTTGTAACATGCTTCTTTGCAGCATAAAGTTGTTTGTAAAGCTATGCATTATGACTGCAGTTCATACATCCTAGTAGATGGTCTTTGATGCCAGCAAATTTTTCTTTAAATTTTATTTTATAGCCATGGCAACAAGCGAACCAGGACAGCCACCACCATATTCTAATGTGTGGACTCTCTATTGTCTAACTGATTTGAAACAACAAGGTCGTAAGTCACCACCACCTCCACCACCCCTTCCACCTGTTGGAACTGGTGCTACTGTTCCCCAAGCAACCCTATTCATATCTAGTGGTAAGGACCAACCGCAGTATCTACAGCCGCAGATGTTACAACAAGGTCAACCACCACAAGTGTCCTCTCCAACTTATGTGATGATGGAAGATGGGAAGAAGGGAAATGCACCACCTTTCATTTTAGTGGGCTCTTCTGTTCAGAATAAACAGGACTGGAAACCTATCCCAGGCCATGCTGTTCTCACACAACCGGACGCTGCTGGTACTGTGAGGAGGTTCGCTACAATTCCCGTACCAATCGCCCGGGCAGCGGATCCAAAAATGGCCAACCCCAATTTTAACCCTGCACAAGATAGTGGCAGGCCACCAACTCCAGTTTTTCTTTCAGTTGCCATTCCTCTGGAAGATGTGATGAATGGGAAAAATGGCTCAGGAGCTGGGGATAAAGCAGCTTTTGCAGGCAGTTATGGTATAGCAGGAGAGATCACATTTACAACTGCCTCCGTACGCAGGACAGAATAGCAAAACGGTGAGTGGATATTCAGGCTTTGGCAGGACCATGAAGCTTGATAAAAGTTTTAAATGCACACCTGCTGTTTAAATTCAAAGCTGCTGTTTTTCAGATGTGTAACCTTCAATGTCACTGATTCTCAGTCAAATATGGACAGTGAATATGACTGGAATTATATGAGAGATGAAATCAGACACATTTGTCTGAAGAGGGCTCATAATAAAGATGTTCCTTGGTATAATTGCTCTTCTGCCCTTATGAAATTTTTGATTGTTCACAGATGTCATTCTAAGGACACAAGCCAAAGATCAGTGCCAGCTTTAAGCAGAGCAAGCAGCTTTTTCTTTTACAATTGAATAGTATTTCTACCTTTGAGGGGGAGGAAGGATGCTCAAGATTTGACAGGGTGCTGACATGATATGTTGAGTTCCTTCGTTTTCTCTTCTTAGAGCAAGGACTGAAGCAAGTGCAGCTGCTTTAAGATGAACAAATATCAGAATATAGTAAATTTAAGAGATAATGCCCCTTTCCAGAAAGAACGTTATTAAAATACTTCTAAAGCCAAGTGCAGCTGCTTTTAAGATGAACAAATATCAGAATAGAGTGAGTTTAGAGATAATGCCCCTTTCCAGAAAGAAAGTTATAAAAATATTTCTAATTTTATTTATATCCCACTTTGTATAAAAGAGTGCAGGGCAGCATACATAACTCTCCCTCCTATTTTTCTGACAAGATTCCTTTCAGCTAGGTTGGGCCAAGATAGATAGTCCAAAGCCACCTCAAGAGCATCCATTAGATTAGTGTTTTTCAACTTCGACAACTTTTAAGATGTGTGGATTTCAACTCTCAGAATTCCCCAGCTGTATCTTAAAGTTGCCATGGTTGAGATTCCTGCACTGAATTAGTACTAAATTTCTTAAAAATTTCACCTTTTATATATAATCCAGAAGTGCAAATGAAACTGCCTCCTAATTTTCTCACAACTCTTACGTTGGGTTAAGCAGGGACAAGATCTGGGTCTCCTTGCTCGTAGACCACACAAAATGTTACACCGAACCAGTAGTAACACCGGTGGAATTCCACCCCTGCCACTTATCATTATTTTAATGGCTCACTAAAGACCCAGAGAGTCTTTTAATGGCTCACTAAAGACCCAGAGAGTAACATATTAAATAGCACTATGCGGCTCTGGGTTTGAAGGTGCACCAGTCTGCAACCTATTCAAGCAGCCATATTGTTTTCCTGACATCCTAGGGCTCAGGGGTGGAATTCAAATTTTTTAACAACTGGTTCTGTGGGTGTGGCTAAGTTGTTGGGCATGGCTTGGTGGTCATGTTATTGGCTGGGCATGGCCAACTCAATATCACTCACATCGAGGCACTCATCTCGTCTGGCCTCTCATGACTGTGGGGATGCTGCAACAGTCTTAAGTGTGAAAAATGATCATAAGTAACTTTTTTCAGTGCCATTGTAACTTTCAATAGTCACTTCACACAAGCAAAGTACCAGCAAAGGAGGGGAAAAAAACTTCAGAGACGTTCCTGAGACAGGAAGTCTAGTCCTGACAAGAATGTAATAAGGATTAATGGAGAGGCAGTTTCTGTAAGCAACACCAGAATGTTTCCTTCCTGCCTTCCTTGCAGGATTAGGTTAACAATTTCTTCTAACAACCGGTTCTCCCAATTGCTTAGAATGTTAACAACCAGTTTTAGCGAATAGGTGCGAACTGGTAGAATTCCACCCCTGCTAGGGCTGCCTTCCCAGCTATGATTTGATTGCAAGAAATACATTTTGATTGAGTTGCAGAAGAGCCCTTTATTTGGGCCTCTTTTCAGAGTCTTTTTAAAACTTAGGCTAAATCTGCTTCCTTTGAATTAAAAACATGATAGCTAGCTTTCAACAGCAGCACTGATACAAACCTTTTTGGTGCATTTTTACCATTGCTTTCCTTTCATGCATGGTGCTCTTTTATTAGAATGGCAGATTCCTGCAAATTTGTTTATTTCCAAATTTAATAATAAAGAACAGCTGTTCTAGCTTGATTTTCCTGCCACTATTATAGGTAAAAGAGAGACGTAGGGCTGTTTGTAAAATTGACTGAAGGCCTCAGCTTACGGTATGTTTCTGCACCATATTGATGGCAATAGTGTTCTCACACTAATTGATGTATGTTTGCTGTATAGGTCAGAATCATTCAAGCGATACTTGTTCAGAATCAGTGCCTAGTTTTTTCCTGAAAATACTATTTGCAATGCAGATTTCAGGTTTTGAATCTTGTCATTGCATACCTTGTGTGTGTATGTGTGTGTGTGTGTGTGATGTGGTACACTGGATAAAAAGATAGAATAGCAATATTATAAAGCAGTGGTTTTAGAAGATCAAAGCATCCAAAAACCACAGTGAAGGTTTAGTGGGTTGAGCCATTGCTAAATGTACTGAGCTGATGTTTTTTTCCTCCCAGATTGAGAAGAGGTGCTGTCCAACATTTCACCCCAGAACGGAAAGCTGCATCTTTAATTTAAAATTGATTAACTAGTACAAGCAATAAAGCAGTACAAGGAATCTGAATCTAAAGACATTTTTTCCCTATTGCTTAAGACTGGTAGCCAATTAGCATAAAACTAAAACCAGGAGTTTCCTTATGTTGATTTCCTGTACAAATTGAAAATTTAAAAATGATTGCTAGTAAAAACATGATAACTTTTACTTCAGACACCTTCAGTAGAAATATATTGTTACTAGACCATAGATTTATGGAAGCCTGTATATAATTTATCAGTAAGACGAGAGACAATTCTGCTTTGAAGTGGAAAAAGAGAAAACAGTGTTTCAAGAAATGAAAATGAGGGGAAAAACCCCCAACCCAGATGGAACCAGAACATCCTTGCAGGCTTGAGACCCTCTCAATGCCATCCTTCCAACATTGGGCCAAGAGACCAAAAAGAGGTTTTGCTTGTAATCAATTGAGAACAAAAAATCAAATGGCACCTGTCACAGGACAGAGAAAGCCTTTATTTAATAGCAATAAAATATTCAGTTAACACTATTTCCAAACCACAGTTAAATTATACAAGAGCAGCAGTCTCTCTGGAAGTTCTGTACTCCATATTGTACAAATATATAATTTCATAAAGGTTAAAGCACCCCAAACATAGGGGTAAATTTGCTCTGTACAGTAGTCTCTCAACTGCTTTTGAAATGAAGACACTTCCTTCTAGGGTTTGCTATCGCAACATAGACCCCAGTGCATTTCTTTTCATTGTAATGTCTCCACTTAATTTCATGTAGTGCGGAGCTGTGTGCGGATAAAGACTCTGGCCTTCCCGGGTTGAGCCACAGCTCCCATTATTTTTGACCGCTCAAAATGCTACCAGGGCTGAAGTCCAACAATATTCGGACAACCACTAGTCCTACATCATATATTAGTGCACTGCAGGGTTTTTTAAAAATATAATTACTTACTTTAGTTCAAATTAAATTTTTAAAGATTTAAATGGCTCTTAATTCCTTAAAGATAGCATGGTAATAAAACATGAAAGAGAAAATTCAAAACACTGCACTAAATAGGAAAAGACATTGCTAAGTGATTAATCCAGTTTTAATTAAGTAGCTTGGTGCTGAGAATAAAAAATAAAATTATAAATGAATTATCTATGATTCTATATTTTATTAATTAATGGAATGCTGTCTTTAGGAAGTTGACTAATTCTTCCCCAAAATGTCATGCTCTTCTCATGCTTTAAGCCATAGAGTATTATAAGTCATGGCTGATAATTTGTTACTGAGTTGAGAAGAAATGCCTTGTTTTTCATTATATGCTACTATAATTATTCATCAAAGAGAAAATCAAACTCAAAGGCATTTTTATTTTCCATTTAACCTGTAACTGATCTTTAGTTTGCAAATATGGGTAGCAGTCTCCCTGTCTCTCCTAAGTATAGCACCAGTGATTATGTGCAAATACATCTTGCATTCTAGGGAAAATGCCAAAAAACCCAACACTCCCAACAACAGCCTTGAGCTACACTGTGATAGGAGCACCAGAACCATATTCAATTGCAACCTGTCAGATTTTAATATTTTTCTAGGAATATAGGCATTAAAAAAACACTGAAAACTGATTTAAGACTTGTGTTAGGCTCAGAATTTCCAATGCATTTTAATAAATATCCGGCAGGTTGAAGTAGTTTCTGTCCCAGTAGTTCCCAGAGTAAATCCAGTCATGTCCACCAGTGTGAGGATTAGGACCTTGATGAAACCACCTGAAAGAGAAAAACTACTTAAGGAAAGGAAACTGGTACATATTCTTATTTATGAGAAAATTTAAACTTCCACAGGCCATCAATAACTGGAAAAATCAGTAAATAATCATCATCCTGGTCCTTAGGCTTTCTGAACTACTTATTGCTACTGATCTGTTGAAACAAAGGAAAGGGAAAATACAAAGGAAACTTTTAATGAAAGTGTGCAAATGAACTACCAATGTACTGTGGTAAAGATAAAAGGCCTTTGGGCTAGTCCTCATTTAGTAACTGCCTTGGATAGGTGATTGGAAATACAATAGCAATAAACTGTAATAAAATTAATATTCCAACCAAAGCAGGCATTTATAACAAAATCTTTCGGTGTCAATTTTAAGTGCAGCAGTGGCCAGAGGGTTCTAATGAACTAATTAAATTCACATAGCTAAGCTTGTTAACTTTGGATTAGTGCTTTTGTAGGAAACCTGGATTGTGAAGAAAAGTAGCTCAGGAAAAGATAGCTTGTTTACTGTCTATGGAGATTCTCAGTCATCCAGGTCATGGTTGTCCCAAAGGTTCTTTTCTCAAGAGGCAACTGGACTTGTTTTTCTTTGAAAACATTTCGCTTCTCATTCAAGACTCCAAATGGTCTCAACAACTCTCTAAAAGAATGCAAATGACTTCTTCAGCTCTGACTGGATGGTGGGGAGGATTCCTTGCAGACAGCTGGTCATTTGCATTCTTTTAGAGAGTCGTTGAGGCCACTTGGAGTTTTATCTGTCCTTGGGATCACCTGAGTAATGCAAATGGGTATAGAGCTTTCTTGGCACTACTGAAAAACAAAGTCCAGTTGCCTCTTTAAAAAAAGAAACTCTGAGATAGATTGCTTAAGCAATCTCTCTGCCTTATGAGGAAATAATGAATAAACAAAAAACCAAATAGTTTAGGCACAGGACACTATACCAGAGAACTTAATCTGAAAGAGAAAATCTTTGCAGAGTCTTTCAGTCACATGTTCACTTGATGACTATTTTCCTTAATAGCTGAGTTGCAAGAACCAACTGAAATCCCTAAATGAGAACCTGTTTTTTATCAAACTGGTAGAGTGGGATATTTTGACAAAAACTCTGCTGTGGAGGCAGCTTTCCCTTGGGAGTGCTGGCTTTACTTTTCCTTTTTATCCACACACTTACCCAAAGAGCTGGTAGGGCAGGGAAAAATGTCAGCTCTGAGGCCGGATTAGGAAGAGAGGCCACAGAAATTGTGGAAGCTGCCTGAAAAAGCCCACTAGAGAATTTTAAGCTAGTAATTCAATGGAAACCAAAGAAGTGAGTTTCTTCTCACATTGTGAGAACAGAATCTGATTTCAATAAAAAATGCATCCATTATTAAATAGAGAACCTGATAGGACAACAAAGATAATCCTCGGAAGAAACAGTAGAAGGACTAGTTGATCAGCAAAGAAAAAAAACTTCACAATAATCTCAGCTGTTCAGGGAAACAAATAAATTAGATAAAAGAAATTTTATTCATGCTCATGGCATCACTTGTTATAATCTTAAGTCTTCAATGAAAATCCAAACATGTCAGCATAATAACAAAATAATATTAGAAGAAAGTCTGAGCCACTGACTAACTTTTAGAAAAAGCAAAATATAATATACTGAATTTAACAAAGTATTAATAAACAGCTAAGAGTACAGTTGAGAGAAATTCATGCCAACTTTTTAATATGGCAACTTTTTTTTTAATAAGGCCCAGTCAGAAAGACGTAAAGCTATTAAATTGAAATTAGGTTCTGACATAGAAATAGAAAAATATACAGAGGCAAAAAAATGTTCAAGAGTGTCTATAATAAATTTCTAATTTATAGATCAATCCATCCCAAAGATGTCAAACTTGAGGTGCTTAGATCTGGTCTGTGGGGCCACCCTAGAAACAGTGAAGGATTGGCCGGTGGTGCCTCTGCTAGCAAAAACAGCAGAGCCCTCCTGAGCTCTGTTTTTGCTGGCAGCGGGTTGCAGGAGGCTGTTGCGGCTAAAAACAGCTTGCAAGGGCTGTGCACAGCCTTCCCAAGCTCCGTTTTCACTGGTAGAATGCTCGGGCCCCCACAGGTGCCCCCGACAATGATATTGAGCTGGCCACACTCACTCTAGCCATGCCCCCCAAGCCCCCGAAGGTCAAACAATCCTGGTACAGCCCTCAATGAAATTGAGTTTGACACCCCTAGTCTACCCCATATACAAGAAAATAAAAAGCTATACATTCAACAACTCTATCCAAATCCTCACTTGAGGCTCCTGAAAGAGAAATTTAGATTCCTACCTTATTTCTGGATAAGCCTATTTAAACTTTGAAGGTTAAAAGACCTGCAAGTGTGCCCATAGGCTTGGTGCCAGGGGAACTGAAGCACCAATGTCAACAACCACTGGTGGTTGTAACATGCTGCTTCAACAAGCATATTTGTCATGTTCAAGCCAGAGACTTTTTGCTCCAAGCAGCAGCATTGCATGTAACATACTCAGAATAACATATTATGGACTGAAAGAAGGGGCTAATTTCCCAGCCTATTTCCAACATCTTTGTATGTATGTATGTATTTATTTATTTATTATATAGTTATTAAATAAATTACTATGGCCACTCAATTCATACACGGTGACTCTAAAGTTTGGAGTTTAATACAAAGAAGCTTGTATAAACATACATATTAAGGAATAGGTGTGCACTGGAATAAGCAGGGCTTTTGGAAACCTTAAAATGATAAGACCATTAAATTTCTTGGCAGATGAGGGCATGAACCTTGATTCCTGTCTTCCAGCCCACTTTAGAATGCTTGGCCCTTTGCTGGAGATGACAAGAGAAACCCACAGCACAATCAAAGTAGTCATGTTTTTGTGGAAATCAACAATGAATCATTGTTTTACTCGCCCCCTGATTCATTGTAATGACGATGAACTTGTGTCCAAGCCTGAATTATATCATGCACTACAAAGAGTAGCACAAAGGCCACATTTTAAAAAATAATGATGAATGCTTCTCTTCACCAAAGTAAAAACCTAAGAACATCTTTCACTGTAAAGGCAAAGGAAGCAAACTAATTCCAAAAGAAATATTGAGTGCTAAGCATGGCACTGAAATGCTAAAAAAGCATCTTTGCCATATGATGTTTCTTTCAGTTGTTTTGCAGTTAAAACTATTCATCGGAGCCAGGACTTTCCTGTTACGTCAGCACTATCTGCAAGCAGTTAAAAGGCTGCTGAAAGGATTGAAGGAAAAACAATATCACTTCCAAGTCCAAGTTGAAGCCGCTTAAAATATGGAGCGTAGGAAAGTATTTGAAAAAAGATGAATGGGCCCCTCTTGGTTCCCTATAAATATATTGTTTTTTCTTATTTTACAAGGACCAATACATTTCATACATGGGGGTTTACAATATCATTCTATGGTTTTATCCCTTGTAACATCTCTGCAGAAAGAGATTTAAGTTTCTAATTTTAAACATTATGTGATCCTCTTAGATTTCTGCAGAAGATTCAGATACTGTTTTGCAACGCTTTCTATTCCCTATTGCACAGAGGAAACACTAAGACCTATCAATCTGTTAACAACCCCAAACCAGAACTGAATAAAAATGCAACCAAATTGAAATATTTTATAATCTACTTTATCCGTAACAGCAATATTACAGCAAAGGCATGAGCAAATGGTGGTAATTGCATAACTATGAATTTTTAAAAGAAATCTTAAAGTATTAATATTGTACCTTTCTAGTGAAAAATGTACAAATAGTCCTTGCTTAAAGACTGCCTCATTCAGCAACTGCTTGAAGTTACAAAAGTGATGAAAAAGTAATTTTATGACCAATGGTCATATTTATGTCCCTTGCCGCATCCTCAGTCAAGTGATCACCATTACAGTCAATACAGCTTGTCCTGTGATTGACCTGTTGCTTTCTACCTCTCCTTGCAAAGAGGAGTGGAGGGACTGGAGAGGAAGGTATTACAAGAGAGTAAGCAGGCACACAATGGGGAATGCACTGGGCTGTTGGCATATCAATCATCACATCAATGTGTAATGTTTGCCTGCTTCTAATCTCTTCCTTTCCAACGAATGCTAATGCAATCATTAATTCTCTTCTTGCTAAGTGTCCCAGTGAAGGGAGTGATTAGGAGGCATACAAAAGACAAAGACAAAAGTGGGAAACTAACTAATCTTGTTAAAGTTTTGAACCAGTATTGCCGGGGTGAGTATTCAAAGGGCAGAGTAATGGGGGAAAGAAAAGCATAGTCTGGTCACTTAATATTCCACTTAGTGATTGTTTCACTTAATAGGACTGCTGATCTCAACTGTGGTTACTCAATTCAGATTATCTGATGCTTAAATATAATGTTTAAATCTAAAGAGCATTACTGGAGAGATTCAGAAGTGCCCCTTCCAAATATATCATGGATTGAATGCAGAATAAGGTAAGTTTCCCAACAGAAAGCTCTTAAAGGGGTAGCCAAATTTGTTATTTTAAGCAATACATTATTTAAGCAGATAGTCTTGTTACCCCCATAACCACAAATCAATTATAAATTAAAATCCAAATTTTAATTTGTATGATTGTGTACAATTACATAATCACACCAACTGTTCAAACTCAACCTTATTTAATGGACTTCACAATTAAATAAGAGTTATTTTCTGATAAATGGCAAGGAAATTCAAACTTTTCTCCACTCAATCTGAAATCCATTTACCTGAGTTCCAGTAAATTCAGATTTTAGAATATTTTCATAAGTTCTTGAGTAATTTCCCTATAATAAGTGATTGCGTATTGCTAACCAAAAAGCTAATTCTTTTCCTGAAAAACCAGAAGGTAATGCTAAATCTAAACCTTTTGAAAGCTTTACGTGAAGCAAGAGTTACTATATCAAGAAGCTCTGGATCAAAGGAACAGACTATTGACCAGCTATTGTTGCACAATGTTTAAGATACCACAAGAAGGTGAGTATTGCCATTGTTTAGAATGTAATTCCAAGAGCACAGCACCTCACAAGCAATGCATCTTTTAATAGTAATATTAAACAATGGTAATATTAAAAATATGCAGGCAAGAGGCTAAGTTCAAAGCAATTTGTCCATTATCTTATCATAAACACAACTCTTCTCTGTTTACTAACCTTGTCTTCCAGTCTTCCTCTGACTTGGATCTGCTTTTACGAGCAGCTCTTTGTTTTTCCTCAAGCCTTTTCTTTTCTTCACTGGCTACATCTACCACAAGTTTTTAAAAAAGGGGAGAACAGGATGTATCAATTATAATATACTAGAGTAATACTTGAGTGGTAACAATGTATAAATTCAATAATTCATAATTTTGATTATAATTTATATAGGATTTCTGCATATTTTCACAAACTTTATTATGTAGCAGATGGTTCAACAATAAATTACCCTTTTATCTTCCATGCTCCAAATAAATGGGATGGATAATTTGCAATATCTGGTATGTACTCATCTTTTCAAGATTAAATAACAGCTTTTTTCCTTTATTCATTTACAATATTTTGTACAATATGCATTTTGTTTATATAAAAGCAATAATTTTAACAGCATTATTGGTACCAAAAAACTAAACAATCCCCAATAAAAAAATCCAGTTTTTCTGTTTTCATGAGAAAGGCAAGCTAGAGCAATGTTTCTCAAACTTGCATCCTGACCCAAAAGTTGAACTCATCTTAAAATTGCAAAGTTTGAGAAATACTGAACTAAATTTCCCCAAAACAGGCAACACTTTATCATTTATATATATAAAAAAACAGACAAACAAGCTGCCTTCTTGATTCTGGCCTGGAGAGATCCAATGCAACTATTCTTAAGCAAGGTTTCAGATATTTCCTAATTAAAACTAGAGATAAGATGACTACAAATTCTTTGCAGGGGAATTGTATAAGCATTTAAAAAAACATAATTAAAGCAGTTGTGTCTTTTTCCAGGTTTATGCAGCTACTTCAGAAGTTGCTTTCAGTTTCTTCTGTCAAATGCACATATGGGAAAACAGCTAGGAGCAGCTGTGTGAATTCAAAAAGATGTGACTATTTCAATTATTTGAAAAGAAGAGCCTTGTGTTCCAAAGCTGACTCTCATTGCATTACTTTTTTTAATTCACTATCGTATATATCAACAAGTTGCTCTGTAAAACATGATTGCCACAATGGACTTAAATATTTCAACATTCTTATGTCAAGAAACTTTAAACCCAGACTATTGAGTTACCTATTTCACCATTTTCCATAGCTCTTACATCTGGCCTTAGCCTGCAGTCAGTTTTCGGAATAACACTTTCCATTTCCTGATCCAATTCATTCAACATCATAGCAAAGGTGGTAAAGTTGTACATCTACAAATAAAATAAATAGCTTTAGAATGTTCCATTTATAAAGAAATATTAGTTGTTAATATGTTTACAACCTGTAAAGAAAGTATCCTATCAAATAGTTGAGGAATCAGGACCTTTTTCTATATTCATTACATTAAAATGAGCTAGAGCAGGGATCCCCAACCCCTGGATCATGGCCCACTACTGGGCCATGAGACATTTGGAACTGGCTGCAGAAGCAGTGGGCGCGTATGCACACATGAAAATCTCCACTTGTGTGAGCAGCAAGCAAGCATGTGCTTCATTTGCATGAGTGATGGGTGCATGTTCCCGCCAGTCCCACAAACGGAGCTGGGTGCATGCTTGCCAGCTGCTTGCACAGAACCATCCTCTTTTCCACTCCCCACTGATCTCTAAAGCTCGAAAGGTTGGGGAACTCTGGGCTAGAGGAAAGAAGCAGGTCCTTGTTTGTTTATATTCCACCTTTATTATTTTTACAAATAATTCAAGGTGGCAAACATAACC
Organism: Bungarus multicinctus; assembly: GCA_023653725.1. Classification (NCBI taxonomy): domain Eukaryota; kingdom Metazoa; phylum Chordata; class Lepidosauria; order Squamata; family Elapidae; genus Bungarus; species Bungarus multicinctus. Next base: position 49,456,179 of record CM042846.1, read on the forward strand.
AACATATCTTCTTCCTCTTATTTTCCCCTCAACAACAACCCTGTGAGGTGAATTGGACTGAGAATGACCAGCCCAAAATCACCCAGTTGGCTTTCATGGCTAAGGTGAGATTTAAACTCATGGTCTGTGGCTTTCTAGCCTGATGCCTTAACCACTAAACCAAGTTGATTCTCTATTTCTATATATGCAAAATATGCAAACAAAATCAGTTATTGAAGAGGCACTTGAACCACAGAAAATGACAAATTAAATTAGATGAATCAGAAGCTGGTAGCAGGAAGGGGGTGTTCTCTTTAAAGAAAAAGTGGGTGGGATTTTAATTGTTTTCAATTTTGAGAAAGTTTTTTGTATGCATTAGAACTCAAACAAAATATATTCCCCTCTAACCCCCAATTTTATTTATCTTCCAGGAAAACTGCATCTTCAAAGTTTTCACTTTGGAATTTGGCAACACAATCTTGGGAGCTCTAACAATAAGGTTCAAAGGTAACCCCTGGACTTCTTCTCACAAATGAAGAAGAATGGGCTTTCCTGCATATGCTGCTGTTTCAAGTCTCAACATTAAAAAAGTATAATCCTAACTAATATTAAGAGGAAAGAAAAATAATTCAAGTGATAATCTTCAGACAAGAAGGCTAGTAACGCAACTCTACTAGTCACTGTTCCCATTAAATAAGCTATGTTTAGGTAAAGGGTTCACTTTTCACTTTCTTCACTGTAATTTCCAACAGCAAGACTGACAAAAATATAGACAAATGTTTCTCGACTATGGCAATTTGGACTTCATCTTCCAAAATTCTGGAAGAAGTCCACATATAAACTGGCTAAGGTTGAAAAACACTGATGTATACTATTGAATTCAAGGCTTCTCTCACCTGTGTCGAGTTTGAAGGTCTTGGAGCTATTTTCCATAACAACACACTTCCAGGGATCACACACATACTCTCACATTCTGGCAAGGGCATCTCATCCGGCTCATCAGAATTGCCCGTCTACAATGTAGTGTGAAAACCAGCACATTACACCCAGAAGTAACATTTTAGTGCAGCTCTGTAAACATAATGCAGCTCTATATACAACTATATAAAAAGGTAAAAGGTTTCCCATGTCCAGTTGTGTCCGATTCTAAGGATTTGTGCTCATCTTGGTTTCCTAGACGAGGAAACTAGCATTGTCCAACGATGTTTCTGTACTCATGTGGCTGGCATGATTATACTGTTACCTTCCCACTGATGTGGTATGTTTTTATCTACTTTACATTTGCATGCTTATGAATTACTAGGTTGGCAGAAGCTGCAGCAAGAATGGGAGCTTCACCCTGTCACATGGTGTTTGGGTCTCTAACTGCCAACTTTCTGATTGACAAGCCCAGCACCTTAACCGCTAGGCCACTATGCTCCTATACAACTATACAAATAACTGCTAAAAGAACATCTAGAATGTCTTAATTTTTTTTATTGATAACATCTTTACAATGACAAACCAACCTTTAGGGCAAATGGATAATAAAAATGAATAATCCTGAAGATTTGATAAGAAGATCCCTCTTTCCCTCTGAGGAGGCATGCCCATGTTTAGAGTATTTCACTGGGTTGGTTGCAGTATTGAATTATTTGCTTTGCCTCTACTGGCAAATGCACAAAAAAGCAAACAGGTTAGCAGAGAAGAAAAGGGCCCTTTTTTCATTAAGCAGGACTAACATTGGCCTTCCTACGGCCAGCAGAAAAAGGCAATTGATTTGCCCTCAACTAGCTTCTGAAGAAGCCAGAAAAAGATAAGCCCCTCCTTGGCAGTCAATTCAGAAATCAAGAGCAGATGAAGACTGCGACTCCTTCATTAGATAATTAGATAGTTGGTATGCTCTAATTCCAAGGTTAACATTCCCCAAAACAAAAGTACTGCAAAATGCTAGTGGGATATACTTGCCTAATCTGATATAATGTAATTGAGAATAACCAACACGTTTGTAAATTTCAGCAAGTGTTTTCCCAAGCTCTTCTCCTACTTGCATTTTTCGTTTCTCAATTCTTTCTTGCTTTTTAAACCTTTTTGTTCTGCAGGTCCCAAACTAGAAATACCTGTCCTGTTTCATTTGTTTTTGAAATGTTCAGTTCCTCCCAGGTTTTAAGAAACAGCTTAAAATGCCTTTGTTTCAATTAAATTTAATATGTGCTGGTACTGTCTTTTTACTTTTTCAGATAGCAGAGCCATATTTATAAATAATTTAGAATAGCACTTGGCTCTATTAAAATATTACTAAACAAACATCATTGCCTCAAATTCCAAGTACTTTGGTTACTCTTTTGTTCATGGACCTTTATGTAACACGGTGAAAATTTTGGTATCATATAGCTTATAGAGTTAGGTATCTTTTTGCAATTACTCATCCATAAAAAGTCAATGTCATAATCTAAATGCTTGAAGTCTTTTATTTATTTATATCCAGTATTATATATATTTACAGCCCAGTGCCTTAACCACTATTTATTTATTATTTATTTGTTCATGCTTCTATACCGCTCCCTCTCCCAAAAAGGGACTCGGGGCGGTGCACATTCAACAACGAAAACAGTACAGGTAACGGAGATGAAATAAATAAAAATCTAAAATGGTTAAGAACAACACCCAACAGAAAGATTATCTAAAATTTAATTTAACCCGAATGATTCAATTGGCTAGACTGGCCTGCTTGAACAATAAGGTCTTAACTGCGCGCCGGAAGGTGAGGATATCCGACATGGCTCGTGTCTCCGAGGGGAGACAATTCCAGAGGGATGGGGCTCCCACAGAGAAAGCACGTAGTCTCGGGGCTGCCAGTCGGCAGTGATTTAGTGGTGGGACCCCGAGCATGGCGACTCTGTGGGAGCGTACTGGGCGGCGGGAGGTTGTTGGTGGCAGAAGGCGGTCCCGTAAGTATCCAGGTCCCGAGCCATGGAGCACTTTGAATACTATTAGTACCACCTTGAATCGAATCCGGAAGGCCACAGGAAGCCAGTGCAGCCGGCGGAGAAGAGGTGTTATGTGGGCGTCCCGAGGGGCGCCGATGATCATCCGCGCGGCGGCATTCTGAACTGTAGCCTACGGAGAGTCTTCAAGGGGAGCCCCATGTAGAGAGCATTACAGTAGTCCAAACGGGAGATGACGAGAGCAGAGGTGACTGTGCGAAGTGCGCCCAGATCCAGGAAGGGTCGCAATTGGTAGATCAGACGAATCTGATAAAAAGCACTCCTGGTGGCGGCTGCAATATGGTCTTCCAAAGACAGTCGCACATCCAGGAGGACACCCAAGTTGCGTGCCCTTTCCACAGGGGATAGTGTCTCTCCTCCTATGGTCAGCGATGGAATAAGCTGACTGAATCTGGGAGCAGGAAACCACAGCCATTCGGTTTTGGTCGGGTTGAGACGGAGTCTGTTTTGACCCATCCAATTTCGTACGGCCTCCAGGCACCGGGTCATCACCTCGACGGCTTCGTCGGGGTGGTCTGGAGTGGAGATGTACAGCTGAGTATCATCAGCGTACTGGTGAAATTCCACTCCAAAGCCAAGGATGATATTACCTAGCGGCTTCATATAAATGTTAAACAGCAGGGGAGAGAGCACCGACCCCTGAGGCACCCCACAGAGTAGGGGTCTCGGGGTCGATCTCTGTCCCCGTCAACACAAATTGCGAACGGTCGGAGAGGAAGGAGGAGAACCATTGACGCATGGTGCCTCCAATCCCTAGCCCCTCCAACCGATGCAACAGGATACTGTGGTCGACAGTATCAAAAGCCGCCGATAAATCGAGGAGGACCAGAACAGAGGAATGGCCTCTGTCCCGTGCCCTCCAAAGATCATCCATCAACGCGACCAACGCCGTCTCAGTGCTGTGCCCGGGCCTGAAGCCCGATTGGAGGGGGTCAAGATAATTCGCTTCATCCAGGTACTGCGGGAACTGACGTGCCACCACGGTCTCTATAACCTTCGCTACAAAGCGAAGGTTGGAGACAGGACAATAATTGGATAGTAATGCTGGGTCCAAGGACGGTTTCTTGAGGAGGGGACGAACCACCGCTTCTTTCAAAGCAGTGGGTAGAAACCCCTCTCTCAAGGAAGCGTTTATAATGCCTTGGAACCAGCCTCGTGTTACCTCCCGAGTGGCTAGAACCAGCCAGGAGGGACACGGGTCTAATAAACAAGTGGTAGCATTCAGTCCCCCCAGTATTCTGTCAACGTGTTCTTTGGTAACAGAGTCGAACTCAACTCAGTTGACCTCACCGATATCTGATCCCGCCCTCTTGTCTGGAGAGGACCAGTCAGAGTCCAAATCGTTCCGAATCTGAGCGATTTTATCCTGGAGAAATATGGAAAATTCCTCAGCTCGACCTTGTAAAGGGTCATCCTGTGACTCCACTTTTAAGAGGGAGCGAGTCACCTTAAACAAGGCAGCTGGGCGGTTTTCTGCGGATGCAATAAGGGTGGAGAGGTAAGTTCTCCTCGCCATCCTTATCGCCACTAAATACGTCTTAATATAAGCACGTAGTAGTGTTCGGTCAGAATCAGAACGGGTGTATCTCCAACTACTCTCTAGGCGTCTTTTCCGGCGTTTCATCTCCCTCAGCTCCTCGGAGAACCAAGGGGCTATCTGGGAGCGGCGCCGGGTCAGAGGCCGCAAGGGCACAACTAGACCAAATTGGCTTTTTTCTGCATTATTCGATGAACCCCACAGCAGACATAATCTGGGACATTTAAGAATACTACAATTCCCTATCTTAAAAAAGAACAAAGAAAAAAAGAAACTCACAACTTTTAATGATAACCTATCTTGCAATAATTAATCTATGGCCAAAGCAAATAACATTACAAATGTAATGGAAATAAAGCCATTGCCTATTTTGAAATATTTCCAAAGGTTTCTAAATTTATAGTTACTAGGTATTAAGCAAGCCATTCAAGCCACTAATTTGAATGACTATCTGAAGTTTATTAATGTGAATGCTAGCATTCCTCTTACCTGTTTTCTGTTGTCTTCAGTTTTTATTTTAATTTTGTTATCGGAATAATTTAATAGAAAAAAATGTAAGCCAAGTTCCGTGTGTATGTGCGTGTGCGCGCGTGCATCTGTCTATCATTTATCAATCTTCTAATTTGTTTATTAGATTTTACTCTATTGCTCGAAAGTTTTCTTCATGGTCAAAAAGCCATCAATTCACCCATTAATTACAATATTGGCACCACATTTGCTGGCTTTTATGAGGAGTTCCAAACTACTATGATGTAGATTTTACAGTATATCAAAAGTGGAAAGTAGTCTGATGTTGGTTCACAAGTGAGATGAGAGGAAACCATGGTAATGAAATCTCTAATGATTATCTGAATTGTCCTACAGTATGTGATAAGTCATTGGAATCCCAGAAAAGAAAACTTTTAACCTATCTGGATCTTTTTGAGAAAGTATGGAGTTTATGGAATAATTTTCAAAATCATACATATCTTCCAACAGTTATTTCAGAACAGAATACTTATTCTTTCAATAAAGAGAAATTACTGTCGATACACTATTTTTAGTATTGTTAATACCTGTTTATTGTTTTTCTTCTCTTCTGTGTTTTTCTTGTCATTCTTTTTGTAAGCTTCAAATGTAGTAAGATCGACACTGTACAAACACTCAGTCCATTTTCCATAGAGTGCACAAAGTTTCTTTTTGCTGTCAAACCCCCCCCAAAACAATTAATTTTAGAAACATTAGAGTGTTTTGGATTAGCTAAGTTCCTATTTTGTACCAAAGTTACACAAAGCAGACTCTACAGAATGTTATCAATACTGTATTTGAACCACATTATCAAAATATTTACATCCCTGAAATATTTCTCTCCACAAATTTTAGTAATACATGGTTTTATTTACCTTTTATCTTGAATATAGCCTTCAACTTTGTGTAGTTCTTTTCCAAAAAGGCCACAGGGCTTGAAGTTTAGCATGCATTTTTCACCAGTTCTATGAAAGAAATATGAAACCGCTTAAATATATACATTATCCTTGAAGTGTACTGCTAATGGATCTTTAAAAAATTACTCTGATGTTCAGCATGGATATTGGTTTTTTAATCTACTAGTGGTTACTATTTCCTTACAGTGACAACATTACTTCTTGTTTATTGTTGCCTTGAAATTAAAGTAGTTGTTCTATTAATGTTTAATATGAAGCAAATTTAATTGTCAAACCAAATAGTAAATTTCCAACTTACTTGTGATTGGTTATTTCCATATTTCCATATTGCTCAATCCAAAGTTTGCCCACAATAATATTATGTACACAGCATGTAGGATTCGTCCATGTATATGCCTCATCATGTCTGAAAAGGAAAATAATAAAACCAATTAAGATTCATACAAGGCTTTTAAAATGAGCATATAGTCTTAAAAAGTGCACAAATCAAGATGTTAATTTATTCTTTCCCATTATCAATATAACAGCAAATGTGATACTATCAATCACACACAAATGTTTTTTTGTTTTCCACAGCACAGATAATCCAGGAAATAAAGATCCACTGATAGGAGATTGTTTTATTAATATAATAATATGAATTCCTAAAAACATGGCAATTTTAGACTAGTTCAGTTATTTTCAAGATACATACATTGCTATATGTAGTTTCCTGCTTGTCAAATATAGATTATTAAGGTCAATTTATTATAAGTCACATGAAGTGATTTTAATAAAACAGTCATATACACTTTACTATTATTTGTGTTCACACAATGGATTAAATTCCATTCATTCTACGTTTGCATTGCTTGCAATCTAGTCCAAGATTAATACTGACCAACTTACTCAAGAAGCTTTAGAGTTATTATTCCCTTTGGTTCTGCTTCAACACTCTTTCCCCAAAACTTGAGTTTAGGATAAATGGAACCATGAAATATGAAGTCATTATTCAGTCCTTCAGCATAAAAAGCACTGATTGGTGGGTGATGACTAACTTGTTCTGAAATGAGTCTGAATCCAAGATCCTCTCTATGCAGGCAAATAAAGTGATAATTAGCAATGTTTATCTACAAAATGGGGTAAAACACAAACATTTCCAAATCAGTTTTTATCACGCACAAAAAAAATCAAATTTTTAATTATTACTGGAATATTTAAGGGCAAGCTATGTTTTCTTAATATACCAATAGTACTGAACTACACAGAAAAGACACGAAAGATAATTCTCAAATGAATTTAATTAATCTAGCTACTAAGTAGGAAGTCAATACTTTTAACACTGCATAAACTACAGCGGGCTAATTTTGTCTTTCCACTTCATGCCCATGAAAGAATACCTGGAACAGTTTAATCATGCATTTATTACCTGACAAGTTCATATGTCTCTCCAAGTAATGGATTGAATGGCTTTCCTGTACGTTCCCACTGAGAGGCTACAGCTGAGACAGCAAAAGCAGCTACACACTGTTGAAAAAGCAATTTTATAACTTATTTCTATTGACTTTCATTAGAAAAATCTTATTTAATCTGCTTTTGAAGCATTCATTTCATGAAGTCAAATCCGTCTCATTTGACTCATGCTCAGCTTCTAATGACTACAGACATGTTCTGGTTCTCTTCTCATGAAAAAGGTAGGGAGAAACATTTAAAATGTTAAAAAGGAAGATTAAATTATCACCATTTTTAAGAAGCTAAACAAACCTGCTTAAAGCTAAATTGCAGGTCAGACATTCAGTAGCTTCACTTTTACAGTATCACTGTAAAGAAAGATCTAATTATAATTTATTTCTTCAAATAACCTTCACTTAAATTCATAAGATTTTCTAGAAATAAACAACCCAATTGTTTTCCAACTCTTGAGATAGAAGTACCTTCATTCTTTCAATGGGGTCAGGAAGCAAGCTGGCTTTATGAATTAAGTATGTATGCTCCATGTATTCTGTCAGTCGCTGTAGGAAACTCAGGGGTTCATTAAAAATTACTGGCATAGTGATTTTGGACAGCTCCTAGAAGAAATTTAAAAGCAATATTACAAAGTGTGCGTGAAGATTTATATAACTTATCTCGGAATAGTTTTGATTTACCATAAAAACAAAGTTAGATCATTAGCAAAAGAAGAAAACATAAACCTAGATATAAATTTATACTACTAACTTAAAGAATAACCAATATGGCCTAATGAGTATCATATTTAAGTCTAGATAAAAGAATCTGTGATTTTGGACCACTGTACTCTCAATCTGACCTCTTTCACAGGGTTGTTGAAATGATAAAATGGGTAAGTAAGAGAAAAACTATGCATAGCATGAAGGCAATTTAATATATACACTATACTATTGTAAAACCAAAGTTACACAAGAATGGAAAGATCAAGCCCTTATTAGTCTCTGCTTTATAGTGTCTAACAACTACTTGAGCAAATATTTAGGGCTCTTCAATATGTATTAGTGCAAAGACTCAATACTGACTAGGTGACTTTACTTGACAGGCACTCTATACATTTTTTTAAAAAAATCCAAAATATTTTTCTATTAACATACATGTAGGATATTTAATATATTCAAACAACTTCCTGACTGGCAGTACAAATCTACAGTTTCTCAGTGATCTTGCCTGAAGCTAATGGAAAATGGAAGGAAGTGTGTTGAAAGACTGTACTCTCATTCCATGTTTGTAGAAAATGCTACAACGCCTAGTGGGTATATTAACTTTCTGAATAATTCTTCTCTCCTTATATCTCTTTACACTGCCAATTAGTTTTCCTAAGTTTAAGTGGGCTGAAAATAAACACTGCAGATTTTATAAATGAGTAAATAAATGGACAAAAAGGATTTGATAATGTGGTGGAATGGGCTAGAAGTACTCTAATGCATTCTATAGGGATAAAAAATACACAATAATTTATTTCAGAAATGCTATGATTAAAACATAATGAAACCATAAACAATACAAATTTGTTAGTAAAATAAGGCTCTGTTAAAAATCATATTTACCTACCATTCCAATGCACTTTCTCAAGATACTCCAAATACTGAAGTCATTTCTTGAAAACATTGGAGAGGGCAAGCTTGTCCTAGATTGGAGTGGAGGCAAGAAAGTTATTTAATATGCTTCCAGAAGAATATACTTTATACTATTTAAAATAGATCCTGAACACAGGCCTATGTACCTTAGCACTAGAAGCCAGGTTTTAACAACTTTTCTTCCACACCTCCTCACTCGTGAGGAATACACTCTCAAACCAGTTATGCATCCTATTATAAAACTTCCAAGTGCTTTGTGGGAAGCAAAAACACACCTTTGGTTTTGAGACAAGTGCAGATAAGGGTTTTCATGTGAGCCTTATATATTGGAGCACTGGAGATTCCTTCACCTTCCTTATGTGGGAATCAATTCCCAGAAATCTCAATCTCTTGTGCTAGCTAGAATTCTAGAAGCTGCTTTACATTATGGGAAGTTGTTCAAGTTTAATTACTTGCTTATAAAGACTTCTATCCCACTCAGTTCCTATTCCAGATTGCTTTAGACATAAAAAGTATTCTAAAAACTTGTAAGTTACAGATGCCAACATGATTAGTGTACTATTGAAGCCTCCCATGAGTGAGTGAGCATGTAGTTAAATAATTTAACCTTTTGGCTCCCCCCGCCCCAATTGTGGGTAGGTTATTAAGGGCTTAAACTAAATGCTTTTAAAAGTCTGATCTTTTTCAAAGCACTAAAACAGTTCCTCACTCCACCCAATTTTGGAATTCGGTCTTTGACATAGTATGCAAAGCTTTATGGAATATCCCCAAAAAAGAAAACTGTCCATTCCTGAAGTAAAACTGAGGATCACAGAGCTTAATGTTGGTTCCCCCAATGTGGCTGTAATTTACTAAATTGTAGGATTGGGAAATTGTGTTAAATTCTTTGCAATCAAATCCTTTCAGTGGTATTTAGTCACTATTAATATTATTACTAACAGTCAATAATAACTGAATTCTATTATTGGAAAAACTGATTAGCTAGGGAATACTCACTGTTGGGAGGGCAAAAATAGTTCTGGATAGCCATCCCTGCCTCCCAATTTGAGAGGACTACATATATACATGTTTTTTCATACATGTACATTTATAAAATCTCCAAAACTAATCTGAAATTGTACAAAAAACAAGGATATTCCTGGTCACTGTTCAATTGTTTCTTGCAAGAGTCACTCCAGAATACAGATGAGCTTTGCAGCATAACTTGTCATGCCCCTGCAAGATAACTGTGACCTTCCCCAGTTATAGCTGGAAGCAGAGAAGCCGTGAAAACTAGTTTCTTGGAGCCCATAATGGTCAGAAAAAATGAACATGCATATTGTGCAGGTTGTAAAAGTTCTTTATGTACTGGACCCAAATGCCTTCAACTTTTTGCAAATCAGGAAACACTGATTTTTTTTCATCACTAGAACTTCAAAAACCCATCACCCATTCTAATAAATGATTAGTTTTTAATCAGGGATATTGGCTGTGTATTCCTATCTTCAAATGCTTCATTCATTCTTTAGATGGATTAGGGTAAAACCACTATGAAGCTATCATTACAAGTGAAATTTATTTATTTACTTATTTAATTTATATGATGCCCATCTCACCAATAGGGCAACTTGAGGCGGATTACAGAACATAAAAAGATAAATAGAAAAGAAGAATTTCAAACTATGCATATTAAAATGTTAAAACAATGCAATTGAAGCAGAGAATTTGGCCATAAGGTCTTATGATACAGAATACATTTGCAAAACTAATCTCCAAAACACATTAAATACTAGAATCACGGAATCATAAAGCTGGAAGGGATCTTAATTTTTTAGTACAACCATCTGCTGAGGAACAAACACTGAATGTCCAAAAAAATAAAAATAAAAAAGCAGTATTTCATAAGCCAAGCATTCTGAGTATATTAAAACAGAAGATAACCTTGAGGAACATTACTTATAGTAATTTCATACATTACTATGTATGAAAAAAATTCTCTAAAGGATAATTTATTTTAATTTTTTAGCTATTTGACTTGAGGAATTGTATATACTATATTAATTAAAGTAACATAAATTAATTGCCTCCATATAATTCAACGGATGTTTTATGCCTTGGGATATTACAGAAGAAATGTACTGTTATTCTGGTTGAGTAATCAAACAATGTTCAGTTCCAGCCATTGTGGAGACATATCAAACTAGCCCAATGTCTACTTTAAACAAAATATTGTTTAAGCCGCAATTACTCAAACTCTTGGAAGGGATCACATTTTTACACACATTATTTAAACTCCAGAATGGCATGCAAACAGTCAACTCTCCCCTCTCAAATAAGTCAAGAGGGAAGAGGTAGAGAAGATTTTCTACCATCTCTTCTAGAACTTCCATGATTATCTAAAACAGAACTGTAATGCTCTGTCCCCCAAATTTTCAATTTTTTGCCAAACCCTCTAGTGATATTTTTCTAGACTTTTCAGCTGAGGTTAAGGAAAGCTTCAGAAAAACAGTAACCTTTTATTCTCCTTACTCCACAATTGCATTTCTGACTCTTGTAGGGCCATCAGAAAACCTCCTTAATCCCACTGACCCACTCCTAATATTTTTTTTATAAAAAACAATTCCCAAGACTTCCTTCTTAAATTCAATACTTCAGCTAGTTCCAACCCTCAGCAAATGTCCTCCTTTGGTTGATTTTTGTCCAATTACTAAAATGATCCTACTTACATTTTATTAGCAACACCACTGAGGAATCACAATGAACAACAACTTACACTGTCACCTGTATCCTAGATGAGTACTAGGATCATTCTCAAACTACTCTTAACTCTATTCATTTCCTGCCTGCATGCTTCATTGCAGATGATGCATGTTCAAATTTTCATGATGTCATGTTTTGCATTGAGTAGCATAGGAGAAGCCAAGATGCCAGAAGGAAAAAGTAAATGTGATTGAAAATATAGAAGAGTTAGTTCCTGCAACCTCTGATTAGCAAAACTGTTAAGACTGCATTAGACTGAATAAAGAAAGAAACAACATTGTTCCAAAAGTGAAGACAGAATTGATCAGTGAATGGTCACTTTTAAGATTGCATACAAATACAGAAATTGTTTTTGGCAAAATTTAATCACAGGTTCTTAGACATTATCATTCAAAAGAAAAAAAAGTTTTTATATTATATACCACATAAACTACATGAACAAAGCAAACCCTTGTTACATCTGTGTTACTTGAGTCCAAACAAAATTTGTTCAAAGAATTTGATGGACACTGAAAAACCTTTGAAATGTTTAGCCCTTGAAAAATATAAATAGTTCCAGGCTATGTAAGTAGAAGCCATAAAATCTATATTTAAACTGTGAGGTATCTTCTTATGAAAATGTCTTCCCCTTCTATTTAGAGGTTCTACCTTGAAACAGTCTGTTAGCTAATTTACAAATACTATATCTGTGAAAAAAGCAGTGGTCCTTTCATAGGATAGACCTGCATCCAGTAAACATTTTGATCTACTTGAAGACAGACAGTAAGTCCTTTTATAGGACAAGTCCTTGATCCAGGGTATCTGAAAGAAAATTCACAAGTGAGAGAAATGTTTTCCATTTCAGAAATAAGCTGTATGAAGATCATCAGAAAGAAAATTATTTGCATGTATTTTGAACTGTGGACCAACAAAAAATATTTCTTATTTCTAGGATCAGATTTTTAATGTTCCTTATTAGTATGGAATACATGGCAGTACTTTATAGTTGGATATTTTTTTCTTCACTTCACTATTAGGATGCATGAGAAGATATTATGAAATCAAGATACTAACAAAATAAATTATTTATAAATTACTTCTTATGCCTAACTAGTATCAAAACAAACTTTGAGCTAAAGGTAGCTTGCTAAAACAGAAACCACATGTGCATTTAAGGTGGCAGAAAATGAAATGTTTTAAGTTTTAATGCCTGTTTTAATGCTTTTAATCTTATTTATTTATAGTTGTTTTATACTGTTATTTATGACATTATAAGCTGCCCAGATTTGATTGATAGTGAGGTGGATGGCATATAAATTTAATAAATAAACTATAAGATTATGGCTTTAATTTCAGGAAACACATTTTTTTTATGATTAGTTTAGACAAACTTCCACAAAACTATGTTTTTGCAATATAGTAAAGAACGCACCTTAGTTTTTAGTATCCTTTTAGAAAAAGGATGTTGTCCATTTAAAATAATGCTTCAGAAGTGCTTCAAACTGAACTATTCCAAATATTTATGGCAGTTCCCCATAACTATTTTCAAACCATTAAAAATAAGAATTGTGATAAAAAATATTTCAAATTGGCTAGAAAGATTTGGCAAGCTAAACATATGTTTAGACTACACTAAATTGAGCAGATCAATTTGAACAAAAAGATGGAATATAAAAAAAGCAAGGGAACGTTAAATTGCTAGTGCTCATGAGAACTGAGCAAAAATCATTCAGTTAAGTTGGTTTGGAGCTTAATGGTCATAGAACTAAGACTCTTGATAGGAGAGTCCAATGGCGGGATATAAATGAAATAAACCAATAAAGCAAAATCAAATAAACAGCAGTGTATCAGTCATAAATTCAAGATCTGATTTTAGGCGAATCTCTCTCCCTCTTTATATAATTACATTTGAGTATTATTTCCCATAAAAATGGGCCTCATCTTTTGATAGTAAAGAGCCACCTTCAATGTTTGGAAGGAGTTCACAGCCATGGAGGGTAGATATTGTGTGTAGGACTGTAATGCTGCAAATGGCTGGAAACTACTTTTTTTTCATAGCTTTGGGGAAAGTTGTAGAGTTGTATACTTGTTTTCTTAAACTACTTCATTTTGTGGCTTACACTAACGTTTTCATGCACTTTCTGCCTCAAAATGGCAGTGACTCATATCATCAGCCATTGGAGTCAAAGGGGATTCTGGGTGTGACAGAAAAAGGGACTCAGATACCTCAGATATTTTGGGATGAAAGCCTCTTTAATATGTGAAACAGAACTATTCTTGTTTTTTCATTATTACAGAACAGAATCTACTACAAAATGTTGTAATATAGTGTTTTCAAACAAGTTGGTACCTGGTTATTTTTTTCAGGATATTCCACTTCATCCCTTTGATTTTTCTTCTTCAACTCAGAATATATGGCCATTGTTTAGTTGCTTTTTCCCCCTTTTCTGCCAACTTTGAAATTTCATTTCTTCTGTTTGACTCATGCTCTTCAGGTCTCAATGGTAGTGCTATTCATAGAATAAACTTCTTAGTGCATAGACATGCCAAAAAGGCAAACCTCTGGTTTAGATGAAAATTAGGAATTTCGAATGAAAATTCCCTTTGGAAATAGTGAAGTTGGTAAGACAATGTTACCCATCAAGTGGAAAGTATTGGTTTTGTTCCTCAGGGTGGACATTAGATGCAGAACAGTAGCCATCAATGTTGGTTATAGTTTTAATTTTCCAAGTAGTCCTGGTATTCTCAGCTTTTTCAACTATGTACTTTCAATATTACATATGTACAGAAAAATAGAATATGAAAACTATCTCAATAGTTTAGTAATAATCCAAGATTATATCAGTGAGCCAGGAGGGTAAAAAAAGCACAGTAAAGCAAATAAATCCTTCTTACGTGAATTCAGTTTTAGTTCCACCACTGTTTGTATCCAAGTCCATCTCTAACGGATATTAATAGACAACTCTTTCAGGGTGTCTTTTGCTTAATTGTGGTTTGTATGGTTATCTAACTCTCCTCGCAATAACAAACTATGGTTTTATTTTTGGTTCAATATACTTTCAAATCCTGATCTGCTTTACCATGGCTTGAAATATTTGAACCTAGAATTCTATCTTGATTTATTCTCCCCACCTCTTGCTTATCTACAAAAGCACATAGCAAGTGCAGCTTTAAAAAACTGAAAACTTTGTGTGCCTATTTCTTCTTGTTTCTTCTTCAGTATAAGATTATTAAATCTCTCTCTCCCCCCATAAAGTATTAATTTTTATGGAAGGCAAACTAGTGATGCAGACAGTTACACAGATAAAAACGTAAAATACATACTGAGTTCCCATAAAAGCAGGTCCACATAAAAAACATTTCTCAAAAATATGCAGGCAAACACATGATACAAGTAAGTATTCTCTCTCTATGTCTGTCTGTCCGTCTGTCCGTCCGTCCATCCATCCATCTATCTATAGAGAGAGATATACACACACACACCTATATATACACACACAAAACGGATACAAAAGGCTTATTCTACCCACTCAACCTCAACAAAAACTCCAAAACCAAAACAATCTGTACATATAAACTTTACCTCCCAAAATGTATTCAAAGGCTAAATGGACTTTTCTAGCTTTGGGGCATTTGGATACCAGTGGAACAAATGGACAGGAAACTGTTGAAACCATTAAATTTGTTTGGTTTGTTGAGCAATCTGACTTGCTCAGCAAACCTTAGTGACAAATCCTGATTTAGAATGATAAACATTAAAAGTGATTTCTTGCATTTTTTTCCCATTTCATATTGCTCTACACTCAGACTAATCAGGATCAAGCTTTTCTCTCTGATTTTTGTCTTAATCTAGGTTTGAGATACTTTCATCTTGCCTTCTAAACAGAATGGTTTGCTTCCCTGTTCATTTCACTCTATAAACATTTTACTGCTGTGGCCCAAATGTGAAGAAACCAGCTTTATATGTTATAATAGTAGTACTAAGTTTTCTGACAGAGCCTAAACTCCTGTCAATGGCTGAGCTTCAATATGCACTTTTCCCCACCTCCAATTCTTCCTTTGAAATAATGTTGAAGAGAAAATCTGTCAATTCATCTCGTGTACGGTGGAAGTTCCCATAGAAAGTGCTGTAATCTACAGGAATCAAAGAAGAGGAAGGCAGAAAGAACCTTATCCATTCTACCATTAATTTCTGCTCTCACTGACAAATGGCACTCCTTTCACAGCAGATAAATAAATAAACCAACTATTGATACCATCAACAAAGCAATTGTGAATAAAAAAAGTGTGCATGGAAACTGTAAAAATCCAACTGTCTATTCTTAGGGAGTTCCTGGAGCAGTCCAGATTCAAATGTGAATGCTTGAGATAGTAACTGGCCAAAAATCACTCAATTTAATAAATTTCACAGAATTATTTAGACAACAGAGTAGGTAGGAAATATATGATTTCTTATCAAATACAAATGTGACAATTTTTACACTATCCAAGGAGAACCATTTTGTTATCCAATATAACATAAATGTGCACAGAAAATTAATTGTATATTGTTTAGCTAGTTTGCTATACTGGTTAAGGTCTTGGTGAGTTCAAGTCCTGCCTTGGGCAAGAAAGCTGGGCCAGTGACTCTGTCTCAGCCAACTCACCTCATAGAGTTGCTGTGGGGAAAAGGAGGAACGGGCATTATGTATGTTTGTTGTATTTATTATAAATTAATAAAGGTAGGGTAAAAATCTGAAAAATAAAAGACACATTTGATTATTTGAGAAGCTCATACTTAATGTGTTCTTTGGCTTATATGTTCAGTACTTTTGAAGTAACATTATCCAATACGGCTTTCCAGTTTTATTTTGCAATTATTTTTAGAGAAGTGTTTTAAAAAGTTTTACAGTATCTTTTTTTCTAAGTGAAATCATATACTTCTGTCAGTAGAAGAAATTTCAATTTATAGGATCAGTGTCTATATAGTCAGCGTCCCTGTTTACTTTGGACTGGTGCCAATAGAGCAGATTTTGAAGGTGCATAAAAATTGTCTTCCCTAACCAAAAATGTCACAATAGTTTGAAACCTAGATTGTGGCCAGATCTCTCTTTTGTATGAAACATAAACAATACCACAGTTGTTGTCATAATAAGTATTTATTACTTTCACCCAAAATATGTTTGGAATTAAAACAAAATAGCTGCATGCATGCAATAACACATCTTGCTTCAATCCAAATACACAATTATAAATACCCCACCCCTATGATAAAACATTCACATTTTTATGTTATAAATGCAGTGTAATTAGATGACAAGACAAGCAACCCATATAAAAACCCCAAGATAACTAGAAACATTGAACAGCTTTATCTCCTTGGGGAAGTTTGCTGCAAAGCAAAATTTAGACTTGTTTTCCCACAGAGGCATGACAATTGACATCAATATGCGTGCAGACATCAGTTCCCTGAGTGGTGCCAGATAAAGAGATCAAATACTTTAAATATAGTTTGGAAGAAAGCATTCAGCAGTAATTGAATTGCACACATGCCGTTCAATTTTACTTCTCAAGAAATACCCTAGCTCCGTGTTTTCAAAATGCTACCCTAAGTCCATAAAAAGTCAGTAATAACCTTTAATTGTTAATAAATACAAAAGAAGAAAAAAGGGAAAAGGAGGAAAATATGGGTCAAGATTAGAGATGTGAAAATGTAATGATCCAAAAGCATAATGAGAGACATCTGTAGTGGAAAGTAAAGGAACCTCAGAGGAATAGGAAACAAGAGCCTGGAGGCTCCAATCATCTCTTGTTTACACTTTTGGTAATGGCATTTTACGATGTTTTATGGACACTTGCCAAATTACTGTTTGTTTCTAATGCTTAAAACAACATTGAAATTACCACTGCTTGTTTTACGCAGAAAAAGCAGCCAACTGTCTTAAGAAACTTAATTATTATTTATTTAGCATATTGTAGAGGTTAGAGGATGCAGGCATTTTAGGGATATCATTGGGAGAAAGAATACAGGATATTAAGGATGCTACCATCCAGTGATAATTAAGTGAGGTAAGAAAAATTCCTGGCTTCATAACCATTTCAACTTGCTTGGGTTTAGAAATATTTATTCCTCCCTCTCCCCCAGCTCTATTCAAGATCATTAGTGAAGAAGTCATAGTTTCACTTGTTTTTCTTTGTAGCTATACTGTCCTCTGAACAGAATGCATTATTGAGGCCAGCTATAAATATTCAGCTATAAATAGATATGAGACACAAGGTTAACTTGCTTATATAAATCCTATTTTCATTATATAAGAAAAAAATCATTATAAAAAGTAGAATAACAAATGACAAATAGAGATTCCTTTTAACTGTATGCAAATTGGAAGGGAAAAAGTACACGTATTAAGTTCTCTCTAGTGAAACCTGAGAAACTGGGTATAGTTACATGTAACCAACTATTCTTTGTTACAGATAAAAAGAACAGATGAAGGAGCAATACCTGAATGCAATTCTTCTACCCAGGGTCACTTTTTTTTTGCTCTTAATGTTTTTTTTAAACATATATTGAAATTATAGGTTAGCTCTAATTGGTATGAACAGATGAAGGTGATCAAGTTAACTGGAAACTAAAAAAAGCAGCAGTGACACATTACAAAAACATGAAAAAATAAGAGACAGTATTGATTTTAATAAGACTAATTTAAATGAATTAGAAACGTGCATGGTTAAGAATTCCTCTATTTAGTTTGCATTATGATAAAGTCATAATATTTTTCATTTAAATTTCCCACCCCAATACTCATAAAAAAAAAAAGTTCTTGTTAAGGTGCAGCTGTTATTGTTCTTCACTGTTCTCCAGAGAAGAGGCAGCAGTATCCCCAATTATTAGTTAGAGGTATTAGATGAGCTTTTGTCAGCACAGCAATAGAGGCTACCTCTCAGGACACTAGGCAAAGCCATACCTGTGTTTTTTAATGCCATTTGATAGAATCTCTCGGTTTTTATTTGCTTTTTCTTCAGACATGTTAGCTGCTATGGTGTCACTAGAGTCCTCGCTGTTTTCCAGTGAGAAGCTAGTCACGGTTTCAAATCCAGTAAATGATTTTTCAGATTCTGAATCTACAAGATAGACAAGTGTTGATTTATTAAGCTTCAGGGTTAATCTTTCACAGACTAATTAACAGAATCTTCACACACAGCACAGGAATTTAATAGCCTATCAATGTGATACGGATGGCAGCATTTGACCAAGTCAAAGCAGCATAACTGGAAGCTTTATAACATGTGATGGTCAAACTGTTCAGCATTAAGGACTATCATTTGAGGTTGCAGGTGAGTAAATATGTCACAGAAACACAGTTTTGAAGGCTATTAAAAAGCTAACCTAGGCTATTGTGACCAACCCCTGCCCAACACAGGGATCCAAAATTAATGCTCAAATCCATATTAAAATATTCCCAAAAAGGTGGCAGTTCAGCTTCTAATTGACAACACTTACCCAAGTTATTACCGTACTTTTCTTGAAAAATGATTCCATTGTCTAAATGCACTTGGTACAGTTGTCTAATCCAAGAATAGAGAACCATTCTGGGCTTTTCTTTATTTCTCAATCATAGAATTAGAGAATGTGTAAGCTGGACAAGTTCTTATAAATGATCACGTCCAGTCCTTTGCCAACTGTAAGAATTTACAAAACCATCTCTGATAGGTAGGCATCCAGTTCCCATTTTGCCAAGGAAGAGGACTTCCCAAAACCAGAACAGAAACTTAGCTGGCCACAGGAAATATTTGGAAGTGGTTATTTACATTAAGGGAAATCATTGAAAGGGTGCTCAAAATTTGCACATGAATCTGCAAATTATTTCATTGAATCTGCAAATTATTACACATACATAGTAAATATGCATTAGGCTGCAGAAAACATGGTATCTTTAATTTGCACCACACTGCAACTGTGTCAGCTTCTCTTAGAAAATTATAGAAGCCCACAATTTGACCAAAGCTTCCTAAAATTTTACACACAACTGTGCCTACCATGAATTGGGCACAATGCTTCTTTTAATGCACTGCATTGTTCTTTCTAATTCTTCCTGCTGCTACTTCCTAATGTTCAGTTGGTAATCAATAGTACTTCTAAATCTTTCTTATTTATAATACCATTAATATATTGACAAAGTTTTCACGCTTTCCTCTAGAGAGGTTTGGCTGACACACACAATGTATTACATTTTGAGGTCATGCTAAAGCAGTGGTTGCCAACCGGTGGGCCACGGCCCACTGATGTCCGCAAGAAAATTTTGGTGGTCCGCAGAGAAATGTCACCCCCTGAGCACCCCCCTAAGCAATTAATCTAGGCTGTGCAGGAACATAAAGCTGCACCGCCCACATGGCCTGCGGGAACCCTCCCCACCCACTCATTCCTTATCTGGCAAACTTGCCTGCTAAGTTGCTATTTTCCCTTTTCCCCCCTGACTATCAGCTGTTTTTCTGTGCTGGGAAATTTAAATTATCTAGAAAGCAGGAAACCATTGGATTTCTTGCTTTCTGGCTAATCTTTAGATCTTAAAAAAAATTAAATTAAAATTAGTTAAAATTATGAGTTTGGTGGTCCCTGAGGTCCAAAAGGTTGGCAACACCTGTGCTAAAGCAACACAAAGTGGTCTTAGGGCAGTATTGGTTGCTCCCTTCTTAATCACTGCCCTTAATTAGGATTACAAGTTACTATGGCAGCCATTTGTATTAACCATATCCCTTTTATGGTTATGGCTATTATTTACAACAGTGTAAGGACTGCAACAACCACTATGTAGGGCAAACAGACAGAAGACTGGCAGAACCCATTCACAAACACCAAATAGCAGTCAGAAGACATGATGAAAATTCTTTTAATTTCACAACATATAGACAGATTTAACCATAGTTTCAACTGGGAAAATGTGATGATCCTAGTCCAATACAAGTAAAAAAAAATTGTAAAATTCTACAAAGGGAATTTGTAGAAGTCTGGGACTCTGACAAATCAGCCATCAATAGACACATAGACATTAGCAACATCTATATGCAAAAGAGCCCAAAAAGGAACAAAAAGACCAAGCATCTCTCCACCAGTACTCAGATAGCATAGATTAACTCCATGATTAACATCAGACCAACAATCAAGTAAACAATACCATAATCAAGAAACTGCCAAAGAAGCCAACAGTCAACAGTCCAATGAAATAATCTCTTAAAACCACCCCCACCAATACTGACAGGATATAAACAGTAAATAGCACTCCTTACTACTGATAGCAATGATGATGTTATCTAGTATGGGTAATGAAACATCTGCAAGAAAACAAGCAAGCTTAGAGAGCACCAAGGACCCCACTTATCAAATCAGTTATTTGGATCAGGTATAAACTATATGGAATGGATGTTTATTTAATTAAATATAGTGAAACTATTTTTCACTCATCTATTTAACAATGTGCTCCCTTTTGTTACATTTCAAAACCACAACTTAAAAATAGTTTTGGGAGTATATCAAGGTTTTCCAGGTTTCATATAGGCCTAGACCAGGGGTGTCAAACTCACTTCGTTGCATCACTGTCACGTGACATATTGGGACTTTTTCCCCCTTCGCTAAACTGGCTGTGGGTGTGGCCAGTGCGTGACGCATCCTGGCTGTGGGCTGGATGTTTGACAGCCCTGGACTAAACTATTTCATATTGCCATGTCTTTGTTCTGAAATGTGAATTACTGGCAAAGTATTCTTTTAAACATATTTTAACTTACTCTTAGCATGTTAAATCTAAAGAACACTTCTTTCAAATCTAACCAGAAAATCAGATTCTTTGATTCAAAAATTCACAAAGGTTCACATAATCAATCAATTCCTTGTTCCCAAATACACTTTTTTCCACAGAATAAAATGGTGCCTAAAGGGATATCCTAAACAGCTACCAAAATGATAATAAACAAAGAATAAGCCAAAATATGCCTGTCTGTTGAGGCAAGATATTTGGATTTTTTGCAACAGCAAAAAGTAATAGCAAGAGCAACATTTGAATTTGATAAGTGATTTTATTAGAGTTAAACTGATACATTTTAGTAATATAATCTAATAACTATGTGCAACATGTTGTAACCTGTTTTCATAAATTCAGCACCATTTCTTAATTTGGTGCCTGAGCTGGTACTTACTGTACTTAACTTTTGAATCTCACTCATAATTTTTTTTTTCATTAAGCTCTTAATTTGCATTCAATAAATTGAATGAGGATTACAGATTATATATTTGTGTGTATCCACAATTAACATTATTAACATCTATATATGCCTACCATTCATAAATATATTGGTGCAATA
Organism: Bungarus multicinctus; assembly: GCA_023653725.1. NCBI lineage: Eukaryota > Metazoa > Chordata > Lepidosauria > Squamata > Elapidae > Bungarus > Bungarus multicinctus. The sequence continues at coordinate 49,478,221 of CM042846.1, forward strand.
TATTTTGACGCACTTACCAGATATAGCATCATAGAACTGTTCCTCACTAAGGATGCTAAGGGGAGGTGACCCTTTGACTAGCGATTGCTCTAATTCATGGTGTTCAGTGGCTAGTGTTTCCAGAGCTTCAGATAAGATCTTATTTTTCTCTTGCTCATGCTCCAGTTTCAGATTCCTTACCTATAAGTAGAAACACATATGAATAAAATTTCATCACTCCCAAGAATGTGAGACTAGAAGATATTTCAAGAACAGGCTCCAGCTTACAAGCAAAGCATGTCAACAAGCTTTGAAAAACCAGATTAAAAGGTAATGAGGTATATTGTGCAGTTGCTTTATGATTTTGTCACACTGTAGCATTTCAGAACATTACAAAATAAAAATGTTTAAAAAAATACTTCACTAGGTAAAAACTGATAAATTTAAAGCATTATGAGAATACATATTTGCAGAGTTTAATTATACAGTTATTAACAGCTCTATGTAATGCATGGAACTACCATAGTGAACATCTGCCTCCCTCTGCTCAAGCATTTTTCTAATGTTTTCATAAAGCAGACAGTTTGCACATTATCAATCTGTAAAACAAGCACACCCACACTATTTTTCTAGTTTACAAACACAACTGTAAGCAATTGTTATTGGCCTTGAGTGAGTAACACAATTCTAAATAATCTTTTCATCACTCTGAACTTGGGTCACAATTTTACCTGAAGATCAATTTCATAGAATAGGCCAAATTACTGAATAGGCCTAACTTAGAATATACTCTCCACAGGAAAATTTCCTGCCATTTAATATGGATACTAAGGATATGGCTACTTTCACACTTTATAACAAAGACATTTTCTAAATCATAATATCAAATAAATTGTAGTATCATTGAACATACTTACTATATTTGAAAAAATCAATTTGTTTTGAATTCAGATGTCTAGTTTTTACTGACTCAAACCATATTATGCTAATATTGTAAATAAGCGATATTACCTGGCAGTTAATTTCCAAGCTCTATTCAGAATGTTGGTACTGATTTTTAAAACTGTCAAAAGAGAGCCTAACATATCATACTTTAGAAGCTTTCAGTATGTGTGATCTGTAGGGAAACCCTATTTTCAAATTCTTTTATATGCAGACCTAAAATAGCATTTTCCAAATGTAGGATCTTTTTTGTAGTGGTGCCTTCTACTTCTGGAATTCCACAAGATCCACCTCTTTTGACAGTATGGATTTATACTGTTTCTACACATTTTAATAACCCAATAACATTTTTATTCATGATCAAAAACTTAAACAAGTTTTAAGCCCAGCTTAAGAAGCAGAAGCCCTTGCCTTTATTTATATAAAGTAGCTAACTATACAAAACATTTTTTATAATTATAAATTATAATTTTTTCATAATTCCATTCCTAAGAGGTCTGTAAGGGGCGTGCATAAGTGCACAATTGTGCCTACCGTCCCTGTCCTATTGTCCCCAATTATTAGTTCCTATTTCTTGTATTTAAACTTACGTTTATCCTTATTTTTATCATATTGTAAGCGTTTGACAAAACAAATAAATAATATTCTACCAAGCTATTCATTAAAAACTCAGAAAAATTTAGGGAGAACCTAGTTTGATGCCTAAATTTTAATAACTAGATGCATATTGCTGGAAAATAGTTATTTTAAAATTAAAATGCCATCACAGAAAAGACCCTTTCCCTGTAGCCATTCATATTATGAAAACCATAATGAGAAACTGAAAGAATGAAAAGGAATTGAAACTCAACTAATGCTGATGAAGGAATTCAGAGTTGGAAAAGACTATCTTGAGTAAGACTAGGAGAAGTTTGCTCATAGTTCACAGTTTTTTAGTTTTCCTGTCGCAGGCTATTATATAAGATGGCAAAAATCAACAGCCTGAGCTCATAGAAAGTATTCATAACAGCCATATAACAGCTTCATTCATTCTCCAAACGACAATTTGCAGAGAAGTGAATGAACACTGTGTTTGCATATTCCCTTTTTTATTTTGTCCTCTTCCATATTCCCAGTATATTTCATTATCTAAATTAATCGACCTACAATTTACCATCAGATCTAAACCGATAAATTACAGTTTGAGTTCTAACCTCAAATCAGGCTTGTAATGTCTGATCCTAGTTTCAATTCAGAAAGAATAGCAGCTTGATTAAATTAAGAATTAAGCTCTGAATGTGCGAAGACAACACATAATCATCTTTATAATCCTTTTAATATAGCCCCTGGAATAACAGTTCTGTTTTCCTATAATACTATTTTAATAATCTCCAACTGCTGCTACTGTCAACCTATTCTATAAAGCTCAAGCAGAAATAAGTCTATTTTTCTGGCCAACAGTATGATGATCTAAATATAGCAAGCATCCAACCTAGTTTTCTCCATATGATCCTATACCTGAATATATGATTCACTAAGCAGAAAACATGATATCCTTTAGTCACTGCTGCAGAAAACTGCTGCAAACTTGTACAATTTGATTTTTAAAAAATTGGTTCTAATTTCTGCATAAAATAGTTACTAATTGTAGCAATTTTCATACCATTTCACTAAAGACTGCAAGTAATATTAATTATACAATTACCATCAAGAGTAACAAACCAGACGTTATGAATCCTGGATAAATTTTAGTAAATTACTGGGCATCTCCCAGTTAAGAAAGGTTTCTGCTTAAGTTCAAGAACTTCTATAGGATCCCAAATTGGCCATATCTGCTATAGTAAATATTTTTATTTCCTATTAGATGAATCCTGAGAAATAAGAACCTACAGTACTAAATATCTAATAAAACCCAGGCAAATAAGAACCCACAGTGGACAAATACTGTATTCAATATAATATCTAAAGATATCTAAATATCTAATACAATATTTAAAGAAAAAAAATCTCAGGTTTTTTCTTTAGATATAGTATTAGATACAAGAAGATGCAACATTGTACTGTATATCCTTCTTGCAAATGAATACCTTTTCATTTTTGTTATTGCTAAATGAAGGATTTCAAGTAGTTATACTAAAAAGGTAGTGTGACCATGAAAAGCACCTGCTTCTTTAAGTTATCAAAGCTGGAATAGGTGCCCTGTAATTTGATAATAAAGTTTTGTATATCCATCCTGGGCATGAAATAGAAGACTAAAACAAAGCATTTTTCAAACAGACATGTTTTGTACAGCATTAGGTCTCAGAATTATCATTTTCTAGTAGAGGATTGTGGCATCTGAAATAAGCTCAAGTCAAGCACAACAAATTTATCAGTAAATATTCCAAAGCAGATTTTTAAACAGATTATGATTTTCAACCTCATTCTGGAGATTACACTAACAAAGATTCATTAGTAAAGTTAATACAAAGCCCAGTGAATACAGGTGGATTTCTGGGCAGATACTATGTGAGTAACAAGCTTAGGGACCAGCAAGGTATAATTCATCTTTTCAGACAACAGCTGAAATAGAATGAAATTAATTCAGCTGGATACTCAAAGCTGAAATATTAACAGCTGTTGCAATACTACCTGATTTTTATTTCTAGGGAAAGTTTAAACAAGGCAATAAATATATAATCAAACCTACACGTATGTATCAGATTTATGGTAAAATAAAACTTGTATGCAATTCATTTTACATGTTGCTAATGAAATACAAATTGGATAAAAATGAAATTAAAAAAAAGTATGAGGTTATTCCTAGGTACCTATAGCCTCATGCTAGTATATCTTTTAGAATCCTTGCTAAGTGTTGACAGAGAAGGATCCTTAAAGCACACAACATTCATAGTTAAGAGTTTATTCTAGGAAATACAATAAATAACGCTACATAATACAATAAATCAAGATATTGAATATGCTTGAGAGAATGCAAATGTCCAGCTGTCTGCAAGGAGTATAAATCCTTCCATTCCCCACCATCCAGTCAGAGCTGAAGAAGCTTCTTGGATGAGAAGCGAAAGGTCTTCAAAGAAAAACCAGAAAGTCCAGTTGCCTCTTGAAAAAGCACCTTTGGAACAACCATGATCTGGATGACTGAGAATCTCCATAGACAACATGCTTGAGAGATCTTCATTTGATTTTATAGGTCTGAAATATTTTTTCTGAGATTTCTGAGAGTTTCCTTTTTAAAACCCTTAATGCTTTTATGGGACCTTTTAGTATATTCTAAACAATTATCCTAAGACAGGATTCTACAAAGGAGAATGTAGTAATTCTTTAAAGTTTAGAATCAATGATACAATGTTGTATTTACATATTCACATACATATGATGGTGTTCTTATTTAGATTTTTACTCCATCTTTATTTTCTTAAATTTCAAGATGGCATGCATGTTGCTACCTCCTATTTTTCTCTACAACATGTGTTTGACTGAAAGAGAATGATTGGTCAAAGTCACTTCATGATCTCTTGGTTTCTAATACAAAATAAAACAAAATGAATAAAAACTGGACTTTGCTTACTACAATTTGAAAACAAAATTTGGAATCAAAGCATAAAAATGCTGTAAAGGAAGTAACAAGAATAAATATAATATTGGTTAGTGCTGAGAGGCTTAAATGACAAAGGCAATGTGACCTCATCAGTAATTTTACAGCAGATCCCTTTGCCTTAGAATCATTTTCTGGTAAGCAGTAAATTATGTCCAAAGGCACAAGCATTTATGCAATCAGAAAGGGCTATATGCACATACTGTGGGAGTTTGTTGCCAGCTGTGGCTTCCCATCATATGTGCATAATCCAGGGTATAATCAATCTATCTAGGAAAACTTCTCAAACGTCTCTCACAATGGTGAAAAAGAAGCATCTAGCCTTTACCAGACTGTGGCTATTGAAAAAAAGGAGAATAGATTTATAAATGCCCAGCCTTTTTTTGATACAGTAGAAAACCTGGATCAGGTTTTCTTGGATCAGGTAATCATCCAAGTATCCCTCTCACCCCTTCCATCCAGAATACAGTCACATACATGCACAGCAGTCCTGCATCTTTTCTCAAAACACCATTCTTTCCATTCAGACATCTTTATGTCTATCTGAAGTATATCCCATTTGGGCTGCAAAAGTCTGAATAACCACCTATTGGAAGAATATTTAGCTGATCCCTCTGCTGGTCATCTTAATATGTGCAGCTTGGACATAGTAGCCCAATGAGATTTACTGAAGGAATGGGACAAGGTGTGATTTCTATGCCACTGCCTTCCCTTCCTCTTGTATATTTATATCATCCCAAGTAATGTAAATAAAAAACCATGCTATCATTAGTAGTGTAACAATAAGTAGTTATCTATGTAAGACATTCTTTGTCAAAGAAATGGCTACAAGACATCAGGTCTACAAGAAACGAAAAACATATATTATCTGAAGGCCAACACCATCCAATATCTCTCTGTTAACAGTCAAATCTCCAGCTAGTCATGCACTACTTGTAAATTGGCTATATGATTCATGAATATTAGCATACTGATTCAGAATCTGGAGGTCTTATTCAACTGTTAAATTATCATCAATAGATATATTATCTCATAACTGTTTCAAGATAATGGAGAGAAGCATCTGTTGTCTAAAGCACTAAATAAAAAAAAACTTTGCAGAGGTGTCAGAGCACTCCAAAACAATGCCAAGGAAACTGTATGGATGGAAGCAGCACAAATTGTGTGCCACACTTTTATTTTTTTTAGGGGCAAGAATACACTACCAGCACAGAATTGGGGAGACTTGAATAAAAACATCTCCAGTCAGCCTCTTGCCTTTCGTCCAATTAGTATGACCCAAATAAATCTATTACCAAGAAATGTTATTACACAGAGAGCAGGAAGTTAAAGGTGAAAAGTCAATGCAGCAAGTGGAAAGAGAAGCTAAAGCAAAATTTTGCTGATAAGTGATTAGAGAAAGCTAGAGTAGATTAAACAGTAGCTTTTTAACAAGTAAAGCTGTCAGTACTTCTCATCTTTCGTTTCAATTTTCCAACTGGGAAACAATACTATTTATATGGAAAACTCTAGTAAACAGAAATTATAAAGATTAAGAGTATAATTCTAAATACATTTACTTCCCCAAGACCCTGAAATTACAGAAAATGCTTTTGAGAGGATATGGGCTTGTTACTTGATTTTTCTGCAATAATTAGAATGACATGAAACTGTCGGATTTCTAGTTTTCATTTCAGCACCTCTTTCAGACTTTTATAAAATAAAAACCCATTGATAAACTCAACTTCTGGGGTGATTGCATCTATATACAATTTTAAGGTTGGCATATACAGCTTTCAAAAACTAATTAGTATAGCTCAATTCTACAGCCCCAATACACCTGACAGCCTATTTTTCACTATCAATATTTTTCAACAGTAATAAGACCAAATGATACATGCCAATATTGGAATTTATCTTTAAAAATATCTTCCAGTTCTAGTTGAAGGAGATGAAGAATATGATCTTGTGTTAACCAATACAGCACATCATGATTCACCCAGCACCTTAAGTACCTTTTGTTACAATTCTGAAGCTTTGTTTGCAGCCAATTCCTTGATTTTTACAGTAGCACATTTTGGCTGTAAACACAAATAGACTATATGTAATTTATGAAAACTAAGCCAGAGGTTATTTTTTAAAAAAGTATAATCACTCCAGCGCAGAGAAGAGGAACGTCAAAGGAAATCCAAGAAGGCAGCTATTAACTTCCAAGCAGTTATTTGAAACCAAAAATCAATAAAAGAAATTAGCCCCTCAATTTTAAACACGACCTTCCAGGACAGGAAAAGACTTGAACATAACTTTTCCAAATGGACATGTCCCGCCTTAAGGCCTCCGAATTAGGTTAGTCCCCAAGTCTATCCCTTCGTTCCTCCCATCTTCTTAAAAACAACTACTCCGCTACTACCGCAAAGTACCAGAGACTCGCACCCGACGCCAAGGCGGACTTGCCGTCCTTCCTCGGCACGCAACTAATCGCGTCACAACACCGTCCCGGCCAGTATTCGCTCCTCCAACTTCGTCAGGACATTTGCTGACCCAGCGCGCAGCAGCCAGGCGGGTGTTGCTCCTTCCCTGCCCGTCTCCCTCACCCTTTTCCTCCGTTCGCTTCTCCTCTCCAGCCGACCTCTGCCGCTGCCCCCGGACCGACAGCTCTGCGGGGTGTATCGCGAGAGCAAACCAGACCGGTTCCCCCCGAGTCCGCTACGGATTCGCCGCTCTCGGGCGGCAGGAAGCCGGAGGGGCAGAAGGCTCAAGCAGGGCTCCGGACGCGCGCCTTTCGCCCTCAAACGAGGGAGGAGGGCGGTGATGTAAGCCGGCGCCGTTCCAGCTTCATTAGGATGCCTGCAATTGCACCACACCGCCGGTAAAGCCCGGACCCGGCACCGCCAAGTCAACTGCTGCTTGCGCGCTGCCAGGCGGTCCCTACTCCTCGGGAGGGTTGGCAGGCGCGAGCCGGAGCGCGACGCTCTTCAAAGAACTTAACTCCCCAGGGACAAGAAACAACGGCCGGATGCATCAAAAGAAACTGGATAGCCTCGTCACTCAGTAACCCAGTTCGGAGAGAAATATTTCTGCCGGGTCCTAAAGGGATCTATAACATACAGACATAGCAAACCGCATAGAAGCACCTGCGTTCTGAAGAATTGTTTCCCAGGTCTCCCTTTTAAAGGGACCCGAAGTAATTTGTTTTAGGAGCGCCAGAGTTGTCCTCCCTATTGCTTTGCAGTGGACAGTAAGCCGACTGAAACGACTTCCTTCCGAATGTGATCGTGGAGGATCAGTCACCTGCTGAACACATTTGATAATATTGTAAAAAAAAAAAAAAAGGTTATTTTAAGAGCTGGCCACATCGCCAGCATATTATGGAATTCTAGCATAATCACAATACAGGTATATGATGTTTGCCAACGCTGGCCACTTTAAAATGCGTGGACTTCAACTCCCAGAGTTCCCCAGCTAGAATTTTTTTAAAATAAAATATTTATTGCTTTTAAAATATATGCTTTTAAGATAATTTTAAAAGAATGTGTGTGTATATATATATATGGGAGATTATATATATATATCCACACATATACAAACACACATATATACATCCACACACACACACACACTCATATATCCACACACACACATATACATATACAGGTAGTCCTCAAGTTATGACCACAATTGAGCCCAAAATTTATGTTGCTAAGTAAAACGTTTGTTAAGTGACTTTTGCCTCCTTTTTACAACCTTGCCACAGTTAAGTGAATCACTGCAGTTGTTAAGTGAATCTGGCTTCCCCATTGGCTTTGCTTGTCAGAAGGTCACAAAACCTGATCACGTGACTCTGGGACACTGTAACTGTCATAAATATGACCTTGCCAAACATCTGGATTTTGATTGTGTGACTATGGGACTGCTGCAATGATTGTGTGAAAAATGGTCATCAGGCATGTTCTTCAGTGCTGTTGTAACTTTGAACAGTCACTAAATGAACTGTTGTAAGTCAAGGACTATCTGTAGATAAATATATAGACACATACATACATACATACGGCAGCCTGTTCAAACCTATGATGTTTCCCATCCTATGATGCCTTGCAATCATCTGTTCATCATTTGCAATCTTCTCTGCCATCTGCTCCAGAAAGTCAATGGATTGTTCACAGAAGTGAATTCCTCTGCTGGGGTAGCAAAATGAAGCAAGGATCCTGAAAAGCCAAGCTTCATTTCTCTAGCCCATTGAAGGAATTCCTTTGTATGCATGTGGGGTGATGGGAGCGTGCTGGGTTGGAGAAATGAAGCCAGGGTGGGATTCAACCAGTGTTACTATCGGTTTGGTGACTACGTTTTGTGCGTGCGTGTAAAAACATCTTAGACTGTGCCGCCCGGACAGATGAAAAGCGCTGCGCGCGGGTGTGCATCATTTGAAAAGCCTCTTTTTTCCTGCTTTTTCAACCTCAGCTGTGCTGCACAAAGCAGCTGAGGTTGAAGAAGCAGGAAATAAAGGACAGGTAGGTGGGCAGGTAGGCCAAACAGCAGCAAACACAGAACCTGCTGCTCTTCAAAGCTACCGGTTCTTTAGAACCGGGTAGAACCGGTAGCATACCACCCCTGAAATGGAGGCAAAATTCTGAAGATCTGAACTTTATTTTTCCAGCCCAATGCAGGAGTTCTCTTCCCCACATGGAGGAGAGAGGAAATCCTGCACTGGGCTAGAAGAACGAAGCAGGGATTGTGAAGATCAAAGCTTCATTCCTCCAGCCTGGTGGAGGAGTTCACTTCTATGCATGGAGAGGAGAGGAACTCCTGCACTGAACTGGAGAAACAAAGTGGAGATCCTGAAGATTCAAGTTCTGTTCCTGCATTCCACCATAGGAGTCCTCTTCTGAGAATGGAGGGAAGCTGCCTTCCCTCCTTTGGCAGGCAGGTGTTTCACTCTGTCCATTTAACTATTGTAATTGGGAGATGTGGGCTCTGTCCGCTTTGTCCAAACCCAACATTCCAGTCCCAATTGTAGTCACAAGTGGAGGACTACCTGTAATTCTTTATTCCATTTATCTCTTAATTTTTGCATATCAAATTGATTTATCAGTAGCAAATATCTATAAAAATGATTAGTCAATTTTTCAGTTTTAAAAGGTTTAACTAGTTGTTCTAGTATCTTGGGTGTCAGAAGCTGAAAATGCTGCTGTCCCAAATAGTGTCATTAACAATTGTCTGCAATTGTCAGGGAATACACACACATTTTGTATTGGGGATTGCACACAATAATTGACAAACAGGCCCAGATAGATTCATTGGATTGCATACCAGACCCCATGAATAAATGGTATCGCTTGAAAAACTAATTACTCTCCCTTGTTGAATTTTGAAGTTGCTCAGCTCTCAAACAACACTTAGACTGCTTAGGAAAACAGGCATGAGACAAAACCTAGTTCTGCACAATCCTAAATGTTTCAACAACCTATTAAATTAAATGGGTTTATTCCATAGTGAATGAGTTTGGAATTGTAATCACTGACAAAATTCATTATTTTTGTTGCATGCTGTTTTTTCTGTAGTATTTTTAAAATCCATTTTCTGAGATAATAAAATCTTATCTAGCATTTCCCCCCTTTTTTTAAAAAAGGGACTAGCATCAAGTCAAAGTCAACAATAAGGGCTATGCTACAGGAAGACATCAAGGAAAAGTGCAGAGGTATATCCGATTTATACATTAATGGGTATGAATAGCAAGAGCTGGCTTAATTCCACATTTTAAAATGGATGTCAACCACATCTATATTTAGTCTGTCCTTTAGCATATGCAATCCTATGAAACGTTACACAGAAACATGAAACATGAAAATTTGCCCAATTTTTTCACCTTAATGGTAGTAGAAAACCAAAGGCACCACAATTTAACAGATAGACATTTTCCTATAAGACCAGTTGTGGCTCCAGGCAGATTCCCCAGACCTGATCAGGCTGACAATGGCAACGCTAATGCAAATCAAGGATCCAATAGGCCATCAGGAATTCAAGACAAAAAATGACAACAGCAAATGGCTCAAGAAGACAAAAATAGTGAGGCAGAACAGTGTATGAGTAGGAGAAACCTACATAAGCATTACATTACATTTACACTATTGATCTTACTTTACTGTGGAGGCACAGTATAAGTGACTTCACTCACTTGTGAATCCATAAGAAAAACAAAGAGAAAATAAATTGCATGCTGGGAGATATATCATCCCCACAGTCTTAAACAGCAAACTTTACAAAACGATAGCATAATCACTCCCCTTTAGTCCAATAATTAACTTCCAATTCCACTGTCAGGAGGATACCTACATTCTACTTTCATTTTAATGTCCCTTCAGCAACTCTTCAGACCTGTTTTCCTTCCTCTAATCATACAGCCTTAACATAATCTAAACAAAGACTTCATTAGTATAATCTTAACCTTTATTTCCAACAGCAGATTCAAGCCTTAGGAGTATATGCATAATATCTTAACCAAAAATATGCTTGCAGAAGTTTGATGACACATGATTTACACTGTAGACTTACCATACATATTTATATATAGCATGTACTGTGCCTTCCTTCTCTGCTGTGCTGCCTGCTCTATGGAACAGCCTCTGCCCTGAAATTTAAATGATTCCAATCTTGTTGGCCTCTCAAAGGCTGTTAAACTTGTTTTTCTCCGAGGCATTAGGACCAGCAAGTTGGTTGTCTGTTTGTTTTTTCTTTTTATATTGGATTATTTCCATAGGTTATGGAGGATTTAATCCTGCTTTTCTATGGATTGTTTGCTGCCCAGAGTAATGTTTTTAAGATGGGCAACTATATATTGTTATTTATTTGCAATTATGTATAAATTATTCCGGCTAATCACATAGAAACATTTCCTAATTTGCTTTTAACAGGATAATATACATTCATATTTTCCCTTCTCCGGCTTTTCTGGGCTCACAATGAGTTCACTATATAAACTGCATTGTCATATGGCCGCTAGTGCAATTTGCAGTGAATGCAAGCTTTCTCATTTCCACATCCTAATTATTCAAATAAAATAAAAGCTGAACATGCATCTATTACATGATGATGAATTCAGTTATTAACTTAAAATCAAACCATATCCACTAAAACTAAGCTTAAAGAACCCCAAAAAACCTCTTTTTTTAAATCTGTGATTTATAAGGCTATGTACATTTTATCACTATATCTCAAATATATATATACCAGAGCAAGAAAAGCTCAGAAAAATCAACCAAAATGATCAATGAACTATTAATTTCTTATGAGGAAATGCAAGTATTTGGGACTATTTAGAACAAGAAAATAAGTGGCTCGATTTTTAAGAAAATAAACAAATGTAATAGACATATTTAAAATTATGCATGGTGTGTGGAAAGCGGAGAAAGAAATTTGTATAGCTCTTAATATTATAAACCATATTTTTTCAATGAAATCAAATGTAATAAGATTGAAGACAAACATAAAGGTATTATTTCACACAGCACATATTTAAAACTGTACAATCACTATAAGAATATGCAATTAACTTGGATAGCTTTTGTGGAGGATCATGAGCAGCATAATTAATTTGCTTCAAAATGACCACAGAGCTCTGAAAGTTGTTAGCTCTTAACCCTTTATCTTCAATTTGTAACTATGTACCATCCAATTTTTTTCCTTTATCAATGAGTTATTATTACAAAATTGCTCTGCTATGTTTCCAAACATTTGGGAAAGTTTCGCAAGCTATGATCTTGAAGAATCTCTATTTAATGCTCCCCATATGTTAAATGGCTAATAGTCGGTTCGAAACAGCAGGAGGGCAGTTGGAAAAACTTAAATTCTTATAGTACGTAATTTAAAAACACAACAGTGAGAAATAAGTTACCAGAGTGAAGAGCTGGACTGAAAGAAAAAGTATTTGTGTAAATAATACTGCTATTCTTGGTTTACAGATATCTCTGACTGTTCTGACCCATTTTTAAAAGTATGGCATACCCCTTCTTGTCTAGTGAAGAGTTTGATACAATTACTTAAGACTTCACAAGTCTCTCTTGCTGTTTTAGAGATTTCTTCCGCTCTCTTGAGAAACGAAGTAGGTAATCCTAAAAAAAGAAGCGTAGGTATTAGAGTATGTTGTTGCTTTTGTATTCCATATAAAATAGTACTTATACATCTTATAGAGGCAGCAGCTAGCAATATATTCTACTACCCCACTCTCAGAATTATACAGAATATACTTGAGAAAGAAGAAGTCTGGCAGACAAAATAGAAGTGATTTATGTTTATCAATGAACAATGTTGCCAATTGGATTTAAGATTAAGATTTCAGATAATATGTGTAGCTGATTATTGATTACAAAAGTTACCTTGGGGATTATCAGATTGAGTAATCATAGATTGGAAGCTGGATATCTCTTTATCTAGTCGTTGATGGCAAGACTGTGCAATCTGGAGAGGGAAGAAAAAAGGATTGTACATAAAAGCTTCACATAATCATTACCAGAAGAGTACTACATTCCTCTGTTCGCAACAGAATACCCTACAGCACCAGACTTGAGATTCTTGGCTTAGACAACCTTGAACGACACCTCAACTAAGATTAGACTTAAGCATAGTACATAAAATCATACGTTACGTCTTTCCAGTTAATGAATATTTCAGCTTTAACAACAACAACACAAGAGCACGCAACAGATATAAACTAAATGTAAACCACTCCAAACTCGATTGCAGAAAGTATGATTTCAGTAACAAAGTGATCAATGTCTGGAACTCACTACCTGATTCTGTTGTCACCTGCTCAAATTCCCACTCCTTTACCCTCAAACTAATCTCTATTGACCTCACCTCATGCCTAAGAGGTCTGTAAGGGGCGTGCATAAATGCACAATCATGCCTACCGTCCCTGTCCTATTGTCCCCAATTATTAGTTCCTATTTCTTGTATTTAAACTTATGTTTCTTCTTGTTTCTGTTATATTGTAAGCTTTTGACAAATAAATAGATTAAATAAATAATAAAAATACCATATTGGAATTGCATGATTCCAGATGACCACTGAATGGCAGCAAAGTGATATCAAAAGTTAATTCTTTTTAGGGAGTAAAAATTATACATGCTCTTAATTTCTGAACAAAGTATCCTTATTCATAAAAAAATGTCTACTACAGATAATCCTCAACTTATAACGAGTGACTTAGCAACCCATTTGAAGATAAAACAGAGCCAAAAAAGTTAACCATGCTCTGAATTCAGAGTTCCAATGGCAGGGCCACCTTATTCTGGGTCACATGATCTTATTTTTGATGCTTGGCAGTCAGCCTGTTTTTACGGACGGTTTCAGTGTCCCACAATCAATAACAATTTACTATGGGTTTTTTTTTTGCCTAAAATAACTTTTTACTTTGCCAGTTTCTGGCCAAACAAAAAACAAACACCTATTGCAGGCATTGTGTTCATTTAACAACAATGGCTTTGCTTAATGATTAAGGATTTGCTTAATGGCCATGGTGATTTGTTTAATGATCACCATAAAAAATTTCATAGAATCAAGTCAGTGATGACCTGCTTAACAAATGGTATGATTTGCATTGTAATTCCAGGCTCAATTGTAGTGTAATGTCACAGAAATACAACAGTTATAAGGTGAAATGGCTGTTATACCATGTCACCATCAAAACTATATTCAGGTGATGATGGTTTGTTATAGTTGTCCCATTCCAAAAGCTGTAGGACAACAGGTGTCAAGCTTGAGGTGTCACTTTGCCATCAAGTGATGTTTTGTGACGTTTTCCCCCTTCATGGAGCTGGCATAGGTGTGGTCTGCACATATCTGGTCTGCAGGCCACCAGTTTGACACCCCTCTACTAGTATTTATGTGAAAAAGTCAGTCCCTTCTTTGATCAAATACTTATTACTAAGGAATGGATAATACACATAACCTTGCGTTCTATTTTATTGCTAGGAACACTGCAAGCTCAGCATATGCAGCAGCTTTCTATTATTAAAGCTCCTGGTTCCACCCAACCAAACATTTCTGCATTGCTTGATAGAATTACAAAACGCAGGTGAGGAGGCAGGTACTCCAACTTTTCAAACAAATGACCTCAACCTTCTCTATACCATGAGAGAAAAACCATATACCATTTTCCTGAAGGTTTTTGCTATTACGGTAGATATATAGTACCAAAACATATTTCCTCCTATTTAAGAAAAAGAACACAACTATTCTGAGTTGATTCAATTCATGGACAAAAAGAACACAACTATTCTGAGCTGATTCAGTTCATGGACAAAGCTGGCATACAGAAATTAGGAAAGAGAGAATTCTATGGGAACCCAAGGAGAGATAAAGATACAAGATACAATGAACCATAAGTAATTTCTCAGTTGTTATATGATTTTGTAAAGCCGATGTATATTAATGTAATAATTCTTAAAGTCTAAAAAGATCAATGCTATTGGCAAGACAGAAACAAATTTCTGTCTTGGATAGTGGCTATTTGCTAAACAGCTGTTGATGATAGACACTGACATGGAATCTAATTAACAGAGTATGATATTGTATAACTTTATTATGGTTTAAGATTTAATCAGGAGGGATGAATTCCCTCTTCTGGCTGGAAGTAGCAACAACAAAACAAAAAACAAAACAACCAATCTAGAGCAAGGGGTCTCCAACCTTGGCAACTTTAAGACTGTGGACTTCAACTTCAATTCTGGGAGTTGAAGTGCACAAGTCTTAAAGTTGCCAAGGTTGGAGATTCCTCATCTAGAGTACCCTTGTCTTCTTTTCCACTGAATGCCAGAATTATTTATTTCCCGCCTTTATTATTTTTACAATAAATCACGGTGTCCCCCGCAGTGATATGTTTGCGATTCGACACTTGGCAACTAGCTCACAGCTGCAATGCAACAATTGCAATCCTGTGGACATTTGACTGCCATCTGCAATCTTTCCTGCTGACTTCCAACAAAGCCAATGGAGAAGCTGGCAGGTTGAAAATAGTGATCACATGACATTGAACTTAATGACCATATGCGATTTGCTTAGTGACCACAACCTGAATTGCAGGAACTGCTATTGCACATTGGAATGGTCAGGTGTGTTTTATGAACACACTACTTTGTGGTGGAGTTTCCCAGTTCTAATTATTGATGTTAACCAAGGATTAATTGTACAGTATATAGTTTAGCTTTTTGGCCAAACAACACCAAGCAAATAAATTCTAGAATCTAGCCCTCCCACTGAAAATGTCTTTCTGTAAATGCCTGATGATGATGTGCTGATGGACAGTACAACCATGTATTAAAGACCACAGTCTTAGAGCTGAAGCAAGCCCTATGAAGTCAGAGTATAATAAATCCAGAATTATGCCCAGAATATTTTCCTATATCCAATCGTCTCTTCAAAGCAATGATGTATTAATCTAGAATGTCATTTCAGAGGTAACACTCAAAATATTATTGGCTTTGCCAAACTACAGCTTGTACATCCATATCTGAAAAACCTATTTTGGACTTGAAAATTATTATAAATATAAAGCTATTTTGCACATAACTGGGTTTATGGTTTTATATATGTGCATTATGTTCTACTAGTATTATGCTGATATTTCATAGGAAGAAATCCAGAATTTTATACATATAATTCTATACATTGTCAAACTAGGCAAACCTGATGCTTCTCAAATATTTTGGTCTATAACTTTCAGTGTCTTTCACAGTAGATTGCTTGAAATAAATAAAAAAGCTTCTTCTTACTTACTTTTAAGGAGTCTTGTAACTCAGCAATAGATGTTGCATCAATGTCTTCCTCCTCATCACTTTGTTGTTCCTGAGTACAGTAGTGTGTGCTATATGCTGAATGGTCTTCTATTGCATGTATCCAATTCTGAAATAAAGTGGGACACAAAAAATCAGTTTAGTAGAACATACACTTGTGATATGATACCTTTTATAGATTGAAGGATACAACTAATTTCTGGGCATGTGCCAAATGCTTTATTCCAAGATGTGGATGGTGTCAGGACAAAGACTGATTTTGAATTAATTATTCTGCTTAATGATTACTTTCCCTATATTTAATTTTTTTTTCCTTTTTCTCTCATTTAAGATTTTAGAGGCAACTCTTTGTAGGGCTCTGGAAGGTCACGTGAGATTTAAATTCAATTCAACTCTGGTGCTGTAAGTTAAATATGCATGACATTTAAAAAACAACTATATTGGCTCCTGTTCTTATCCATTTAGAGGCAACAAAATATGATGGTGACAAAAGTATTGTGAGATTTGAGTTGTTGAAAATTGATTCCTTTTTATGAAATACTATACTCTGAGATACTAGTCTTAAACCAGGAAAAGTGCTAACATCATGTGGGCTAGCATATTTTCTACTATTTCTTAATTGCAGATTTTACTTGGTCAATCAAAAAATTGAATGCATGTTCAATGGAACTTTATTTTACAAGTTAACTAGAATTAGATAAAGAGGGACTTACTTCTCTTGTCTCTTGACTGGCCTTAGGAACTTTAAAACTGTGAATTGTATTATCAAAGCACTTGATGGAGAAGAGGCAGCCATCTACATTTTTTACCTGCAGTAAAAACCAGAAAGCAGATATATAGATTGAATAGATGCATCATATGATTATTTGCAAAAATTGCACAAAAATTGCCTGAGCAATTAAGAAAGAATTATAGTTAAGTTTAGCTTTGTTTCAACATGCCTAGATTTTCTGTGTAGTTGCTTCAAGTAAAAAGTGACCAGAGTGTAAAATAAAAATGAATGTTTATAGAAACAAAATGTGATTTCTATTTATCTCCCACTTGCCTATGCATGCTAAAAATTCTCTTTGGAAAAATATGAAATAAAAATTGGTAATATTTTAAAATGTTAAAAAGACTATGGTCTCCTGCACTAAAAAGTTACAACCAGAAATTCTAGTTCAACCCTTCCCTTCCGCCTACCAGATATATTATGAATGCAAACTCCAGAACTCTACCCACGGAAAGGCTGCATTAGGTGAAACAACACGGATGTAGGGTTATGAGTACAATTCAACAAAAACTCACAGGTGTGGGTGTATGCCTGCAGGAGAGGGAGGATCACAGAACAAAATATTAGAATGGAATATTCAGAATCCTAGGAACTTTAAAAAAGATCATAAGCATAACTGCAAAGGTTGACTTGAAAATACATGGAGAATGGCTGATGTGTCTGTAGTCAGGAGACAGTACATACAGTTTCTACTGGCTGAAAGCAAATGCTTCAGTTGTTGCCTTTCCATTACTTGCAAAAGTAAAATGGAAATCAGGGCAATATGCTATCGGCATCTGTATACAGAACTTAACATACAAAAAACTGCAGTACTCATCTGACTGTGCTGACTGCAAAATTGGTGCTCCTGCCTCACTGGGCGTATATTCCAGGCTTTAGATCAAGTTTTGATTTGGCAAAGTATAAATAAATTCTAAAAGTACATTTTATATATTTAAAACGTTAAGACTGCTACAGCACTGGGAATCATAATATTCATTACCAGATTGATCATTTGATCATTCATTCATTCATTCATACACACACACACACACACACAAAACATCATTTATATAAAAAGCTGTATTGTCAATAAAAATATTCTCAAATATGTAAACACTTATATTCTATATTTTCTTGTAAAGTTTAAGTTGATCACAAAAAAAATAATAATGTAAAACCAAAGTTATAATATGCCTGGAAGGTAGTTCTGTATAAAAATTAAATTGCTCTGAATATATAGTTTGACTATTTGAACATGACCTAAATCTACAACACAAATCCATTTTATTCACACATAAAATATGCATTTCTAGGTTTGCTTACTGTGCAAATGGCTTGTGTTAAGTGCTTGCATCCCTGACGATGATTAGTGTTTCCAGCATCAGCCCTTCCAAAGGAAAAAAAGATAGAGGGACAGGAGGAAGTAAGTAGTTGATCACAACAATTTTCAGTATGCCAGTCATTGAGATGAAGTTTTATACTTACTGTTTTTGATACCAAGAGAGGACGCCATGTTCTAGGACCACCCAATATGGCTTCCATCCAAAAAATCTTGAACTCTTTAAAAAGAATTTTAAAAATCAACATAAAATTATCTGCTTGTGATATATGCAGTAATCAAAGCCTGTCAAACAGTTTAATTATAAGAGATAATAAGAAATGCAAGTATGTTCACACTAATGCAAGTATATTGCTACCTGATTTACATTTTCTCAAAGGATAGAAATTTTGCAACCACTTGTTTACTTGTAAAATTAAAGACTAGTCAAATTAAGGAGGCAATATGGGCTTCTGGGATCTACAGGATTGAAATGGCGTAACTAAATGGCAAGGTTTTTTTTTCCTTAATATCTTTGGTTTTATTATACAATGACTGGCAATGCTATGAGAATAATGCTTATCCTACTTCTAATTTTAGATACATTGTTTTAACTCTGGAAAAAATGTTTGGGGAAAAAAAAAAGACTGAATCAGCCTATTTCTCAGGCAACTAGCCTGGAGGGAACTACCAGCGATGAAAGGCAATGCTAGGGCATAAATCCATGTAAAATATTTAACTCCCCCCTTAAAGAAAGGCAAAACTAGGTTAGAATGATCTGCCTATGAGCTATTTTTTTTTGCTTGTCCAATCATAGAAAAACAAGTTATTCATTTGGAGTCTCTCAAGCTGCTGCAATTAATCATTTGCTGCCCATGTGCCTTTTTGGTTAGGACAATGTTCGCATTTTCCAATATTTTTTTTAAAAAAGTGTGTCTTCTTTTGGAAGCTTTTAGTAGCAAATACTAATAGTTAATTCTACTGCTATTTAGCTCTTATAAACACAAAGTTGATGATAGGACATAGGCTTCTGTAACATTAACAAGTTCCAATTTTTGGTTGAATGTAAATTTAAGAAGCAACGTTTCAAGCTGAGTATATTACATACAATTGCTTCAACTGGTGAGGATGCATAAATAATTGTAGCAGCCTAGTTCAAATTCATTGGGTAAATTTGGTTGCTATCTCCCTGAATTATCTTCTACTTAATAACAATTGAACAGAAACCCTGAACTTCTTGAGGCAAATGCAATTATAAAGCAAAATAATGTAAAGAACACATATTGGATAATTTAACTATTGAGCCTTTTTTCTGCATCTATGTCCTTTCTTAAAAGCACTGTCTTAGCAAAGGCAATTTGCTCAGGTGATTGATAAATATTCTATATTTCTTTTGATATTAACATATAAAATCCATTGGCTCTCTCTCTCTCAGCTTACAATAAAGGTATGGTATTAAAAGTTTAGAATAAAGCTTGAATATTAAACCAACTGTGGAGGGAGAAAGCTAGGCACCTTCCAGAGTAGTCCTTCATATCGTTTCAGGATCTTGTTGGTCATCTATAAAAGAATAAAGATGTTAAGACTCACGTTTATAAACAGTAGTCATAGTTTTAAGAGATGATCTGCAGTACCCACCTTTGCAATGACTTCTCCAAGCACCTGTTTCATTTCTGCACCTTGGGCTAAAGCAAGAGGTGTCTGACCTGTTTAACAGAGTAGATTGATTTATCTTCAGAGATCAGAATTAGAATCAATATGATAACAACAGCTGAGATGCTGTTTAACAGAAAAGACTGGTTTTTTAAATAAAAGCAGAAGTTACTCGTGTCTGCAACAAACCTGAAAGATGTCAGAATGGCAATGAATCATGACACTGTCACACAAATGGTGCAATTATATACTTGTGCCATGTCGACGACCTACACATAAGATGTATCATTGACATGAAGATGTTGTGATATGTTATCACTGTTCCTCTTGCCCTTCTAGATGACTGCTCTTCTGCTTAAGGCAGAGTTTAAATGACATTTTATCTCAATCTCCTCTTAAATATCTCCAAAATATCACACAAACATACACAATATAATTTTAGCATCTGAAAGGTTTCAGATATTCGATAAAGTAAACAGCAAAATTTGTTTCAGCAAGATCAAAATGTATTTAATAAAATGTAAACAATTAAAAGCCAGTTTGATGTATTGGTCAAGGTTCCAGGTCAGAAACTGGGAGACTGTGAATTCTAGTCCCACTTTAGGCCCAAAGCCAGATGGGTGACTTTGAGCTAGTCACTTTCTCTGTCTAAGGAAGGAAACAATGGCGAACCACTTTTGAAAAATCTTACCAAGAAAACTACAGGGATTTGTCCAGGCAATCTTGGAAAATCAGATATAATTGAATGGAAAGAAAAAACCTTACTCAGTTCACAAGCATTGAGGTGGGGGATAAATTGCACAAATAAAAACTGAGCACATTTGTGGAATCAAAATGCAGGATCCAACCCAATAATTAAAGCTCAGTGCAGTATTTATTGAATAGCGGGAAGAACTCCTGCAGACCCAAGGATGCACTCATTTTTATATATTTCAGAAAGGAGGAGAAAATGATAGTCATACACATATACACATACATACATACATACAAACACATACACACATATACACACACACACGTGCATAAGTAATAAATACAGATAATCCTTGACTTAAAAGTTCATTTAATGATCACTCAAAGTTACAACAGCACTGAAAAAAAGTGATTTATGACCATTTTTCAGTTTTATGACCATTGCAGCATCCCCATGGTCACGTGATCAAAATTCGGCCACTTGGAAACTGACTCTCATTTATGACTGTTGCGGTATCCTGGGACCAGGTGATCCCCCTTTGAGATCTTCAGACAAGCAAAGGAAAGCCAGGTTCAGTTAACAACTTTGTTACTAATTTAACAACTGCAGTGATTCACTTAACAATTGTGGCAAGAAAGGTCATAAAGTGGGGCAAAATTCACTTAACACATATCTCACTGAGCAACAGAAATTTTGGACTCAATTGTGATCGCAAGTTGAGGACTAGCTGTATAAGTAATGCATTCATAATTAACAAATCTCAAATTACTTGCCCAATCTTTTACTGTTGCTATCTTCAAGAAAGAATTAACTGTTTTAATAAAAATAACCAATTACATTGTCATAGAAACTTTGATAAAATTTACTAAAATCCAGGCATTTTAAGATGGCCTTTTTTAATGTACCAATTAAAAAATTTAATGTACCATTTTTTTAAAAAAAAAAAATGGTTTTACATTGTGTAAGCCATCTCGAGTCGCCATGGGTGAATAGGGTGACAATATACAGTAAATTAAATAAATAATAAATAAATTAGCACATTCCTTTTGTGTTTTTATTTTGCTAACAGGTTCCTACTCTTCTAAGAATTTATTTTCCTCAAACATGGTTTCATAAGAACTTTAACAGGATTAAAAGGAATTTGTGTTCAGTAACTAACATCTGGTAGTTACTTACCAAATTTAATTTCATACTGATTAACATTGTATAATACGAAGTCACAAAGTCTTTACAGTGCCAAAATATGTATAATTGGCTCAATTGTAAGCAATATACTTTATTTCTATTTGCTTTACTTTTAGCTTTATAGGGGACAGCTGAACTCATTAAATAAAGGTATGTTACGTACCATTTTTGTTCTTTATATTAGTATCCGCTCCACATTTTAGGAGCTTCAAAGCACAATGCTTATGGGCACGATATGCTGCGCAATGCAATGGTGTGTTTCCCATCTGATCAGTACAGTTGATGTCAGGAGGATTTGATCTGTTTAACTGTAGAGAGTTATAAAAACATTATTTATTACAGCCATACACTTTCAGAGTGCTATCTCTTCAGGTATCTAGGGACAGCCAACCAGGCTTAGAGGCACGAATCTTAATTAGGCCTCTTGATAATTCCACTATATTTCACCTCTCATCTAGTTTTCATTAAGCATTTAGCATTATATCTCATCTAGTTTTCATTAGGCATTTAGCATTATATTTGATTATGATGGCATTGTGTATAGTATACCAGCCCAGCAACTTTTCCAGTTTCTCCTTCTCTGGCAGCTTGTAGAAGGAGTTCCTCGAGTTTTCTTTCTTGAGTCCTTTCCACAGCTAAATAAAAGTAATCAATTAAAAGAATATCAGAGTTTTGGATTCTTGACTTTCAGGAAACAGTAATCACTTCAACAGCATCTACTATAGAAGCGGGAGATTAAATTTAAACTTTCTACTCTTAAAGTTTGTTTCCCTTTGTAATAGTAGCTGTAGGATCAGTACCATGGTGAACTACATGGTTTGCATACATGAACTGTCAGACTCAAGAGTATTTCCATCTGTACAAACTACTTATTAGCAGTGCTTGGAAAGCTCTGGATCAATCTTATGTTGCATCTTAAGTTATTTGGATGCATATCCTGAACTGATGTTTTTAAGCACAAAGTTGACCACCAAGGAAACAACCTTGTATGCAATATATGCAAATTACTGCCATCGCAACTTGACAAAACCACCTCTTCCTGGTATCAGTCACATCATATTGTAAAATTCAATAGCGGATTCAAATTATTAATGCTAATGACATATGAAATTCCAAACTATGAGGACAAATGTAAAGGAAGGCAAAATTGAGCAGTTTCTGTCAGCAGTTGCCTGCAGAGAAATCTTAGCTATATACAGTAATATTGAGTAGGAAGAGAACTGGCATCAATTAGATGCTATATTATAGTTTTGAAATTATTTTATCAGTTACCTATTTTCTCACATTAGAATGTGATTTTTATGTGAATATATAACAGCACCACTAGACATGGTATGATCCTAAATCACATTCATTTATGCACCCTCTCCTGCCAATACAATATCTTGTGGTTTTTAGAAAACCGCATCCCTGTAAGAGGTTAAGTTACACTACTGTATATAAACAGGAAGAAAAGCCTACAATCACATGGATGTTACCTAGTTGGGTAATGAAATGTCTCAAGTCAACAACTAGGCTCAAAAAGCACCAACTTTAGAATGATTTGGAAGGCAGTCAGTCTTGGCATCCCCAAATGTGATGCCCAAAGTAACTTACTCAGTCTTAGCCTGAAGCTAGACCCACAGTTCAAGAGATAAGAGTTTGCTTTTCCTTTTTGTACATTTCTAACTCTTCACTTCACTGTGAAGTCAGAGCTTTCAGTCACCAGGAAATCTGACAATCCAGGATTTGTCAGCTGCTGGAAAAGCTTCCTATTAGATATGTAAAACGAACTTGTGTAACAAGCCAAACAGCTTCAGTTTTCTTTACATCCATGGTATCCATGGATTCACCTACATTATTGCAACAGTAAACCAACAAATCCCTTTCCTTACTAATAGGAAAAGATCTGAATAAATATGCCATATATATAGAACATACTGTATTTGCTATTATGCTTACATTTGGTTCCTTGTACATCGTACAATAAAGGCTGGAGGATTCTTAAGGTAATTACGGATCGAAGAATCTCTGTACATTCTGACAGTAATCATCTAATCTTAGATCATGCTGCCCACTGATATTAGCTTTTAATCACAAACACATGGAAGCATGAAAGAAAGTGGAAATGAGCACTGAGTGGCTAGTATGTACATGTTTACCTGAATATATATTTTGGTGCTGAAAGGGAGAAAATTGTGCCACACATGATGATGCAATGCAAACTCAAGTTTCCAATTGCCTTTGAGTAACCAGTCCTCAGTCATCTTACCCAATTATTAGCTAAGGAAAAAAAAGCTCTTTTTGTACTGAATGAGACTGAGTGAAATAGCTTTTAAAGAGCCCTACTAGAATTTTAGTTCCCATTATCTCAAATTCATACATGATACAGAATGGATACCTTCCAGCATCTCTCTTATTTCTTTATCATGGGTAACTTCTTTTGCAGTTTGTCCATTCCCGTTCACAATGAAAGTATCAGCATCACATTCTAAAAGCAGCATAACCACCTCCTGAAAGACAAGGGTAGCACCCAGTATCTGCTTTTATCTTGCTTCAGCATATTTTTTTTCCCAAAGAATGAAGACCATTAGCAATTTAGAAGAGGCTGGGTTCACACATCATGCTAAGCAGCAATAGAGTTTGCTTCCACTTATCAGTGTATATAAATCCACACTTGTTTTTTTATTTAACAAATCCAATTAAGGATTCCATAATTTGAATCTGTGTGAACCAAACCAAATACTCACTTCTAAGTGCTACTTGCTAGGTTTAAAGCAGAAAGTTGGTGAATGAAGCATCTAATAAACAGGAAAGCCTCAGGGAACAATAGCAGAATTCTGAATTTTAGCTACATATGTGAGAATGAACTCATTCCTTTTACCTTGCGTCCTGTGAAGGATGCACGATGCAGTGGAGTGTCCCCCATATCATTTAGCACATTTACATCAGCACCAGCCTATTAAGAGAGATTGTTTTTCAGGAGCATCTGTCATTCAAGGTAGCGATCATTAAAAATCTGGCTTTTAGTGACATGATACAGGTAGTCCTTGATATACGATCATTATAGGGCCTGCCCGTTACCTTTGTAGATTGTAATGGTCGTAAAATAGATTGCGGAAGCCCTGGTGGTGCAGTGGTTAGAATGCAGTATTGCAGGCAAATTCTGCCCACAGCTTAGAGTTCGATCCTGACGGGCCTCGGGGTTGACTCAGCCTTGCATCCTTCAGAGATCAGTAAAATGAGAACCCAGATGATGGAGGACAATATGCTGACTCTGTAAACCACCCAGAGGGGAAGTACATAAATCTAAGTGCTATTGCTATTGTTCATGAGATCAACCCGATTTTATGAACCTTTGTGCACCAATGATTCAGAGAATCACCGTGGTCCTTAAACAAACACCATGATTGTTAAACCAACCAATAGTTCGGTTTGAATGTGATTTTGCTGAAAACTGGAAATGCTGTTTTTTGGCAATACTGTCATAAAATGTGGTCATTTGACTGTGGGATACTGCAAACAGTTACAAATGCCCAAAGTTTGGTCATGTGACCACAGAGGGGTCCTAACTGTCAGTATTTCGAAACCAGGTCATAAGCCCCCTTTTTAGGTCGGTTATAACTGTGACTGTTGCTAAGCAACTGGTCATAAATCAAGAATTATTGGTAGATCAACCTTCTTTGGAAATCCTTTCTTAAGGCAACAAATGACCTCATTTGTTTCATGTAGATGTTAAATTGGTAGTGGGGTAAACCTTTAAGCACCCCACCCAACTTTCTTCATTACATGATTATGCTTTGGGGAATATTAACTTTCCAAATTGTTTCTCTTAAAAAAAAATCTAGGTTTTGGTTATCCATTCAAGGTACTTGATATCTAATCAAATCTGTCACATCTCCATTTCTATTTTTATTGCATGTAGATATTAATTATTGGAGATAATAAGCTGTTATACCTCCAACAAATCCTTGACAACACTGGTATGTCCAAAATAGCATGCAAGATGAAGAGGTGTCCAGCCGAAGTTAGATTTGCTTCTTCCTGGGTACACACAAGTAAAAAAACTCTTATTAGATCACCCTTTTTAACAATATGCCAGCAGGATTTGGATATTACTGTTTACATGCAGTTTCACAAACAGGGTGAAAAACTGGCAGTGAAGTCAAAATTTACAACAAAATATTATTCAGAACCTGAAAACCGAAAGGAAATTGAAAGGATTTTTTTATGGTAATTGTTTCAAAATTAGGCAATAACCAGACATTAGGAGATAACAATAGCAAAACATTAAATAGATTCATGCAGATAAGCTGTTGTCTGTACTGTTCAGTCTCAGATAAAATCAATAACCTGGGAAGTCATGAGTCGAGTATTGTGATATAATTATTAACTGGAATACCGGATTAAAAGGAAATAATAACCAACCTGCCTTACAAGGTGGTGAGAGTAAAACTGAAGCAAGAAATATTTGGAAGTAAATTTTAGAAATATAAGGGAAGTATTCTTTTCATAGTTAAAACTGTACTTCCATCAGATATGGTGATAGTCTCCAATTTAGACTAATTTCAAAGTGATTGGACAAAAATATGACCAATTTGGCTATCACTATCTACCAATCTGGTTGGCTGCAATATAATCTAAATTAAAGGTGATAAGTCTTAAATAAAAGCTTTCAGTAAGCAGCAGTAGAAGGCTACATAGGTAGTCCTTGACACATGGCCCGTTCATTTAACAACAGTTCAAAGTTATGAGGGCCTTGGGAAAATGTATTTATTACCTATCCTCACACTTAGGAACATCGCATTACTCGCTGTGGTCACTTGATCACAATTCAGGGGCTTGGAAACTGACTCCATGTTAATGACTTGTTGCAGCATCTTGGAGTCATGTGATCACAATTATGTCACTTTTTCAGTTTCCAAAAAACCCGTGTCAATTGGGAAAGGTGGATTTGCTTTGGATCCTGTGATTCATTTAGCAACCACAGTAAAATGGTTATAAAATTCAGCCTGGTCTTGTGATGACTCGCTTTACAACCATACTAACTACAGAAATTCCAATCCCAATTGTGGTTGAAAGTCGAGGACTACCTGGACTCTCCTACTCATGTCTGTATGCTCCCTGAATGCATCTGGTTCACTGCAATGTTAAACAGAATACTAAATTATATCGCCTTCAGGACCTGATTCAGTAGAGCTCTTCTTACATTCCCTTTGATATACACAAGTCCTAGAAATCAGATGTTCTTCCATCCATTTTTGAATTGAGGGACTTTGGATAAAGGGGACCTTTATGCTTAATTACACCTATGTATGAAAAATGAACATGCCTCAAATGTGTTGTAATAATATATCTTTCACTGGCCACGATGACAAGGAATTAAGGAAACTAAGACTCAGTGCATTTGGAAAGCCAAGAAAAGCCAATTACGTATTATGTTCTTGACGTACAACTGTAATGGGAGCCAACCCATTACAGTAGCAAGAGGTGATGCCAGTTAAGTGAGACAGCCTTATTTACTGACCTTTGTTCTCCTGGATGCAGTCATTAAATGAAGGCTGTTTAGTGGAGCATGGGATGCCACAGGGGAGGGAGTCCTATCCTAGACCCATACCTGCCTATCCCAGGCCTCTTCTACCTGAGATACCCATGGTCTGCTTCCTGTCCCTTGGAGGTGCCCACAGCCCTTGGGCCTGCTTCCCCACACCAGGTCCCCGTAGATGATTCACCCTGATTTGGATCTCCTTCCCACTCCAACCTCATCATCCCATTACCTTTTGAAGATCCAGAGCTTCTGGAGCTTTCCATGTTTGAAGTGATCTGTCCCTGGGCCACATGGCAGCCTCCTGGAAGTAGCTATTATGGCATGACTGTAAGGAATTGTGGGCATGCTGAAAATGGAAACTGCTTCAAGCAGATGGCCACGTAGCCTAGGGATGAGTGACATACCCTCTTTCCCAACATGAAGATCAAGCCCGTGGGGACTTGGTTAGGACTGGGGGGAAAAAGAGGCAGGAGGATCACTATAACATCCCTGCAGTCAGTTGTCAGGATGAATGACTAGAGGGCTGCTGCAGCAGTCATAACTTCAAAACCAGATCATAAGTAGGGAAGTCTGTTATAACTTCAACTGACTACTAAGTGTTGTTGACACTTATTACAGTTGTTAAGTGAAGAGTATCTGCACTATAACAAGATATCTGGCAACTCTAAAACAGGCACAGGAATGGCCTGCAACATTCAGATTTAGATTGGCTAAAGACTTGTAAAATTGTTTTACTTTCAATAAGTAATAGGATATTATAGCAGGCTTCTTCCAAAAGTACAAAACATACATAACCCCCCCCACATTCCCTAGCCTTAGCTTATTCCAGGTAATCTTGTAAGGTAGTTTATACCAACCTTTGCAATTTATATCAAAAATAATGTCTCCTTTTTTCATGTTCTCCAACAGCTGTCGAATTTCTTCACTTTTACCATTTCTAGCATCGTGTAGAAGCTGCTGCTCTGCTTCTGTGTTCATCTTCGCTAAAACACAAATATTGCTTTATTTAATCTCTCAGGTGTCTAATATCCCAAATGTTGTTCAAGGCTGTTAAAAATAACAAAAAAACCCTCCAAAATAATTAAAACTTCTAATATAAAAAAGCATACCTAATAAAATTAAAACATCAGTTAGTCTAAAAGACAATATGGACTAAAATAGGAAGGCTATGAAAACTCAGCCCAAACTTGGTAGTCTTCACTTGGCATAGAAAATAGTTTTCACTTGGCATAAAAAACTACTATTTTAGTTTCTGTAGACTGGAATTAACCAAAAATTATGACCCAAAGAATAATTTCTTACAGATAACAAACTGGGATCTAAAAAAACAGATACCAGCAGGTTCATAAAATTAGGTTCCTGTTCACTTCCATAAGTACTATTCTAGAATTCAAAAAAAATTTAAATGCTTTTTGTTATATTATGAATACAGGATAATCTAATCTGTTGTTGTGAATGCTGCTCATCAGATATCTAATATTAATTTTAAACAATTATGTTAATGGTATCACACATTTTAATTAGCTTCTCATTCAACAGATCTAATCTTTTGGGTAACATGTAAGAGTATCTGAGAGTAATACTGATCATGAGAAAAGGCTCAGAGACTTCTTATGAGTTGCATTAGTAGGATTTATAGCCAAATGTTTTTCCTAGAACACTGCTAATAAAAAGCAATTTATCAGCAATTCAGAAATTTTATCTGAATTGCCAAAAGGCTAATCCAAATTCTATAGAGTCTGACATGGAACTGGCAAGCTAATGATACTGATTGCAAATCAATATAAAAAACACATGATAGTTCTTTTTTAGTCTTTTAAACATTTTTAGAGAACAGTATGGCATGAATTCTCATCAGTTAGGTGAGAACAAAGAAGTGCCATAAAAGATTTCACAGGTGACAATTCAGCTTCATGAATTACATCTAGATATCTATTAGGATACAGGGCAGCCTGTGAATACCAAGGTATGCCCATAATTACTTCTGAACCAACTCTGGTTTCTGGATAATTTTCAACAGTAGGACTATGGCTGACATCTGCAATTCCAGAGAGACCCTAACCCAAGGGGTCCCCCAAATTGCACTCCAATTTTACACAGAGCAGTGTAACCTATATTGGATAAAAAATAGAAAATCCCCAGAATCGGGCATCCGAAACCCCACAGCCACTTATATTTGTTAAGATTTAGCTAAAGGCCAAATATTGTATGAATCCAGCCATAGTACCTGGGTTTTCCTACTAGCAACATGATGGGCAAATCCACTATTAGCTCCATTCAGTTCTGGGATTCAGAGATAAGACCATTTGGCAATTATTGCCCACAAGAGGCCTGTACACTGATCTGGGGAAGGAGGATGTGGGCAAGGAGCTCTGGGGTATGAAATGACAGAAACTTAAGAATGCCAACGGCAATGATGAGAAACGACTATGACTCAACAAAGGCATGAGCCCAGGTCCAGCTAACACTGTGATAAGGAAGATCAGCATCTCTCTGTTCTTATTGATAAAGCAAAATCTTACATTTCACAAAATATCTTCAGCCAGGGAAAGGACTTGTTTTACTTCTTATTGCAAATGCAAACTATTATATGTATCACAACAAGCAGCATTTAATAGGAAACCCATCAGAAAACATCAAACATCCAGCTTATCTTATATATGAATTTGTCATAATTGCAAAACATTAAACCCTGTTCCTTTGGCAGAGCTTGGAAGGTCTGTCAATTAACTAGTATGCCAGCAGATGATGTCACTGTCTTTCCAAATGCTTAAAATCTATTGTAGTTTTATTGTATATTTTCTACGCTAGAAAGTTAATCTTTTGCTACTGTAGCTCTAGAATGGGGGGAAAGGTTAATAAGTTTATGAATTTCCAGAGAATTAAAATTCTTATGTGAATTAGCAAGTGAAATTGAATGACTTCTATAGCCTGTACTTTCTGTTCTCAGACCTATAATTAAACATTTCCTTTTATTTTAAAACATGCATTGGAGCATACTTGTAAACTCCCAAATCAGCATTGTTGAGATTAACATAAGTCATATAGGGAATGGGCAAAGAAGCAAATACATTTTATTATTTCTTCATCCCTTCAGCTTTCATGCTGTGAGAAAAAAAAATCATGATCAATACATAGCCAGAAGAAAATAAAATACATTATATTCTTTAAATGTTTACATATAAGAAAATCACTACGCATTTAATATGTTTAGGAATGTCTTATAAACTCAATGGGCATAATGAATATCACATTGTTATTCATTTGTCTGCTTCACATGGGACCTGCTCTAAAGTTCTTAAGTAACACCTTTTGTCTGGACATATCCAAAACAGCTTTTGCTTTATACTACCTCTCCTATAAGATGCAGAATTTTGTTTATCCTCCAAATTCAATTTTCACTTTTGACTTGAAAGTACACTGTCAGGTCTTACACCCCTAGGAGAATCAATCTCTGCTGTTATCCTATATTTCATCTGTAGAAACTGACTACAATAGTAATATTTCCACAGTGTTTACCTAAAGAGGGAACTGGGAAAGTTAAGAGTGGTAATGCCCCCTCTGCTGTAAAAGAAACAAATTTCTGGTAAAAGCAATTAGCTAAAAGCTAACAGCTTCTGTATATTGCAAGACAGCATTTCTCAAACTTTGCAACTTTAAGATACATGGACTTCAACTCCCAGAATTCCATTGTAAGAGTATTATTTTGGATGTTGAAAGCAGGGCTGCTAGCTTTTATCTTCCGTCAGTGTGGGAAGTTTCACCACTTGTCTAATCCCATGAAATCCTGCAGCCTTCACAATAAAGAAACACTGAATATAAAAAGAGGGTGACTTTATTTGCAAATACTGAGCATAAGCACAGCAAATGCTGAGTCCTCTAATACTATCTGCTGAGTAGTTAAAGCTGCAAGAGTGTGGTTCTGCTGAAATCCATTCATGCCTACTTAAACCTTTTGCTTGTGATATCCAGCACCAATACAAAATAGATGGGGATTCAATTAGCTTGTAATTCATGCTGCTTTGATGTTAGCAACAGACAAGCAAGTATACTTTCACCCCCAGGAAAGAAGGCATCTCCTAATCCTGTGAATTACATCAATACAATAATTTGCAGGTCAAATTATTGAATTCCATCTCAAGCAATTTCAGGGAAGGAAACTAGAGACAATCGAAAGTGCATTTTATTCCAAATAGGTCAATCAACTTGTGATATATCACTTACATCAGCTTATGCAGTGTTCGTAGGGAAGATGAAAGACAGACGGTTTTCTAAGATGATGGCATTTTCAGCGTCAAGTATCTGAATTCGGGTTTTTGACACACGTCTACATCCAGAAGCAAACAGCAGATGTAGGGGGAAACTCCACCTACCGACAATTCTTGAGCTCGAAGTTGATCTAAAAGGGGAGGGATGGGCGGGAGATAACTAGTTATTTTAAGCTAAACTTTACTAACTGTACTGTGGCCCCTAAGTTTTCA
The DNA here is from genome assembly GCA_023653725.1 of Bungarus multicinctus. NCBI lineage: Eukaryota > Metazoa > Chordata > Lepidosauria > Squamata > Elapidae > Bungarus > Bungarus multicinctus. Next base: position 49,510,093 of record CM042846.1, read on the forward strand.
CAAAGCAGCCGGCCCGAGCAAACAGCTGATGGTGGTTTAAACCAGAAATTAGAACAGCAGACGTTCTCAGGTGTGGGAAAAACGGTCAGGCTACCTTCACCCACGCACAGGATCCCCCCCCCCCCCCCAAAAAAAAAAAAAAAAAAGCCGCTGGGTCGGTATCCACGCAATCGGAAGCCGGGGAGTAAATTACCGCTGGCGAGCAGCAAAGTCGAGCCTGGCTCTTAAGGGGTCTCCAGCCTTGGCAACTTTAAGACTTGTGGACTTCAACGCCCAGAATTCCTCAGCCAGCTGGCTGGGGAATTCTGGGATTTGAAGTCCACAAGTCTTAAAGTTGCCAAGGTTGGAGACCCCAACACTTAGCTTATGCAAAGCCGCTAAGAAGACGCGCCGTCCCGCTTGTCAGGAGTAGAGCCAATAACTATATCCTAGGCAAATAGCAAAACGGAAACCAAAAAGTAGCCCGTTCCAGCAAGAAGCGCTCACCGCTGCAAACGCGAACCTTTTGAACTCTCCATGTTTGGGGCGCAGCCCACCCGGCCCGCTAGGCTCGCGGCGTTTGGGGGACCGCGCGCGCAAATATCCCCACAACTCCCTACCCAGCCTTAGCCGGTTTTTCTCTCCCCCCCCCCCCCCAGTCCTGTTATTATAAGGCTGCCGCCCCCCCCCCTTCCCAATCAGCTGCGATTCCCGCTCACCGCTTCGGACAGCGGCCGATTCTGCCGGGCCAACCAAGGACTCCTCCGCCACTCGTCCCGCGCATCCGCCCCCCCGCCGCCCCTCCCGGGCTTTTATAATTTACCCTCCGCTGCACGTGACTTCGTGCGCCGAAGGATTCCCGGCCCCTCCTTCCCCGGCCGCTGAAGGGAACAGTCAGAGAAAACGGCGATGGCAAAGCTCCCTCTAGCGGCAAGCCCTGCAAGGCAATTCGCCCTGTTGCCCAATTTCTCACGTGAGACCCACCAACTTTCTCGCAGGAAACAGCCCACTTTCGGTTAAGCAAGTTCCTTGGTAGTTCAGTACAGAGTAGTCCTCGACTTGCAACACTTCATTTAATGACCGTTCGACGTTAGAAGGCATTGAAGAAAAAGTGACTTATGAGTTATATGACCCTTTTTCAGAGTTACCACCGTTGTAGCATCCCTATGGTCATATGATCAAAATTCAGTCGCTTGGGAACTGACTCGTGTTTATGACGGTTGCAGTGTCCTGGGGTCAGGTGATCACCTTTTAAGACCTTCTGACAAAGTCAATGGGAAAACTCAATTCACTTAACAACCTTGTTACCTGTTTAACAACTGCGGTGATTCACTTAACAACTGTGGCAAAGAAAGGTTGTAAAATGGGACTTAACAAATGTTTCACCTAGCAACAAAAATTTTGGTCTCAACTGTGGTCGTAAGATAAGGACTGCCTATAGTCTAACTTATAACATGCATTCTGCCAATCTCTTTAAGATCAAGATGTCTGAGGTACAAATAGCATAGAAAATTGCTTGTTTATATATAAGGATATAAATGATGCCTTCGTTTCTCTAAAAACCACTTTCTTGTACACTAACACAAATAAAAATGGGAATAATTTAGTGAAAAGAATAAAACAATATTAAAAATGGAACAATGAATGATAACATTGGAGCCACTATATTTAATATTTTTTTAAATATTGTATTTATATCATTTTTTAACTTTGACTGTACACCGCCCCGAGTCCCGGTAGGTGGGTGCGGTATAGAAAACTAATAAAATAAATAAATAAATAAACATCATTAATGAATGTTTAATGGGTCTTTTCTTAGAGGTTTGGGGGAGGACAGATTGCTGCTACAGTTAGAAATAAATGGTAATTTGATTGCATAACTTTGCTCATAACTGGTCTGTGTAGTTTCTGCATCAGATTCAATCTGCCAAACATTGAGACTTAACTACAGAGGGATAATTTTGCAATAATTCCATGATAAGGCTAGGATTCAGATGAAGCATGGATGTATTAAAAAGGGCTGCTAATAACTTTGTCATAGAATCACATGTCAGAATGTTGAAACAAAGTAACTTTCATTTTTCCTCAGATAATCTTGTAAAGTAGGTCAGAAACAAGTGTTCAAGCATAAACTAAGCATATTTCATGAAGGCCATATTTATGCAAATTTTTGCACATTAAAATGATGCATAAAAGAATAATGCATTTAATGTTTTTTAAACAATTGCTTGAGTTATAGCATTTATATTTATATCATTTATATCAACGACAGAGAGGATTTTAAAACATACGTTTTAGCTAAATTATTTGAACTGAAATAGTTAAAATAATGGCAGCCTTTGGTTAAACTCCAATTTCCACAATGCCTGACAATTTGGACAGAATAACTGACTGATAAGGTGCAGTCCAACCAACTTTTAAGAGCAAGATTCCATATGGCTGAACTAAAAGAATTATATTTTCAGCTTTTGAACATAGGTCTTTATAAATATTGGAATAAAAATAGTTGTGTATTGCAGGCAGAATACACAACCTGCAAGTTTCATGTCTTTCATGTTTACTTCCTATCTTAACCCAAAATCAAATACAACTTATTTATATTGTTTCTTCTAAATTTATGCTTATTGCTGGCTTTTGCAATATACAGTTTTTCTTATCTCCTGTTTGTTCTTGGCTCCAATCATATGCAGGAAAAAAGGTCATTTCATTTGGTCTCATAGGCTGCCTACATTCTGACCACCTGGTTTCCCTACAATTACCAGAAATATTTTTGTTCCTCAAGAGCTTTGGCATCAGTGAGGATTTGCTGTCAGAATGCAATTCTGGTACTGGTAGTTGCATTTAGAAGAGCTTCTTCATGGTTGGGGACTGGTTATGTGCAGACTATCCCTCCTGTTAGATTTGGCAGGAATTGGGTCCTATCTGTTAAAAGTTACATCTGGCAAGACTCAGGAAGGAAAGTGCCTTTTTAGCTCTGGTGTCCACCTTTTGGAATATCGTATTTGCCCTGACTCGGTTGGTCTTTCTCAAGGCATTAAAAATTTGGCTTTGCCATCTAGCCTAGGACCCCGGCATTATGGCTGGGCCTGTTTGCTGATTAATTTCAATGCAGGACACCATGAATTAGTCTTGTATCTCCACTATGAAATTTTATACTACAAAATTGATGTTTTTGTTTTACTGTTTTTATTTTGTTTTTAATTATTAGCAGACCAGTCATATATATGAGAAGGGTGACAATATACATTTAATAAATATTTAGAGCAGACTTTAATTGTGGCTTATCACATTAAACCAAAAATATGGTTTATTTAGTAAGCCAGACTTAAACTGAACTGTTAATTACCTGATGGTCTCTATTTTCTACAGGTAGTTCTTGGATTACAATGGCAACTGGAATCAGAAATTCTGTATCTAAGCAATGTAGTTGCAAAATGGACATCATGTAATTCTTAGCAGCAATCCCAGCAGTCTTCATTGCAGTCTTTAAGCAGGAATCGAGGATTGTTTAAGTGAAGCTCTCATTGCAATTTGCAATTTCCTGCTGGCTTTTGAGAAGCAATCAATGGGTAAGCTGACTGAATATTGCAAGTCCGAGGAAGATTTCATGTAGGTTGACAGACAGTTGAGTGCAGTGGAGTGTGGTCAGGTGAGGGAAATGGTCTGTAGCACTGTGGGCAGGGTTCTGAGGCACTGTGTAAGATAGATAGGGCAGCTGTGACGCTGCTGAAAAGGTAGGGGAAAGAACTGCAACTCAAATAGTCGCTGAATGAGCAGTTATTAACCAAGAACTATCTGTACATTTTTCATTACATTAATCCAAAATAAATCTTTTGTACAGTTGTGCTTTTGTACAGTTGTAGATCCTTGTTCAGTGAGGATGCAATATAAGGACAGGAAATGTACCTCTGAGAGTAAGATGAGTGGTCCTAAATTTGATAAATTAATAAATAATGCTGTTTAAAAGTTTTGGAAGAACAATTCCACCAGTGGAAAAATAGTGTGTGATTATGAATATGTAAAAGAGAGGTGTCAGGAAGATGAATACATATCTATTATGTAGGATGCTATACTTCTCAAAAGTCTCTGAAATTTTAGCAAGCCCTTTCCACTGGGAAATAATTGATTCATGTCAAAAGTCAGGTAAATACCTGGATATTATTTCAGATATCTGAATAACTAATTCCACCATCCAGACCTAAGAAAAGTAAAATAAAAACATATTTCCCTGTGCATAAAATAAATTATGAAAGCTGCATTTCACATGCACTGTAATATTTAGGTACACTTATGAGCCGTGGCCATTTATTCAGGTACTACATTATCAGGTATGTATGTATGAACTAATGTATATAATTTAAACACTGAAGGCAAATATTCATCAACAACATATGGAAAAGACAACTGAATTTCTACACAATTACAGTCAATGATTATATATTCTTACAATCAGATCTGATTATATGGCTAGTTGCATATAACAATAGAGAAATTGTCTGTACCATTTATTATTGCCAAGAATATCACTTAAGTTTTATATCATCAGGCAAAGTTGTTTTCATTTGCATAGACATGTGACTCCTCAGTGTTATTTATTTGTGCAGGCATGTGCATGCAGGCAGAAAGACACATGGTTTGCTACTGGTTTTATTGCATAACTTTAAAAGATTTTTTTTTCTACTTGACACATTTTAAAAAATTGCCCCACACTGCAGTGAAATAAGTAGTTTTTCAAAATATAAGATGGTATACCTTTTTTAAATGAAAGTAAAAATAATACCTCTTGAAATGTGAAATAAAAACAAAACATGAAAGAAACCAGTATATTCTGCTAATTCAGAGTGGCCCTTATTCTGAACTGCTTAGTTTCCCAACCTTCAGATTCACCAACTAGTAAATAGAGAGTATTCTGAACCAATCCATGGGGGGAAGAGTCTCTCCTTTAACCATTATTACAAACAGAGACATAGGAAAAATCTAAGTTTTTATTATAACATGTATTCCATTTTCATTTAAGGTCGATATTTGTCCTACTTAAGGACAAATATAATTGTAATACTTAAGTTTTAAAATTGTAATACTTAAGTTTTAAAAAAGCATAAGTTTAGAATCAAGTGATATCAGTTTATTAAATTCTTTTCTTGCGGTTTGGTCTGTTATTCTATGCTGACTTAATTCTTTGCAATTGGTTTTTTCTTTTGCATTAAGGTTTCCATAACCGATTCTAGAAAAGTATCACCTCTCCTTTTGGCATTTTTTTTGTTCCCCTTTGGCATTTTGTGTTTCCGTTATATTTCCTTCTTACTTAAGCCAATTGCAAACTCACGCCCGTATTCTTGCTCAGAAAACTACATTTAAATCACATTGCACCTCATCCCTATTCATAGAAGCATGGATCCCACCAGGGCTGCCTGGAGGTTTTTCTAAAAAAGGCAAGAATTGGTATTCAAATAAACTCAAATATTACATAACCCCCTCCCATAAATCAGTTTTAAATTAAGTTATACTTATTTGATACATACAATATAATGTAATGTATAGAAAAAATAGATTTTTAAATAACCTTTCCAGGTTATTTAACAGATACATAGAAATAAAAACCCAACACCAGCAACCAAGCACCCCACTTTGTACCACCAACTAGCCGACCTCGGTTTACGAACGCAGTCCCTTTCTCACAATCATCTGCCCCAAGCCCGACGACCCGCAAAGCGTGTTGGAAGTTTCTCGGGCGCGCTCAGCACAGCTCTGCTCTACTTTCAGGGGGTTTCCTCTGTTGAAATGCATGAGGAGGCGAAGAGCTTCAATCGCACCACTGCGCGTGCGTGGAGTGCAGAAACAATTCGTCCGGCCTTCCTTTCAAAGGGTCTGCGGAGTTCCGTAGGACCATGAGCTCCTCCTTTCGTTGGAGGAATGGCGGCGGCGAGCGACCAGGAAACAACGCAAAAACAAGTAAGCAATACTTGGCTCCATGTGATAGGAAAGTGATGTGGATGTCGGTTTCAGCCAGGAGGCGACGAGTTTAGTTCTGCGAAGATGACAAAGTGGGTGGTCAGATTTGGGATTCTTTCCCACATTAGAAACATCCGGCGACCCGGTGGCCACGCAGGGATCAGATATAATCATTCAAGGAAGTTCGTAAGTGGAGAGTTGAAGCAATAGGCGCTTGCTGCCCGTGCTCTGAGGTACACTGCCCTTGAATATGGAAATTCTATTTAGCTATATCATTGTTAGTAGTTTTCAAAACATCTATCCTTATTAAACATAGGCAATGTGTTGAATGGGTGGAATCTGTCAGCTTAGACTTAGGTTTAGAATAACTTTATTGTCACTTTAAATGTACACTAATCGGCATACATTAAAATGAAATTTCATTGCATACAGCTCTTAAAGGGTCACCACCTCCAATATATACTACATAAACATGACAAAAATATTAACATTTATGCATATACCCACATACATTATTATATGTATTATTAGGTATTATTAACTTATTAACTGGTGAATTCTTTGAGAGTGGTCTAATAATCTGCTTGTGAAGAAATTGATAACCTAAATACACAGATACACTGTAAAAATGTTTCATGAAGAAAAAAAATCGTATCCAGTGTGTAATGTGCTGTTACCTGTTCTGCTCCAGCAATTCTTTCCTATATGAGTTATTATATTTATATATTACTTGCTGCAGATGGTTTACACTATTCCATCAAATCAAATAAACCAATAGCAAATGGTAATAATAAAACACTCCATCCACCATGGTGTCCACAGTGTAATGTCATCTTACTCCTTGATAATAAAAGCTCTATGAAATAGTTCTTCTTAACATGCTGGCTATATTGAAGGAATAAAGCTGCCAACTTATACTCTCTTCCCAAGAAAAAATACTATCCCTTTGTCCATCCATTGGCAGAAGTTAATCCCATCACAGAATTTACTGTCCGTGTTATTGATCCCTATTATGCATCTATTCCCTCTGTTTTGACTTGTGGATGAATGGTGTAGACCGATTGGTAAAACTCTATGACTTGACTTCTCTCTCCTTTTGTGAAGATCACTGCCCAGAAGAAAATTATTCAAAAATCAGTAAAGAAATGCAAAGATGATTCAAGTTTTGAAAAATGTTTACTACCTCTCCTGCTTTAGTATTAATGTCAAGACAGAAGGTTGCAACCATCAAAGCATGTAAATTTTACAAGTCCAAGCAACTTGAGAAAGTGCCAAAACCTCCAAACCGGTATATGGCAAGCTTCAGGTGCAATGGATTCCAGCAAGCATATAGGTTTGAGAAGCTGAAGTGTTTTGAAGGAATGCTCAGAATCTGTGTTCAAAATCCATCATACCCCTCCATTCTTTGGCAAGCTTGAAATATCAAGAAAAGTGGGAGAGTGGGACTACTAAAACCCAGCACTGCACAGAATTGTGTGTATTGTTGTTCCAGGTTTCTCTTTTTGAAGTTCAAGGAACATGTTTACTTCATGCAGCTTTCATTTCCTTAAAATTAGAAAGTATTAATAATTTATTTCCCCAGTGTTCCTATTAATTTGATTTCCTCAACTGTATCTTTCCTACTGACATGTTAGGTCAAGGCAGCTGATTCTCTTTTTCATACACACACAGTTTCTATCAGCTTTCTCCACTCAGCATAACATAGTAATAGCACTTAGACTTATATTCCACTTCACAGTGCTTTATATCCCTCTCTAAGTGGTTTACAGAGTCAGCATATTGTTCTCAACAATCTGGGTCCTCATTTTACTGATCTCAGAAGAATGGAAGGCTGAGTCAATTTTGAGCTGGTGAGAATAAAACTGCCAAACTGCTGGCAGCCAGCAATCAATAGAAATAGCCTGCAATACTGCATTCTAATCACTGTGTCACCACAGTTTAATATAATAATAAAAATGTGCTTGGACTTCAAAAAACAGAAATAGATGATACTTTGTGCTGCAATGTACAAAAATCATACACAACAGGATGCAAAAAAAAACCAGTTTGTTAAAATGTGCATATTCTTACCCAGTATTTGAAACTGGTGATAACATCAAATATCTAAAGTCTGAAGTCTCATATGTGTGTGTGTGTCTAATAAAAACTAATTATATATCTGAGCATTATCTTTTCACTCTTCCACTGCAAACACTTCCAAGTTTCTAGAGAGATACTTATTTCCATTCTCTTTCAGCTATAATTGCAAATCATTTCTGAAAAAACTTGCCAAGAAAACTGCAGGGATTTGTCTTAAAGAATTGGACATGATTGAACACAAGGAGAAAAAAAGGGTTCAAAGTAAAATAACGTAAACTAATTATATATAACATAATTTTGCAGATCGAAGAAATTGAAGCTCTGTCAGCTATTTATGGTGATGAATGGTGCACTGTTGATGAAGATGAGAAAATTTTTTGCATTAAAATTAGTGATTGCTCAGCACAGCCAAAGTGGACTCTCAATTTGCAGGTAAGTTTATAGTTATATAATTGGGACTATAGTTTGAAAGTAGATCTCATCAGAGTATAGGGTTTTTCTTTGTAGGTTTTTCTTTTTATTTCTTTCTAAAACAGTTTTAGTGTTGGGTATAATTGTTTCTTTTAAAAATTGCTAGTAGTGCATACAGTTCTCCAGAGAATTGGGAAGAGGGAGAATTAAATGTTCTTTATGCTACTGGAGCACCATCTTGTTGATATTAAAAAAGTTGAACACTTTTTAGAGAAAAACAAATTGTACTGTCTTTATTGTATAGGATTGTATAGTCTAAGACAGGGCTGTCAAACTCATGGCCCGGGGGCCAGATGCATCATGCACTGGTCATGCCCACACCTGGTTTTGCGAAGGCAAAAAAAGTCACGTTACGTTACATGACACCAATGTGATGACGCGAGTTTGACACCCCTGATTTAAAACTATACCTTTTTGTGTAGTTTTATGATGTTAACAGTATTTCCGAATTGATTTTATGGATATTTTTCCCAGATTTTTTTTTAAAAGATACTAGTTGACCATTAAAATCTTGCAGGTGATTCTGCCTCCTGAATATCCAACTTCAGCACCACCTATTTATCAACTTAAGTAAGTATATGCTTTCCAGAACAAAATATCATTTTAATAATAGGCAACTCTTATTACAACCCTCCCCAAATAATTTTGTTATGCTGTAACAGAAACTCTGAAATATTTTCATTTTTTAGCTTTCCTACATAGCAGCCACTTCTGTTTTATTGCCAGACACCAATAATATGTAGCTTTAATTTCTGTTTGAGGCATTTTTTTTATAATAGCCATTTTGTTTTGCTTTCAATTTTCAATAATCATATGTTTCTGTTTTATTTTGTGCTCCTTTTATTTTGGGCTGTATTATTTGTTGGTTCTGTTGTTAAACTTTGCTGGCCAGTCTATTGGTTGTGAATATATGGTATAAAAAGGAATACAATGAATGAATAAATTCATATTCTTTAAAGAGTTGGGAGAAAAAGGATGCAGTTACGTAGAATTGATATAGAAAAGACCTGAATAAACAGAAAGATTTTCAACAATTGTTCAAAAAATACAATGGGCACCTCACACCTCTCAGAGAGGGAACATTTCAAAGTGCAGACACCAACCAAAAAGATGTGCACCCATATCTCCAATGTCTCATTATCAGGATTATCAGATTAATTACTAGAGTTCTTGAGAAGAGGAACAGAAGCCATGTGACTCCCCTTATGATATAATTATCTGGATTAATTTCAGTCTAGAAATGGTATTGATTACTCTAGTGGATGATTGCTGGCAAGTTTTAGAGGGAGGATGTATATCCTGTTCTTAAGTTTTCAGTGACATTAAATACCATCATCAGCCGTAGTATTTTGGGGGTTACTTGTGAGTGTTGAGGATTGGAAACATTTTGATGTATGGTTCTTTTGTTTACTGAGTGGGTAGTCCTAATCAATTATCATCAATCAATCAACTGGCCTTGCATAGTCCACAGTGGGGTAGTCAGGGATTGGCATTTCTATTTTACATATGTGTGAAATTGCAGGGAGAGGTCATTCAGTAATTCAGGATATTGAATAATGAGTAGGTAGTATAATCAACTTCTCATTACTTTTATTTACTACTATCTGATCTAGATAAATTCTGTCTGTCTAACACATTTAGACCAGGGGGGAATCTTGTAGGTTCCTTCCCCTTGAGGCATGAAGGTGGTGGAAACTCCAAAGCAGACTTTCTCAGTCATAACTTCCTTTCCCTGAAATAGCATATTTCCCATGGTCAGATTGGCTCCCACATTACTTTTATTTTACCAGCATGCTATAACCATGTTTTTCTGAAGAGCCTTTGTTAGAGGGGTATTACCTGACTGGAAGCAGCTGCTGATGGGACACTGACAGTTTAAGTCAGAGTTTCTGAAGTTCAGCAACTTGAAGACATGTGGACCAACTCCCAGAATTTCAGAATTATTACTTAAACATAGATGCTCTCCAATTCATTGTAGAATCTAGAGTTGGGGAGCATACATGTTTATGTAATTATTATTTTCCCTACAATATAAATTAAAAAATAAGGGTACATATTTAATAATTATACTGTAATTATACTTATTAATAATTTGTAATTTTTATGATACATAAATAGGATATGGTTTAGCAAATGCTATCAATAGAAACTGGCATTGTTCATTATGTTCCAGTGCTCCTTGGATTTTACAAAAGGAATATGCAGAACTGGCAAATCATCTAGAAGAAATCTATGTGTAAGTACTATATATTTATCTCCTGTTTTAATGTACAGCTTTAAAAACGTACAATATTTGCATTTTTAAAAATCTAAATACTCATAATTCCAGCAGGTGGCAGTACAATGCAAAAAGTATAGTAAAACAGATACGTCTCCAAAACATTTAGATACCTAGATTTTATATAGGGAGAATGGGCCTCTTTTCTTTCATGATCAGAATTTCTTTAAGAATAATGTTTGAGATCCAGAGATCTACATGATCAAAACATATGTCTGTTAAATTTCATACATTCTTGTAACAAACTACTGCCTACCCCAAATTGCTTTTGCAAGGCCTCTTAATGTTACATAGTAATAATTGAATGTAATAAAGAGGCATTTTAGAAACTCTTTTGTTTGGTGCAGCACAACTGTGCATTCTAAAGCTTCTAGTTAAACCCATGCTGAGAGATCTGAATAGACTCATTTTGAGAAAACTCCTGTTCAATGACATAGGTGCTGATTGGTGTTCCTTATTTGGATCATTACTGTATATAAAAGTGATTATCTAGGAGAAAGTTTAGAGAAAAAAAATTGGTGTAAGGTCAATTTACCAGGTGCTTTGGGGGGCTTATTCTGTGATATTAAAATATAGGATTTTTTGCATGCAGTTCTTATTTTTAAATTAAGAGCTTCTTGATATATCATCTGTAATTGGCTTGTTTCAGACAGAACCTTGGTGAAAGCATTCTTTATTTGTGGGTGGAGAAGATACGCGAGGTTTTGATAGAAAAATCCCAGTCATCAGAATCGGGTAATATGTGATGTATTGTTTGGCCTCTTTGTATAGCAGAAAATTGGCTTGTAATTGAAAATAAGTAGAAGGTATTTACGGACAAAATGAAATGTAGCAATATGAGAGGCATTATGGCAGCATAGCAAATGGGCCAAACTTTTTCACTTTGAAATGTTTGCTATCTTGCCCATCCACTTACCTGCATTTTAGTTTCTATATATGATTAGCATAGTGTCATTTTAATATTGACACAGGGTCATGTTTAGGTGCATATTGTTGGTGTTGCAGTTTTATATTTCAGAGAGTAAGCAGGTGAAATATGCAAGCTTTATGAATTGGATAGGTAGATAGACAGGCAGGAAAGCAGGCAGGCAGACGAAGCATTACATATTTCAGGTTTGATAGAAAACACATAAGGGTCAGGAAAATACTACAAGCACCTGTAAATCTTTAAATATAAAAATTAAATGAAGATATATTTGGCAAATATCATGGAAGTGGAATTTTAATACTGATTTCTTTAGAGCTCTTGCTACTGAAATACTGTAAGTATTAACTGGCATCAATTTTTTTTACCAGTAGGCCCAGATAATAAAAAAATTACAGAAGAAACAGATGTGGACTATGAAGAAGAATTTGCACTGGAATATCAACTTCTTCCAAATTGTACAGCTATAATGTTGAATTTTGATCTGTCTGAAAAAAAAGGTAAAAGCTATTGTGTCCCATTATATTTCACTTAAGCTTGTATAACAATAAAGAGGAAAAGAAGCTGAGGGGATGTGATTACACGAAGCCCCTGTGAAGAGAATGAGATCATAACAACAGAGAAGTTGCTCTATATTGAGACAAGTCACTAGTTTTGGAATATTAACATAGATTGCCTTGAGCATTAGGTAATGAGAGTGCTTTTTTCTTCTTCAATAATGGGATGGATATAGACCTCCTACTTGTCAAACATATACTTTACCATTGTACAAAGGTGTGACAGGGCCATGCAGCTTTCTCTGGCCCCCTTCCTTATGTCCCTATGTCAGATATGAATATCTGAATTGGGGTAAGTGTTGAAATAAATACTGCTTCGGGATCTGCAGCCCTGATTGCATAGGATTCCAACATACATGTGCATATGCATATACATATACAGTTGCTTATGTTTCCATATATCAAATATTTGTTAAGACTGTGTAGTCCTCTGATTTCTAGGAGATACTTCATGATGCATGGGTTCTAAGCAAATATATCAGTTTCTAAAATTTAGGGTTCCAGTTGAAATGAGAAAGGAACAAATAGCAGAATTCTAAGATGAAGGAATCTTAGTTCCTAGTTATCCTGGTTATCTTAGTTTTTTTGTAAACAGTACAGCGAAATACTGGTGATTAGATTACATGAGTTAAATGTGAATTACAGTCTGTCTCTTTTCATTCTTCTATCTTGTTTCCTAGTTTGAGACAACCTGTGCTTCGCATTTGGCTGAAAAACAGGATTAAAGTCTTGAAAGCAATAAGTATAGAAAAGGAAAATTTTAAAGATTGATGACCATGACTAGAAATCATTGTTTGTTATTAATATTTAAAGAGCCCAGAGATAGTATTTGTGAAGAAAATATTTCAAAAATTCTATTTGAAATAGGTAGAAAAAGTTCAGTAAACCATCCTTGCACAAAATCTGAATTTTTCAATTTTCAGATGAAGAGTTACCTCCAATCTATCATGGGAACCCAATTACAGACCGAAGAAGCACATTCCAGGCACATTTAGCACCTGTTGTGTGCCTCAAACAGGTTAGTAAAGCCTGCTTTCAACCAATCATATCATTATGTTACTCAATAGGTTATATTTATGGTTCAGCATATTCATATCTATAAATTAATTGAAAGAACTTCAAATAACTGCTTGGTAACTTTCTGGGTCTGCAGACCTCATTATCCCATTCAGTAATTGATTCATCTAGAACTTTATATACGGTGGAGATTCCGATTTTATTTTTTTACTCTAATGCCTGTAAACAATATGTTACGATAGCTGTTTGTCTCAGGTTGAGTGATCTTATGGGTAAGTTGTTATGAAGAAGGATTTTTACTTATGTGGATTGGAAACAGGGCCATGCTGCTGCGGAAAAATACCATATCAATGCATTATATTGACTGATGAACAACTGGAAGTGAAAATAGACTTGGGTATTTCGCTTGTAACCTATGCAAATGTGTGGGAAATGTGTTATCAAGAAAGGATATCTCAGTGCATTATAAATTTAGCTTACTCTCTGGCAATTTACACTATACCACTTCTTTATGGACAAGCCCATTAATACGTGAATGGAAAATGTATGAAATATTTGATATAAACTGAAACAAGATTAGAATGAGGCTAGAGAAGGGTGAAATCATTCTAAGACATTCATAGACAAGAATGACAGATAAGAAATGAGAAAATAGAAAATAATTGTCTGGCATATTAAGAGGCTTAATATTACTGAAACAAATATTAAATTCCAGGATTAACTCATGGACAAGCAAAGGAAACCAGTTAGAAAATTCTATTGCCTTATAAAAAATACCAGGCCATGGAATGGGCAGGATAACAAGACTGAATGAAGGAAAAAGATTAAATAATTTTTAATGCTATAGGAGACATAGCAATGTGGCAAAGTATTCATGAGGGCAAAGTATGACATCTCCTTTAGTGTCCACCAATTCAGATAGAACTTCTTTTCAAGTGGTTTGTGTATAAGATGACTGTTAGGCACTACCTGCTAATTAGAGAATATTATTTTGAGAAAGCTCACAAACAACATGACTTTCTAGCTGATTTTTCTACCAAAATCATCTTGGCTGCACGAGTTAGCAATCTAGAGAAAACCAACTTCTAACTAACATCTGGGTTGCATTTGAATTACAGTAAGCACTCTTTAATATTAAGCAATTTTTGTCTATTCTACAATAATATCATTATTTTTAGTGCTGGTCTGATATCTGGACTGCATCATTATCTGTTGGTATCTAAGTTAGTTTATGAAAAATAAATTTACTTGGTGAGTCATAATTTTCTTTTCGTGGTATGTTTTTATTCAAAAAACCCCCACCAATGTTTTAATTACAATTGTCATCTTTATCATTAGATGTTCAGAAATGTTTTAAACAGAAAGGCAGGATATAATTTTAATTAAAAACAGATATAATTATTGTAAATATCTTGTCTCAGGTCCTTATATTGGCAAAATATATAAAAATACATTAGCCACGACAGGTAGGTAACTGGGTGGAAGCAACTATATTAATAGGCAGTGTTGCAAGTTGTCGTTCAGAGATTTTGACAATGCCAGTTTATCTACCTCTACTATCATGTCTTTGTGATTAAAGGATCCCATAACATCTTATTTATGGTTATGCAACAGTCACATAGATCAGAGAACAACATGGCTGGGCAGATAAATATACTTACAAAGCGCATATTGATTAGAAGTGGGTGGTCCCCAGTTCTCCTCAAGTTGTTGGACCTCAGTGTCTGTTATCCAAAACTACAGTGATTAAGGTTTTTGTTGATTGGACTTCACCAATATATGGAAGACTATGGATTACCTGCTTGTGAGGCCTATTTGTTTTGGGATAAGTTCCATTACACTCAAAGTTTTTCATACACTGCTTTTCTTCATGTATGTGTCTCATGATGTTCCAATTTATTCCTTTTTACGTGTGTTGTGGAACATTTTTGTTATATACAAATGAACCACTAAGTAATTGTTGCACTGTTTATTTAGCCACATTGTCATCCTTGGTCACTTGTTTTGGCCTTTTAACTAAGATCAAGTGTAGGAAGAGAGATGTTGTATATAGGGAATATGAGCTACACTTCAGCAGTGTTCTTCTCACTGGCATTGTAAGAGTATTTGCTTTGAAATAATGGAAACACAACAAAAATAAATATTGAAGATGTATTTTGATAACTCTAGAGGAATGACTTTTCTCTTTTGAATTAAATGCTGTTTGCTTGCCAGACATGTTTTCTCAAGCTCTCAGAGTTTTAATATTGTTTTGCTTAAAGTGGTATTAATTATACATTGTTTATGAAAATAGTTTCTCTACACAGACTTTATTATATAGGGAAATGTAATCTCTCTGATAAGAATAATACAATTGTTACTATATTTGAAGGGAGACAGGAGAAAGACAACTTAAAAATTACAGCCTAATTATTTATTGAAATCTTTTGTGACTGTAACGCAGACAATTGAAACAAATGTGTTAGGGAAGATGTATTTATTACTACAAGCTAACCCATTGGATTCTGTAATTTACTAGGAGGATACAAGGAAAGTTAAAATATTTCAATCCTATGCATTTTGATTTCTTAGAAGAAAGGCACTACAGAATATAGCGACTTAAGTATCACTAATGGGTTAGTCATACTTAGAGCAAATTTCCTGATTTTTATAAGTGTATTCCTACACTTAGGCCTAAATCTAGATGCAACTCAACAATCTGAAGTATGAATGTTGAATACTGATTAATCTGCTAATTTAATTACTGCTGTTTCATATTTTTCTTCAAGGACCATTTGAGTTTCTATAAATTGGATAGTGTTTTGTGGCATCTGTTGAGAATTGATTTGTTCTGATGACAATATTGGTAATATTATTTCTACCATTTAATGTGAAACCTGAAAGCTGCTCTATTTTCTACGTATATTAACACCATCAATGTATATCTTGTTTTTACATCTCTTTCCATAATTTTTTGTTCTATAATTTTTGCCTGCTTGATTTCTTTATTTTATCCATAATGCTTTTTAAATATTACAATAAATGCCTTGAATCCTAAATTCTTACTCAATTCAGTTAAGGAGAAAAGTTACTTCTGGGCATTTGTTATCTCCCTGTTGTCTATTGTATCATCTGTTCCTAAGGATTTACCAAATCTTGGAAGCAGAGTTCCCTGAAGTAGCAATTCTGTGATCTCTTTTCTATTGAAGGGAAGGAAGTTAGAATTCAAGCATATGTTTCTGCCCCAATTGTCAGTGAAGACTGATTCTCAAAAGGTCTAGAAAGTACAATCTATTCTAAGAGAGAGTTTGTTGGCTAGCATATGCATTCTATATTCTTCAATCAAAGTTGCACTTAATTGTATTCAAATATACAAGACTTAAGCATCAATAAGGAGTTAGCAAGATTTCCAAGTAAAGTATATAAATCCTAATTATTGTCTGAAACTTTATTTTTCTTCCAAGGTGAAAAATATTCTTGCTGAGTTGTACAAAAATAAGAAAATAGCCAATGCTACTCACAACATATATGCTTACAGGTGAGTAGCTAAAGTTTGCTAGTAATTACTGCAAAATAATGAAGAGGATAAACATCTACTAATTAATGTTCTGTTTCTTGGATCTATATGTTCAGACTCAATGATTTGCATATGATTATTCATGGATTATGGGGGTGGGGATTATTACTTTATTATTTTTCTTTTTATTTCTTTTTTATGGTGTTTTTATGCCCTTGTAATCCGCCTTGAGTTGCCATGTGTGAGTAGGTGACAATATACATTTTCTAAATAAATTATTCATGGATTTTAGAGAATTTTATAAAAGCAGTAGGTTGATAAGTAAGCAAATTTAATATGATATAGAATCAGACACATATTTCCATTATAATCTAGCATTGTTATTATTTTAAGGATATACTGTGAAGACAAGCAGACTTTTTTACAAGATTGTGAAGATGATGGTGAAACAGCAGCCGGGGGTCGTCTCCTCCATCTTATGCAGGTGAAAGGAATCAATTGATAACAAGATACTTTTCATTCTTTGTAGCCATAACATTTATGATCAGGAGATTCATAGCCATAGCACTATAATCAGACAAACTTTTGTTAGTGGATACAGCCTATTTGAGAGTATTATTTGTTATTTAGAATATTTTGACCAATGATGAAATGGTGACGAGATCAGTAATATTTGGTATATTGAATGAAAATATTACTAATTTCCATAACCATAAAATGGCATTTGGTGTTTAAAGTTCTCCTTCTTATCTCTAACTTTTTCTTGCCTATGATTCATATCACTGCCTGCACAGAATGAATAGTTTTAGAATGAATTAATATCCAGCTTTTCCAATAATTTTTTTGTGGACTATATATCCATCATCCAAAACAAAACTGTAGGTTACATTATCTGAAAAAACTTAGATTGGAAAGGCGATGCTATGGTGAATAGGTAAGATCTAGGTTTGCTTTGCTTTGGAAGAGTTGCGGAAAATAAATACAAAGCATCTAGCTATCTTTTCAGTTGTTGCTGATGGTCTGACAGGATAAGCAGGAGATTAAAGTTACAGGAAATAACACTGAACTTATCAGCTTTCTCCATCTTTCTCCTATTAGAAAGCAGAAACTCTGCTTTTAGAAGTTTTTGTTTAAAGCTAATATCAAATTTGCATGGTGTCTGAAAATGAATACTTGATAAAACTGATTAAATGGCATCAGTCACAACTATCAAGATGGCTTGCTTCAAGTTGTGGATTCGATGCTGCAAAAGTATGTTTTTCTACAACAATATTTTGCAGATAATATGGGGTTGCCCTGACAATTAAGAAATGCTCGTATGTAGCAAAGTGAATCAGATGGTTGTGAATCATCTTCTAAATATGAATATGTGATTTTTTAAAATATAGATCCTGAATGTCCACAATGTTTTGGTGGTGGTGTCTCGCTGGTATGGTGGTATCCTTCTAGGACCAGATCGTTTCAAACACATCAACAATTGTGCCAGAAATATACTTGTGGAGCAGAATTACACTAATATATCTGTAAGTTTTTAGTAAAACATCTGTCGCATTAGCTTCCTTCTTATATGTTCCTTTTGATATGGGTAAGGGTAGAGTTGAAATGCACGCCTAACATCAGTGTCAATGAATGCTATTTACAATATATCCAGTAAGTGAATTTATCAAATTTATTTTTTATTTAAGAAAAAAATATGAAAACTTGGTTGTAACTTTTTTTTCATTTAAACAATTATAAACCTTTTATTATTTTTATAACCAATTTTTTCCCAACACAAATAATTTATATGTATAAAACTTTTCCCAAAGCATTCATGACATAGGGATAAAGTAAGTTAATATAATATTAATTTTAGGTAATTAACCCTGACTATATGCTAGCAATGTTCAGAAAAGCATGTGATCTGTGTAAAAAAGTAACAGTTAATTAGGTATGTTTATCTGATTTTTTTTAATAATTTATTTCTCTAGCAAAATTCATCTAAGCCTCTTGGAAAGAACAAAAGAATGAAAAAAGACAAGAAGAAAGCAGAACATTGATGTATTGTGCAGAATTACATAGCAGTATTTCATCTTTTGACTGTCACCACTCAGTGATTCTGTATGACTTAATATTCTAAACTTTTGTTCCAAAAGTGTGGAAACATTATGCAATAATAACAAACATTTTTTTTCGTAAGAAAATCCAGCAATTACAACAGTGGCAGAAGACCCAGAAAACACTTTCAATTTGTTCACTGTTTCAACTGCTCAAAATTTAAAGTCTTTCAATATAAAAGCTTCGTTCTGAATTTAGTCTTTGATTTGTTAAAAAAACAATAAATAAGAAAGACAGAATTTCTCTATCTTCTCTTTTTTAAATAAATCACTGCAGTTGTTAAAAGAGTAATATGGTTAAGTTAATCCGGCTTCCCCATTGTCTGCTTGTCAGAAGGTTGCAAAAGATGATCAAATGACCCTGGGAAACTGCAACTGTCATAAATATGAACCAGTTGTCAAACATCAGAATGTAAGTCACGTTATCCATGAGGATGCTGCAAAGGTCATAAGTGTGGAAAATGGTCATGAGTCACTTTTTTCAGTGCCGTAACTTTGAACAGTAACTAAATGAAGTGTTGTAAGTAGAGGTCTATCTGTATTTAAGTCTAATTTTTTTTTATTTTCTGATGTAATTATGCTAAGTGTTATAGACATAGTCATATTGAATACAATAGATCAGATTATTTCTGACATACTTTCTCAAATCATAGTAAATAATCTTGATAGTCTTCAACTACCGGAGTAAAACTACCTTTGACAATACTTTTTTAAAAAAATATTAAAATGTCTCCTTTTTTTTTTTGGAATACTCTCAACTTTGAATGAAATACAACAGTTCTCAGGAGTCCAAAACAATTCTTGCAAAGAATCATTAACATCAGGGGTCTCAAACTCAAACTGGAAGCTGGATGTGTTACGCTGGCCACGCCCACCCCCGGTTTAGCGAAGGGAAAAGTCAATACATCACATGAATGATTTATTTATTTATTTATTAAATTTTTATACCGCCCCCTCTCCCAAAAAGGGACTCGGAGTGGTGTACAGCCCAGATAAAACAACACAATTAGTAGAAAATTTAAAACAGATATAAAAAGAATTAAACTAGTGGCTGGAAATATAAAATTACAGTAACGCAATAAAAGCAAGGTAAAAAAGTTAAAAATTACCAAAAATTTAAAACCCTAGTAATTAATACTAGGCCAGACTGGCCTGTTGGAAAAGGTGGGTCTTTAATGCACGCCGGAAGGCCCTCAGGTTAGTAATGGCCCGCATCTCCGGGGGTAATTCATTCCAGAGGGAGGGTGCCACCGCAGAGAAGGCCCGCACCCTCAGGGCCGCCAGCTGGCATCGTCCAGCTGACGGCACGCCAAGGAGGCCCACCCTGTGGGAGCGCAGTGGCCGGCAGGAGGCCGATGGTGGCAGCAGGCAGTCCCGTAAGTACCCGGGTCCCAAGCCATAGAGTGCTTTAAAGATAACCACCAACACCTTGAATCGCACCCGGAAGGCCACCGGAAGCCAATGCAGCTCGTGCAGGAGCGGTGTAACGAGAGCTCCAAGAAGACCCCAGAATCACCTGCGCGGCCGCAGTTTGACAGCCTGCTTTACATAATCAGAACTTAGAACAATAAAGACATTTAGCACTCTTAAAAACATGTTGCTATGAAGCAGTTTGTGAAATTTCAATTCTTTGAAATTTATAATTTCAAAGTAATAATTTGAATAATTTGAAAGCATTGTCATAGTTCTTAAATTGTATAATCTAAAATTGAGTCAGATGAAGGAACAAACTACTGGTGCTGTTGAATTATCCCAAAATAAATTAAGGTGAGAAAGAGGGGAGGAAAGAGAAAATAGTATCTTTTATTCTAGATTGCTGCAAACAGGGAAGTTTTATTAATGAATCCTGCCTTAGAGCAACACTATGAATAGTTACTTATTGATGGAGAAGCCCTTGCAAAAGAAATAGTGCTGGGCTAGGACTCTGTTACCCTATGTCACAGCTCTCCAATTTGCCTTGAACTGATCCTTGCTAATCCACACACACACATCTCTACAGGCCTCCCAACTGAATATTAATGAGGTCTGCCTTCTTAGCATTTCAACCTAGACAAGATTAGCCAGGTGCTCTGACCTTAGATACTGAACTGTGGATTGGGGGGAATGTACACATGTGTAAATAAATAGCAAAGATATGCAGGTCTCCAGCTCCCATTCTGAAAATGTGTTTCAGAATGGGGCTGGGTACCCACATCAACTATACTTATGGGGGTCTTTCTAAAGAAGCTACATTTTTGCTTGGCTTGCACTATAGCTATGCAATGTAAGAAAAATAACCTTTTTGACTTAAGAAGGTTGCAGAGTTAGAAGTTACACCTGTTCAGAGATATCTTGCCACATCCTGATAATGCTTTCTAAACTCAATCAAGTATTTTCCCAGGATTGCATAAGTATCATTTAGCTTCTTTAAATAGGTATCTCTGCCTTACAGGGTTTCAAGGTGCTTCATATTCCTAATAAATTGCTATTGTGAAGAACAGCAGTAATGTTTAAATAAAACAAAAGAAAATCCATTACTGTTGTTAATTGGGAAGTTTATTTACTTCCCAAAATTATAAGCAGAAGTTGTTTCTGTTATCTTACCATAATTGTAGATGCACAATGTATATATTAAGCAAGGGAGATCAATAGTCTTTTAAATCTGAGTTCACCCTGAATCCCCAACTTTTGTAGAGCATTCCAAAAAAGAGTGGGCATTGTGACAGTTACACAACCAAATAGGAGAGTGTTAGCCGAGTAAGTCTCATGACCCCTTTTTTGTAAGTAAGACTGTTCTCCTTAAAGCTACAGTACAGATTTTTTTTCCTATGCAGGGCCGGTCTTCAGCCAAGTGCTGAAGCCATTATATACTATATAAGCCATTATATATAACATCCTCACTGTTACTGAGAGTGAAACAAGTAACGGAGAATACCTATTTCCATAAAAGTGAGAATAGGCCTTAGAAAAGTAACTTTACATAAATCTTCTTTGATTATCTTCCTAAATCTGAAATTGAACTGTAGAGAATTTGCAATTGTGGTGGGAATAAATAAAATAATCCAGTTTCTTAGCTGACAGATCTGGCCTATCTTGTGCAAGGAATATTTGGACTGGAAAAAATGAGCTTCATTAAGATTTTGTTCAAAGCAGGAGAGATGTTGTTCTTGTATCGCCAACTTCCTACAACCCCTAAGTATCCCCTGAGAAAATCCTACAGCTTGACATAGCATTATGCCCAGTACCCTTCTTTAAAAGGGGGAAAGGTTTTGAATTTGGATTTAAGAAAAAAAATAACCAACTTGTTTTTGAAAGTAAGTGCTAAATTTCCCCCATATGTCTTGGGAATAAATGTGTTCCCAAGATGCTGGTGATGAGAGAATGGGATATTTGCACCTTTAATTAAAAAAATAAATATATGCATGATATCATCAATAGCTGTGATTAAAAAAGAACAATTTTATAGCCACCATTTGTAAAGGCCACAGAAATTGTTCCTAAAGGAGCAGATTTTTTTTTTTAAAGGCTATTATAGATGCAAAAACTTGCCTTTAAAGGACCATATTTATCCTAATAAAAGAAAATGATTAATTACCCAACAAATCTTACTGAATTAGAGGACACTTGCTCCATTTGCTTATCTTTAGTATGCAAAGCTGCACAAATCTGCTCCCAGACAAACAACTGCTGGGAGACCCTATAGTTATGAATCTTGCATTTATAATTTTGACTCTTGCTATGAATCAACTATGAACCTTTCTTTTCACTTTTGGATTTACATTCTATTTAGGCTATGAAGTCTTTGGGGAGTGAACCAGTTTTGTAGCTATATTTTCATTTTTAGAGGAACAATTATGGAAGAACAGAATAGATGATATGGATATCCCGTACTTGATTCCAAAAAGATAATTTACAGAGCATAGAAGGGTGAACTTGGGCCTACCTGCTCTCTTTTAAAGCAGCCATACCTTTTCTTAAATCAATAGGTAGCTGCAGAAGGAAGCTGCACAATCTGGGGAAAAGACATGGCTGCTTTAAAGACTTGGTGATAAGCAAAGTCATTGAGGAAGCCAGATTCATTTAACAACCATGTTACTAACTTAGCAACTGTGGTGATTCACTTGTGGCAAGAAAGATAATAAAATGGTTGCAAAAGTCATTTAACAAATGTCTCATTTAGCCCACATAAGTTTTGTGCTCCATTGTGGTTGTAAATCAAGGACTACATGTATTAATTATCAAGAATTCTCCATTCCCAAACAGTTTGTCTTTCTTGATTAAAAAAAAATCCGATAGATGCTCAATTTTAGCATGGTGAAATGTTGTCTTTCTGTCCCACTTTCCACAGTTTCATGGCTACTCACTTGCAATGGGTGTATCAAGCCAGCATTATACTTGTCTAAATTCTTGGGTTTGAAACAGGAAAGTTCCCCAACATTTTGTGGCTGTTTTGCAGTCATATGGGGATAAAGTAATGATTGTTATGTGCTGCTCAAGGAAGCTTCCAAGGGGCCTCCATTTTATCTCATCAACAACATTCTTGTAGGGTTGGTTGGGCAAAGAGTGACTAAACCAAAGTCATTTACATAGTTTTCATAATTGAGGGGTGCAGGACTCAAGTCTGCTTTTTCCACTCCTATTCCAACACCTTAACTACACCACACTGGCTTTTTTCCTGGTAAAGAATTCACAGGTCTTCAGTTAGACCACAAATACTAGTTTGGCTTCAATGTGGCAAACAGATTTCATTGTGATCTTAAATCTAATTGGACAACAGGCTCTGTCTTGCACAAGTATTTTGAACACAGCAAACAGCACCTTCTCTTTTGTTGCAATTAAAAAAGGGAACTTCTTGTCACATGTGGGATTAAATAATACAAATAGCTAGAAGAGACATCCAAACAGAATTGCGATGGCCGAGCCTTATCAGCATTTTCTTCAAATTAACTAAAAGGCAATCCAGGTCAGACACCAGCTTTGATTACCATAATTTGCATTATGGATCTAGCAGTCCCAATTTCCTCATATTGATTCAGTATGAAAGAAATATATGCATACCCACCCATTTCACTCTGTTTCAGCTTGAAATTAATCTGTTTGCGGAGGTAGATATTATTTTTCTTTCTTAAGAACAAGGTTCAAACAATGACTAGAGACAAAGATATTGAAAGGTCTATTTTGGGTTAGATTGTTAATCTTTCAAACAAATGAATATGCCCGGGGAGAGCCTAGGAAAAAGTCTGCCATCTTGTATTAACTAGTTTAGCAGGCTGAAGATATGAATAATTCAAGAGAGCCTTTTATGAATAATTCTAAGAGAGCCTTTTATTTTTTTTTCATGATGATGGATCACCAAGTCTCTGAAGAATTAACACTGAATCATGAAAAGCTGGAAAGGGCCTGCATCTGTCCAGACTAAGTTCCTCTAGGAACTGTGGCAGTCCACCCATACATGCATTGATACATAGCCATCATGTGATTCCTTTCTGAGATAAGAAATATTATGCAAAGGGAAGAAGGAGACTAAAAACAGGAAACCAAAGTAATGAATGGCATGAGGTAAGAACATGGAAGTTTAGCTTAAAATAGTTTACAGCAACACTCTCTCCACCATTTCATCTTTGCCAACCAGCCTTGCTTCCCCCAAGTCCATGTACCTCTTCATACGTTCCTTTTTATTCATTGGCTGCAGCAACAAGAGAAAATAAATATGTTTTCTCTCAGTAACTTTTAGCCCTTGAGTAACTATTAACTCACTTTTGTTGTTTCCTGGGCAGCACAAATACTAATACAGATGCTCAGTTTGGAACGCAGAATATTATTTTCATAAGGACACAGGTTACATGTCTTGATGGCTCAGCAGCTTGGAAATGCTGGAAACTCCCTCTTAGAAATTTCATCTTCAATGGCAAATTGGTCAATGTCCCAGCTTGAAAGGAGCCACAGAAATACAAACACAGTCAGGGAAAGAGTAGAGTTTGTGATGCATGTACGTAACAGTGCCCCTTTTCATTTTAAGTTTTCAAAATTGTAACTTCCACTTCAGCACAGATATAATTATGAATTACTAGTATCTGGTGGAGTCAAGGAAACTACCGTATGTAAAAGCAATAAAACATTTTTCTGTTATTTATGTTATCTTTCTTTCTAGTCAACATAAATCTGGAAGAAACCATCTTTATCTGTTCTATTTTACCACTGACAATATCAGATTGGCTAAAATTCTGGTTTGTGTGATTTTTAGCCAAACACTAGGTGCATCTACAGATTTAGATGCACAGATGTTCTACCATTATCTTGCTGGCTAGAATTTGGAAAAATGGTGTCCACTACCCCAGGATGCCATGGAGAAGGCTAAAATTTATTCGCAGCTTTATGCCTCATGAAATGACTTGGTAAAACAGAAACAGAGCTTTTACATTTGGCCTGGAGATTTGAGCATAGGGTATCCTCTAACTGCCTAGGTTCTAGTTTAATATGGGCGTTGACAGAATAAACCTGTCTACTGGATCTTGCCATTCCAGGCACATCTATATGAGCTTATTCAATCCCTCTGGATTCAGTTGTATATATTATTTGTGCAACCACATCTTCTGGAAGGAACTTCAATTTTTAATTCAAGATGTGGCAATAAAATCTCTCATGGAAAGTTTCATGTGATGGAGAAAGTCTGTTAACACAGACCATGTTCTAAATGCTGTACATATACATTAAGCTCTACAGTTCCAAGTTTTTGAGTTGCAAACCTATCAAGCAACCACTGGAGTTGAATGATCATGCAAGTTGAAAGAATGAATTAATGCATCAATAAATGGCAATACTCAGGTTTTCTATATCCTTCACTATACCATCTAGTGATCATCTGCAACACTGCTGATAAGATAGTTCACTGTACTGTTCAGTGCTCAAATATTAAGTGTCAAAGATATAGAATTGTATCTGCTTCTAAAATATCAGTAGATAGGCAGGATAGACAGGAGGTAAATATTGAAACATACATTGTCTTTATAAAGCTGCCTGTCTGGCTAAAATCTGAATTATTCAGCATATTCAGTGGTTTTACTTTCCGGCCTTGTTATTTCAATATTGTACAAACTTGATTTATTGTAATGTTCTTCAGTCTATTATTTACTCACTTTTGTAATTTATTTCATTATTGCTTGAAATGTTATTATTTGCTTTTGTAAGTCCTCAAACTAAATGCAGGATGTAAAATGTTCTAAAAAAATGAAAGAGAAAGAAAGAAAGAAAATAAATTCATTCAAATGAAAGATATTTTTTTCTTCTCACAGATCCCCATCATCCTGCCTTTCCCCCCTAAAAACGCATGAGTATATCCAAAAAGCATGAGTATGAATGCTTTGCAAATGTTAGTGATGGGCAGTGATGGGATTCAGACAGTTTGCACTGGTTCAGGTGAATTGGTTGTTAAATTACCACCACCACTACCCGCTATCAAAGTGGATCAAAGTGCACTGCAATGGAGAAATGAGCAATGGAGCAGCCGGTATGAGGGAAGGGCGAGGCTGCTTTCCCTCTTTCTTCTCCCTGTTCTACCTATTCCTCCCCTCATGCTGGCTGCTCCGTTCCCCATTTCTCCATTGCACCACAGTGCCCAGGATCCACTTTGATATGGGGGGGGGGAAGATAATTTAACGATTGGTTCGCCCAGGGTTAGGTTGGCCATTGCGGGAGGCTCATCCTGCATGTGCGGTGGAGCTGAAGGACAGGGATGGTCCACACCTCCCACCACAGCCAACCTGACCCTGGCTGAACCGGTTGTTAAATTATTTGAATCCCACCACTGGAAAGAACAACAGATTTCAAAACTAGATTTTCCACTTCTTTGGATAAAACACAAGCCATTAATATGCCAGTAGAATTCAGAAATCAAATTAACAGATCACTTTAATGTTTAATGTGCATTTCTTGATTTGTGTTTAATATTTTGACTAAAGAAGGCCACTATGGCTAGTTAAAACAAAACATGGCTTAATATGAAATATAAATTGAAGATTGATTGTTAAAATTTAATCCTGATTTTCCTTATCCTGAAGCAGATGTGTTTCCTTGATTTGTATACTGTCTTTTTAAATTATTTCAGATAAGACTGTCAATGCTGAGGAAGAAATGATGAGAATAATG
The DNA here is from genome assembly GCA_023653725.1 of Bungarus multicinctus. Taxonomy (NCBI): domain Eukaryota; kingdom Metazoa; phylum Chordata; class Lepidosauria; order Squamata; family Elapidae; genus Bungarus; species Bungarus multicinctus. The sequence goes on from CM042846.1 coordinate 49,537,067, forward strand.
TAGATTATTACAAGAGAAGGTGGATTTACAATATCGCACACAATTTTGGACATTATTTTTACTATGTTATCTGACTCTTTTCAATATTCCACTTTGTTTTGATTAAGGTATTAATATTTTTGGTGGAAGTTTGTTTAAAATGTTTTTTTTTTAAAAAAAAACTCTTCGAAATGAAAATATCCTTGAATAAGAAATATATCTTTGCTTGGCAATGATGCCTCTTATCTGCTGGCATCACTCTGGCCACTAGGGGTCAATGTTGTTCCACAGTAGTCAGTACAGTTGCATGAGAGCTGTGGGAAGGAGGGGGACCTGGAAGGCTATTGTCCAGTAGCAAATATAGAGATATCATCCTTTACAGGACATTTGTTAATTAACAAGAATGACAAATTAATTTATACCAACAGGACACATGTATGAAGCCAGGAGTATAATGATTTCTACCTGATAAGATACTATTGTGGGAAACTAATTTTTAAGATTTGAAGGCATGGCTCAGTTGTTAATTTTTTAGCAACATTCTCATTGCAATAATATTTAGCTACTGTCAAAATCAATGAAGTCTATGAAGAAAGATATTTACTACAAATAGGGACACAATTGCTGTTCATCAGTCATGTTGTTTAGTGTTGGAATTTATTCACAACTGAATGGATTCAGATCCTTGCATCCACAATATGCTAAGAACAATAACAATTATATTTAAATGTGCTAGGCCATAGTTTTCTTAAGTAGGAATTAATAAATTAATTCACTTCACAAACCAAAAGCACCCTTGAAATTTAGCATGTATGCAAAACCAGCCAGACACCCATCTGAAGAATTAGTATCTGTGTTGTGCAGCAAGCGTTCAACACTTAGTTAATGGTGAAGATAATATTTACACTGCATGATAAAGAAGGGAGCAAGGAAATCAATCACAGAAAATCTAAAGTGGAAAGAATGTAAAAAAAGGGATGGTTCTTCCTATATAGAAAATATATGAATATAAAGGAGGATATAATTAGGAATAATATTTAGGGTTCCATTTTTGAGCATGTAATAATCTTTCTGCAGGTGTCATCTATAAAAACAAAATTCCATGACATTTTTTAGCTGTTTGTCTATTAATCCCCAAACAAAGTCTTTGGTTTCAATTATACATTAATTTTTAAACTCTTCTGAATTAGTATATTTATTTGTATCCATTTTTTTGCCTTTTTACATGTCCATCATACACGATAAAAGGTATTTTCATGTTGTTCACATTTCCAACATAGATTCCAAGTACCTTTATACATTATAGAGAATTTCCTCTAGTGACAAATACCAATGACACATCATCAAGTTCTCTTTAAGACTGGAACATAATGTAAATTTCAATCTTTTCAATTGCTTACTTTCCCATTAATCAATTTATATATTGTAGCCAACATTTTTAGCCCATTTTATCATATATTCTTTCACTTCTTCTGCCACATTTTTCAATAAATGGTTATATATTTTAGTACTACAATATCATGATTTATAATGATTCTATTTCAAACTCAGTCTTGCATTGTTTTACATCATACAATCTTTTATCCATTTTAAACCTTTCTGATAATTGTACACAAAAAAACCAATGACAAGTCTATCCTTCTGTTGTCAAATCTTTTGTTGATTTTATTTTGCAATCCCCTTGAGAATATCCTAGTACATTACGATAAGTTAACCATCTATGTTTAGTTATCATTTCTCACCTATAAAATGCTTCTGGTGCTGAGAGAGTCAATGAACTATTCTTGACTTTAAAGGCTCAATCTTCATTCAGCCTGCATGAATAATTGAGTTTCCTTTCAGTATCTGCCCAGGGTGGGTGAAACGTTACTTTTCCATTCTTTGCCCACACTACTCCTCTTCCCCTTATTAAAACTTCCTTGCAACTAGAACCTTTCTGCTTTGTTTCCATGAAGCTGATGCATCTGCTCTTCCTTATTATGAAACTTCCATAGAAGGTCTGAATGAAAGAACACATGTATTGCTTTGAGTATTGTAGCAAGAGGGCAAAAATAGTACCATAAGAATGTGCGTGTGTCTGTGGAAATTCTCAGTTGTCCAAGTCATGGTAGTCCCAAATGTGCTTTCTTTCAAAAGGCCACTGAACTTCCTTGTTTTGTTTGAAGATGTTTAGCTTCTTATCCAAGAAGCTTCAGTCAGAATTGAAGAAGCTTCTTGGATAAGAAGCGAAACATCATCAAGCAAAACAAGAAAGCTCAGTTGCCTCCTGAAAGAAAGTACATTTGGGACATACTGGCGGTGGGGGAGAGAGAAATGGCCTATACTGGTGTCAAAGGAAATACCATGAAAACTGGTGTGAAGTTATTTCTGTGTGTAAACATGTGGGAAAGCAAATGAAAGGCGTTTGGGGTAAGAGAGAAGAGTCCCTCAAAGGAAAAGGCAGGCATTGGCAGACTACTCCGCAGAAGGAGCTGGCCAGCAAGACTCGCCTTCTCTCCTTTGCATGGATAGGAAGGGCAAGAAACAAAAGAACAACCCTTCAGGTCTGAGTCCCAGCCTGTCCCCATTAATAACCCATTACGGTGTTGACTTCAGTTTCTGACATTGCCTAAAAAACAGCCAAGAACAGCATTTGAGACAAGGAACTTGACTGAAGGATTGAATTGCTCTTAATATAAAACCTTCAACTCAATTATGGATTTCCAAAGGCAGTGTTGGGCAAGACTATCCCTCCAGGATAGTTATGAATGCAATGATCAGTTATTGGAAAGAAAACCATGATATAAGTAAGTGAAAATGATATGGATATTATTCCACTTAAAGGCAATGTTCAGGAAATACACTTTTGAGGGAATTTGCAAGCCCTGAAATGGATAAATCATCTGAACATCAGTAATTTACCAGATATTCCCAATGGGAATTTCAATGTCAAACAAATATAAAAGTGGGTAATCATGTGATTCATGCAATTTCCGCTAATAGGAAAAGGAAGTAAATTTAGAGAATCACTGAATACAGAAACAATAGGCAGTAGCACTTTGGATTCTAGCAAATTTATCACACCATAAACTTTCTTTCACCAGAATCTTCTTGAATGGCTATTTGAAGTCTGTAAGTTTAGAAGATGCTCATTGGTGCAAGGAGTACAAGGAAAATCTGAAAAGGTTGGGAATAAAACAAATATCAAGTCTAACATGTTAAGATTTATTAGACACAGATGGCTTTTATACAAATATCCTGGCATAATATTAGGATCTAGAAAACTCACTGCTCTGATTAGATCACAGGCAATTGAATTGACATGAATATATTGCAACTACTTGTTTAATAAATTAGACAAGGCCAATATTGAAATGTTTCTCCACTGTTTATTAATAATGTTAATGTCTGTCATAATCATGTTAATGATGAATTTGTACCCATGTATTCTTTTGGGTGGAGCAGGGGTCTCCAAACCTGGCAACATTATGACTTGTGGATTTAAGCTCCCAGAATTCCTCAACTAGCATGGGAGGAATTCTGGGAGTTGAAGTCCACAAGTCTTAAAGCTGCCAAGTTTGGAGACCCCTGGTGTAGAGTCTGAATTTTTTAGAATGTAGAAACACTTTGTTGGAAAATAGAGTTCATATTTAGAAGAAGAGCAATGTCCCTCCAATCATGTTAATGTTTAATTTGTACCCATGTATTCAGGATGTTATGGCGACTGTTATTAAATCTTACAGTAGTGTTACATCCATATTATGAGGTTTGAGGATTTTCTAGGTTCCTGATCTTGTGTTTTTAAACCAGTTCCTGCTAATAAATTCTTATTTTAGATTAGGGTATTATCCATATACACTGAGTTAAAGATTAACATGGGAAAATATATTTTCATGACAGATTAGTAATAATAGAAGATGATATTGTATTATTGGTGAAATAATAGATAATTATCAATAGTTCTCTAGATACATATGCTATGATAGAATAATGTACTTTTTTAGATCAGAAACTGAGTGAATTTGAGAGCTTGTTTTGCATCTTCTTATTAGGCAAATATACAAGTACAAAATAAAATTAATTGTTTGGCACATCTCATATATATTCTATCTGTGGCTATGGGAATTTAAGCTTTTAAAACTTTAAAAAACTATGAGTTTTAAGATGTGTCAGTTTTAAAAGAGGTTTTATTGTAATACTACTTTAATGAAAATGATATGGTAATGGAAAAATTGTTCTTACCACAAATTGCTCACCTTGTTGCTCTAGGACCCTCTTATCAATGAAAGCTAGATAGAGATCTATAAATAAATAATTTGGGGAGTGGGGGATGGCCTCCTACTTTCCCCAATTATATCCATTTTCTTATAACAAGGTATCATCTTGTATCCCAGGAGGAGCCCTTCTGAGCTCAAGATGACCTGGCAATATGCATTGGTCTTAGGCTGTCATCTTTGTTGGATCAAACAACTAATTGTTTGAGGCAGATGCCTCTTCTTAATGCTGCACAGTACCAAGCGGTACTGACTTTACAGGAAAATACTTAGCTTAAACAGGCACCATTTGGAGACTCTGATCTGTCAGGAAGTCCCCATTTCTTCTAGTTACTCCTGCCACCCCAAGAAAAACAGCTGCATTTTCCTGAGAGTGTCATTATTTCCCGAATAATTTTAAAACCACGGTTGCAGACGGCTCTTACAAGACTCTCTTGGTGCATCCAAATGGTTGACTAGAGAGATTCGCATAACCTTAACTGTAGTGGCATGAACAACATAACCACTGTAATAATTCATTTAGAATGATGACACCTGAGACCTAATTTAAAAGTCCTCCATGAATACTGTTCTCACATTCAAGCCTCAAGGCTGCTGCAAACAGACCTGTGAAATCCGAAGAACTATAGTGAGCCTAATTGAATTGGACTCCAATGGACCATTGAGGTGGCCTGGCAGAGCTCCAGGGAATTTATATTGTCTATACTGTATCAGAATCACAGCTTGAACTGAATAACTGGTTACATTCAATCATGTTACTGTAACTCATGCTTGAGGTAAAGGAAACCTTAGCTATCAGCAAGGCTATACAGAAAACAATTTCGAATCACTTTAAACCCGGTTGGCAACTACTTTGCCAATTACAGAGCCAATTGGGAGAGGCATGTGCGAGGGCTCGGGACTAAATGATTTATGTCAAGCACCTCTGTCTCAGAGGCATATGTGGGAGCCTGCAAAGGAGGTGCTTGTGTGGCTAATTATTTCTCCTAAGAATACTTTAGCCAAGGTAATTTGTGCTTGCAGATGAGTCACAGGCAGGAGGAACAAGGGGAAAAAGAGAGGCGGTGGTGAAGCGTCAGTGCCCACAGGGAAAAATGGGAACCAAGGAGGGCCCTCTTTGGAAATGCTAAAGCTACCGGGTAACAATGTTCGACCAAAGGCTCAAATTTGCCCTGAAAAAGGGAAAGTGACAAGAGGAAAATGCATTTCAAGAGGAATATCGGAATTTAAAATGATTTCCTGAATAATGTCCACAATATTGTAGCCATTCATGGGAAAGGAAGAAGACTAGGATATAACTGGAACAATTGGTGTGGGATGATATTCCCAGAGTAAAGGGAGAAATTGCATTTTGTACACTTGGGGCTTATCCTCAGGTGTCCCTAACCAAGTCACAATCTGCAGTGATTCACTTAACAACTGTGGCAAGAAAGGTTGTAAAATGGAGCCAAAACTCACTTAATAAATGTCTCACTTAACAACAGAAGTTTAGCCTCTAGAATCCACTGAGGACTGGAAGTTACTGCATCGTCAACAACTTCTGGCAAAGCACCCACAACATTTACTTTTGATTTAGGAACATTTCTGCAAGTGAGAGTCACAGAATGAAATTTATATACTATAGCAACCTGCCAATGAATTATTAGCTTTATGATTGCTGTCAACTTTCTCCTTTGGAATCAACTCTTTAAAAATAATTTTATTGAAGTTTTTAATAAACACAGTAGAAAGGAATATAGACTAAAGTAGAAAAAATAATTAATGTTCAGATAGTTCAGGAAAAAGGCTTAGTGTCCTTATTAAAAACTGCTGCTATTGAGCACAAAGATGTCATCTCTCTTGGCTCCTGCCACTCAAAGCCACACGACGCTGTGTTTTTCAACTCCTTGGGAGGAGCTGCCCTTAGAGGCTTTGTGGGCAATCTCCCATTCTGTCTTTTTTCATTCTACAGGTTGTTCTGCCCATTCAAGGAAATGTTCATGGAAATATCTTCAGTCAGCCATGACTCATAGCAAAAGCCTATGGTGAAATCAACTTCTGATAATTTTATACTATGTTATGTATAAATTACAGGCATATGTATATATATGTGTGTGTGTGTGTGTGTGTGTGTGTGTATATATATATATATATATATATATAACATGCAGTCTTGGTGGTCTTTTCCCATGTAAGATTGAGAGTACCTTGGCAATGTTTCGACGAGATCCCACTCGCCATCTTCAGGCTGGTGCTTTCGGCTTCGTGCTTATGTGAGCAAAACTGAAAGCACCAGCCTGAAGATGGCGAGTGGGATCTCATCAAAACGTTGCCAAGATACTCTCAATCTTACATGGGAAAAGACCCGAACACGCCAAGACCTGCCTACCTGTACCAGTGAAAATCTATGAAAACACACACACACACACACACACACACACACACACAGATAGATAGATAGATAGATACATATAGATATAGATATAGACATAGATATAGACATAGACATAGATATAGATCAGGCGAACTGGTAGCAAGAATTTGGTATGGGTTGCTGAACCGGTAGTAAGTTCTGGCTGCCACCCCTCCCCCCGATCCGGTCACCCTCCTGCCCGATGCTCGCTCAACCTGCCCGCCTGCCTGACATTCACCTAAGGTATTTCTTTTTTTTCCCCCTCCCAACAATCAGCTGTAGATAAAATCAGCTGTGCCGGGATTCCCCTTGCTGAGGCCCAGGAAGCTCCATTTTTTGCCTTCCAGAGCCCCAGAGCCTCAGGGGAGCAAAAACACCCCCCCCCCCAGAGGCTGTTCTGAGGCTAGGAAGCTCCCAAAATGGAGCTTGGAGGGGTGGTACATGCCCCTCCCATGCTCTGTTCCTTTTCTTCCAGAGCCCCAGAGGAGCCTTAGGGGTGCAAAAACGCCCCCCCCCCCCTCGAGGCTCTTCTGTGGCTAAGAAGCTCCCAAAAATAGGTGGGGGCTGCAAAAAAAAGCCATGCCCACTCAGTCACATGGCCATGCCCACCAAGCCACGTCCACAGAATCGGTAGTAAAAGTGTTGTGACAGTCTTAATTTCAGATTTCTTCTGCTTTACAGATCTGCAAAGATCATAAATGTGAGAACTTGTCTCAAAGTTACTTTTCATCATCATTGTAACTGCGAAGGATCACAAATGAGGGAGAACTAACCAACGACTACCTGAAGCCATGTTGTTATAAGACTTAATATCATGCTGGTCTAGTCAACAAATGAACAGAAGTTGGAAAATGTTATTGCTACATATGCTAAATCTCAAGAAAGCATAATAATATAATCTTTCTTCAAACTCTTATGGGGTCATTAATTGTCAAATAGTGGATTTGCCCTGTGTAAGTGCCAAAAAGCATTTGACATCAATTTGGAATTGTCTTCTCTTTCTTTTCCTTCTAAAGATTTAGCACAGCTGCTGGCAGCAAAATCATATCTGACCCTGAAGAATACAATTGCAATTCTGCCTCTTGGAGAAAATTGAATGTCAGATGAGCAGTGGGGGTACAAAAGCAGTTCAGGCAGTCCTGTTAAAAAGTGCAGGCACACCAAATTCATATGGTTAACCTTAGAAAAAGAGCAGAGATTTGTGTGAGGTGCAAAAGGTGATCAGAGCAAATCATCTGTTCTCACTGCCATAAAAATGTTGTGTATTCCTACCTTGAACAGCAAAACTCTAGACAGAATATGAGTTAGAAAAAAAATTAGTTCCCCATTTCAAAAATAGGAAAAGGTGAAGAGAGGCAACAAAGACCCACTAACAAAGTTTTTTTTTCCAGAAACAGTGCCAGATTAAGCACTCATTTTTCATGAGTTTTTCATTTTTCATGTTGCAGTAATCCCGAACTTCAGGAAAGGTTGTACAGGCAATCCTTGACTTACAACCACAACTGAGCCAAAAATGTCTGTTGATAAGTGAGGCATTTGTTAAGGGAGTTTTCCCCCATTTTACAACCTTTCTTGCCACAGTTGTTAAGTGAATCACTATAGTTGATAAGTTAGTAACCCGGTTGTTAAGGGAACCTGGCTTTCCCACTGATGTTGCTTGTGAGAAGGTCGCAAAAGGGGATCATATGACCCCCAGGGGACACTGCAATGGTCATAAGTATGAACCACTTGCCAAGCGCCAGGATTTTGATCACATGCCCATGGGGCGTGCTGCAAAGGTCATAACTCTGAAAAACAGTCATAAGTTACATTTTTCAGTGCCATTGTAACATTGGTCACTAAACTAATTATTGTAAGTCGAGGACTATCTATACCTAGGAGCAAGCAGAGTAGAGTTCTTGGGCTTCAAAGGCAAACAGGTCTCTTTTTAAGAAATCTGGGCAGTTTCTAATCCTGCGCTTCAGCAATCTGAACATTTGCAACCGAGCTAGAGTCCCAAAGTGGGTAAGGATAGTCTCCACTGTTGCCATCTGCAGCGTATCTGTATTTATTCCGTTATCAAGTTGCTGTTTGTTCGGAGTCTTAAAACGTGCTCTGGTTTCATTTGGAAGCAGGGACCAGATGGAACACAACCTCATCATTTATTTTGTGCAGCATCAAGCTCATTGCGACTTTTTACACACGACAAGAGCAAAGGTGATTGATGAATGTAGCACGTTGATCTTTTTGGGGATTTCACTGGCTTGCTTCCCCCTCCCTGTGTTGTTTCTCAAATCTGCTCCTTTGCATGACTGAGCTTTGCTGATCACAAGGGCTGAGCTGATTGGAAACACATGTGGGTTATATAGCAAAGGTTACCTTTGACCTCAAGCTATTTCTCCATGGGAACATTTAATTTTCTGTAACCTAAAGAATTGTTAATGGAATGTACTTTGCTTGGGGCAAACTCCACCGACATAGATCAGATGTGTTTCATTTCGGTCTGCTCACAGAATAGGACATTGATCCATTTTGCTCTACATCTGGAATTTTTTAAACACAGCACTGGAATTTGTTCCCCAAGGACTGCTTCTAATCAAGACTTCTGAGCAAAGGATTAAAAGGTAACATATGTATGCACCCACCCACAAATCTTTCAGCTTAGGTTTCAATAAATTGGTAGTGGCTAAAAAACGGGAAAATCAGGTGAAAGAAGCTGACAGGGTTATTCCTTACGATGCCTGCATCTTATGTAACACAATTCCACTTTAGCATATTCTTTCTCCATAAATTGCATTTGCAAACATAATTGTAGCCTTCTTCAGACATTCAGTTGAGCCTCAAAGGGCTTCAAATTTAATAGTGAACAGGAGGCACATATTGATCCTGCTGCTTTGCCTATATCAAACTTTCACACATTCAGCCAGAAGCCACAAGGAAAATTGTACTTATAGTTATTTAAATCTGAGTACAGATCCAGAATAATATTGCTTTGTTCCCATTTCAGTTCCAGCAAATGTGGCATGAACCTTCTTTAATGACCAAGTTGAATACCAGAGGAGGGTGGAGAATGGTGAGGAGGTGAGGATTGCATGTCTAGGTTCTTCTCAGTTTCAAATTTTCCATGTATTCAGCTGAAAATCAGAAAAGGCTGCTATGTTTATGAATGTTTATGATTGCACTAGCTCTTTAATGGTTTGGGTACTTTATATTTGGTTTAGCAGCAAATACAAATGATATTTAAGAAAAAAAATAGAATGACTTTGGCAAATGAAAGCAAAAGTAGTACCAATAGTAATGGGTTCTTGGGTGCAATTCCAAAACAACTGGAGCATCATTTGAACCCCATTGGCATTGAAAAATTCATAATCAGTTAACACACCCAACAGAATCAAAACTCCAAGGCAGACATCTTCCTTAAAGTATAGATTTATTATGCATGTCATATTGGCACATCTGGGGAAAACCTGCCTCTGGAGAGCCCGAGGTTTTCCCCACCCAAATCAAACCCCAAAGTTCTTCCCCTCAGGTCACAGGTCCATCACATGGTCCAACCAGGTTGCAGTTACCATCTTGGCTGGTTTTGGTCCACCCCTTTCCTAGTAGAACGTTCTTGGCTCCCACGAGAGAGAATGGTGTTTTGGCTACACACCCCAGCTATCTCTATCTCCCCCCTTTGGTTCTCACAGCTCCACACCTCTCCTGGCTGTGGCAGCCCTGAAGATGCTCCCAAAATGGCTCCAGCATAAAAAATGGCTTCAGGGCTGACAGTGACTTTACTCAGAGCAGCTTATAGCCAGCAATGATAGCCAATTGGCCATCAAACTTCCTCGATAGGTAGACAAAAATGCCAAATCCAGTCTGGCTGATTGTGCAACAAACTATAACGACACTTAGATCCCTCCAAAATAATAGTATCTCATTATGAAATTTGGATATTGAGCAATAAATAGTAGAAAGTGAAGAGACTACAGATGTCAATGAAGAACAACAATGCATAAAAACTAAAATTATTGAAGAACTGCAAACACTATTGGTTAATAAAGAACTAGTTGGGAAAATCAAAGATTGAATGAAAAACTGAATCAAATTAAAAAGAAGGCTTATCTAAAACCATCAAGTACGTTTATGAAGTCATCAAAATGATTCCAATCGAATAATTGACCCAGATGAAACAGCTGATGTATGCCATAGCCTGTGTAGCTATTGAAAAATTGGAACTTAAAATTTGAAGGAACAAAGCCATTAAGAAGGAAAAACCTAAATGAAAAATTCACTTGGAATTGAGAATAAGGAAAATTTACATGGATTTGAGCAATCTGAAAAATCTGAGACAAGGAAATTTGAAAAATAAATAAATTAAAACTAGTCTGTGCATGAAGGATAGCTAGGAAAACAAAGGAATTGCAGAGACTATAGAACATTTGAAACAAAGAGGCATAGCTATTGCAAAGAAAACTAAGTGATATTTATTTATTTATTTATTTATTTATTTATTTATTTATTTATTTATTTATTTATTTATTTACATCCTGCTTTTTTATTTTACAAATAATTCAAGATGGAGAAAATATTCCACACACCTTTCTCCTCCTATTTCCCCCACAAATACAACCCTGTGAAATGGGTTGGGTTGAGAAAGAGTGAATCAGCTGGCTTTCATAGCTAAGGTGAGACTTGAATTCACAATCTCCCACTCTCTAAACTGGTGCCTTAATTACTAGACCAAACTATCAAACTATTAAAACTGGCTCTTTGATATGACAATCAAATAATCCTATTCCATCAGAATTAGCAGTTTAGAGCAAATCAGCATCAATTCCAGAAAACCCTTGAAAATGCGGAAGAATCAACCCTCAAAAAAACTGACAAAGAAAAGGCCCTAAAATTTTGGACACATATGTGGGAAAACAACAGGTGCCATTCTAGGAATGCAACATGGATTAAGCAAACTGAAAACACAGTGAAAGTTCCTGGCATGTAAGACATAAGGACAACCAAGGAAGTGGTATGAAAGCAATCATAGAACATAAAGCGCTGTAGTGCTCCTGGGCCAGAACTGAGTGCCATCAATTCTGACTAAAATCACTCATAAATTTATACTTGAAATTGGCCTATCAAATAAACAGAGCTTGTGAAGCACCAGAAAATGAAGAATGGTTAAAAACTGAAAAGATCTTCCTAATTCAGAGGGACAAGGAGAAGGGAAATAAACCTGAAAACTACAGACCCATAACCTGTTTGCCAACAACATATAAACTATTTACAGACATAATTGCAAATTAAGTTTATAATTACCTGAAAAAGAATGATTTACTCCCTATAGAACATGGGTATCAAACTTGCAGTGTTACGTTGCCGTCACATGATGTCTCACAATATTTTTTTCCCTTCATGGAGTTGGGGTAGGCGTGGGCAGCACATGACACACCTGGCTTGTGGGGCACCAGTTTGACACCCCTGCTATAGAAAAAAAAGGAAGCTGCAAAAACTGAAGGGAATAAATGATCAATTATTGATTGACAAATTGGTTTTAAAAACTATCAATCAAGAAAGGTCTTGAAAACATCAAAGAGGAAAAGTGAATAATTGAAAGAAACAATTGAAAATCAATCTATAAATTGGAAGAGCAAGTCAATGCATAATCAATAGTTGCAGAAAGAAATGCTGGTAACCTGCCCCCCCATGGAGCAGGTTAAAATCAGGAGTACTAAAGAAAGAAAGTGAAGGCTTTATTTTAGTGGGTCAAGAATAGGTTTTGCCAACTAATTGCATGAAAGTGAAAATTCAATATGTAACAAACAACATATGAAAGATTCACAAACTAACTACAAACAATGTCATGATTGAGTTTCCAGAATTATTTATTGGAAACTTTGTTAGAGGTTTGGATTTGAATGTAATGAAAACTACCTTCAAGTTGAGAAGGTTTTGGAAAATGAGAGGGTTAAGAACTTATGGGATTTTAAGATCCAAAATGATAGGCATCTTGTTCATAACATAGAATAGATAGAATTCTTTATTGGCCAAAGGAATTTGTTTATCAGACACACAAGGAATTTGTCTTGGTGCAAATGCTCTCAATATACATAAAAGAAAAGATACCTTCATCAAGAGTCAAGAATCATAAGGTATAGAAAACATGCCTGGAATAGAAAAAAAAAAGAAAGTCTGATTCAGTGATGTTGTTCTTCTGGGTGATGCTAGGATTGAGGAAAAATAATTGGAAAAAAATCATGAAATACCAGGACAGTTGTGATTAAATCCCTCAGAGTAATATCTAAAGTACTTCCTTGATATCTGGAAATAATGAATTTATCAGACCTGAACATGCTAAATTTACAAAAGTACCATTCTGCTTGGAACTGCCTATATTCTGACGATACCTTAATAGATCCTTGCTTAGGACTTGAATTATTAAGTTCCCACAAGTCTTAGACTGTGAATCTAACTAGAGATTACCCACACATAATAATAGGATTCTGAGGATTTCATTTAAGGTGGTTACACACATCTTGCACTCATGGAAAGCGTGGAGTCCTGTTCAGGATACTTACAAACAACAGTAAAAAATGTTAAATAATTCTTTGAAAATTCTCATAATCAATATAAAACACAGCAGGTTTATTTATTTGTGCTTTGATACTTTCCATATCCAGTCATTGTATGCCAAAATGACTATGCAACTGTTGTTTAGTTATTCAAATTCATGTAATTGAGCAGTTCTGGCTGGCCAATCTTCTTTTAAAAATCCATGATTTTAAAAAAATTAATGACTCATATTTTCAGTTAATTTTTTCCCCACTGTATTTTTGAAGTTGTGATTTTTTAAAAGGGTAAGTTTATCTGTACATAATTGGAAACTTTACCTACAACCATTGAATGACATATTTTAATAGCTACTGCCCACAAATGATGAAGATTACAATATCATTGATTTAGTAAAATATTTAATAGTGTCTATAAGTTATGAAAGGGTTCATTTCAACATAATATATATATAGTGCTAGACTTAGCCTTACAGTCAATTGTAGACCAGTGACACTTTCAAATGCTTTTCCAGACAGAGCTGAAACATTGAACACAGCAACAGGAGAAAAGCTTATTTTTCTCTCTCTCTAAACCCCCCCCCCCCCCACTTTCCAGCAGATTTTTCTCTTTGATTCCCTGCAGTATAAACCAAATTATGGCAAATGAGATTCTGATCTTGCAGTTCTTATGCAAGGAAGTTCTCTCTTTCTCTTATTTGATTCTAGGCAAGTATGATGGTACCGAGTAGTGACGCGGAAGAAGCTGAATTAAATTGGTAGCCTGGGGTGTTCCAATTATTCAGGTGACTTTAGGGAACTCAGAACCAGATTTCTATATTAAAAGGTGAAGATCTCACCTGTGTAATAATGAAGGGAGCGATTAAATTTTGTTCCAGCAGAGACCTTGCCATTCAGAGATCTTGTTAATGGCAATTGAACTGGTAAATAATTTATCAAAGTCCATAGTGAATAAATATATACCTCCATCCACACAACTTTATCCAGGTCACCAACAGGGCAATAAATTGTTTTCTCCCTCCCCCTTCTGTCCTTGTTCTCCCCCTTCTCTTCTTCTTCTTCCTCCTCCTAACACCCCTTCCTTTTTACATCATGAGATTTTTAAATTATTCAGGAGATTCTCTCTAGCTTTCAGTAGGTGTGTAATTTTAAACTGATATTTAAAGCTTTGTGCTCCAGATTTAATAGAGATTCGTCTTACAAAAATCTATAGCAGTCAATGGAATATGGCTGCCTATTAACTTGTGGCTGAAACCTTTTAAAATAACAGAACTGGTGGTTCAACCTACACAGATTTTTTTAGTCTTCAGCATGCAGTGGGGAGAATTTTTCAATTATTTATGCCTGTTAAAGTCAATCTAATGGGCCTGTTTAGACTATTACTGATGCATGGGAACAATGAGGTATTACTCGTGTATAAGCAGGAAATATGTCAGGTTCACAGAAAAAGTTGCTGCAAAACTATGGTATATATTTAACAAAGTGTATGTGTGTATGTGAACCGAGGTAGGAACAGCAACCTATGGTCCTGGATACTGATCAGAACAAATTATACACATACAAAGAATTGTTTTGTAATAAGAACAGACAGCAGGAAGGGATGCTGGTAGCCTCAGAGGAGCAGGAATGAATGAGAAATTCAGTCAATCAAAAGATTTATATGCATTTATTCAGTTCACATCTCCCAAAGTTGGAGGTGAATTGCAATGCTTGCATATACCCCAAATCACACTGAACGTGGTGATGCATTTCACAGCTAAAGATAACAACAATATAGGGGGAAAAGATTAAGATACACGCCTAAAATTATTTGTGTATGTACTATAGGCATGATTCAAAAATTTCTCAAGGAACCATCCTTTAATTTGACGTGGCTTAGAATAAATCCTAGGTCTATAAAATAAATTCTAGGGCTTTTGTACAAAATCAGGCTAACCATTCATCTTTAGTCCAACATTGTCCACTCTGGCTAAAAGCATTATCTTGGAGTTTCAGGTCAAACCAAGGATTGGAACTAAAACCATCTATAAATGTCCATTGCATTATGTGTCTTCTTGCATTCCAAGAAGGATGGGAGACATCCAGGAAATTCGGGGCTGTAAGCTCAGCTGAAAAGCCAAAAAATATTCTAGGGAAAGGCAATGGGAAGTTGCTTTTGTATTGCTGCTGCCAAGGAATACATGGAATGGTCTATGAAGTCATATAAAAATGGCATTTGTGAGGAAGGAGAGGTAATAACATCAAGGTGCCCTATAGGGAAAATGGGTAACATAAAAATTTAATAAAAAAAATAAAATAAATGAAGATGGAATCCACAGCTGCATAATCAAAACCTCAAACATTTTTTTTTTAAATGCAAGGTGTGTTTAAAAAGGGGCAGGACTTTAATCATGACTGCCATCTGGATATTTTTGTTGCCCTGGGAATGAACCGCACCAAGAGTTTATTCAACATTTCTTATACCATTGCACCGTTTTCTAAAAGCCAAGGAAAAAATAACCAGACTAACAGCATATCAACCATCTGCAATTGATATACCTAAGAACTAAGATATTTAATAATTAAAATAAGAATACTACTGATGGTCTTAACTTTTATGCACAACTGACCTCTGTGTTAAGTATGGGAATAGTTACAAAAGCCTCAATTTATCATCATTACTTGAAGGATTGCCTTTTCCCAAGAGTCTCTACTCATCCAAATTGATCTAGCAGAATGGGCACGCTGCAGATCTATTTCAATGTCTCCCCTCAGGATGCCGCTATAGAGCATTACATGCCAAAACAACCAACCCCCCATGCCATCACTCCACTGAACACTTAATTCCCACAGCACTGTCTCATTTATCATCTTTTCTCATCTTCTCCTCTTTCTTACTGTCTTCTCCTATTAGTTTCTTATGTTTATCAATTGTTGTTTATAATTTATGATTAATGATTGTAACTATGATTTATTACTTGCTGTTTATATGTACACTGTGAGCTTATGCACCAGAGACAAATTCTTTGTGTGTCCAATCACACTTGGCCAATAAAGAATATTCTATTCTATTCTATTCTATTCTATTCTATTCTATTCTATTCTATTCTATTCTATTCTATTCCTATTCCTATTCCTATTCCTATTCCTACTCCATTCCATTCCAAATATTTGGCTATGTTCCCGAGCCTTGGATGCTGAATCTGTCAAGGGCCCCATTTCCTGGCTGAGTTGCTAACTGACCAACTATCTCAGTTACTATGTATATTTATTTTGGATGTTTTTATTGTTTTAAAGAAGTTTTAGTGTTTTAATTGTAATATTTTTTTGAATTGTAGGTTACCCAGGGTCATTGGCAGAAATTGAATAAACAAATAAATACATAAATCTGGGCACACCACTTCTACTCATATAAACTACATATACAAATATTGCACTTCCTGTATCTTTTAATATGTTATTTTGTGACTTTATACAGTCATCAAGAAAACTTGGATACTTCCATAAGTTATGTGTGAGTTTTGGGACCTTACACTGAAAATGCAAATTTTTGAATCCCAAACATTGTCCTGGGACACAGAAATGTCTTTTCAATTGACAGGTTAAGCCATTAGGCTGGATGCGTCTATTACCTTTTAGCAAGATGTTGTTTCTTTCCTTTCTCTACCATTATACAAGCTCTGGATAAGTGGAATTTCCTTTTGCACCTTGCTCTAAAGCTTCATCCCCTTCCAGCTGTATTGAGATTAGCACAAAATCTACGAGTTGCAATTGCAGTGTATCTGAAGAGCATCATTTACAGGAATAATGGATTATCTCCACTGTTCCAAAGATGTAAAATCCCACTTTGATTGGACAAAAGGAGGCATTTATGCTTAGACACAGTTTTGAGTAGACTATCCTGCAATTGCCAAAGGCACGTAATTCTTGTTCTGAGAACTGTTAAGATAAATATTTTTGATTGTAAGATTCTAGATATCAAAAGTTTACTGTAGTTTGACTAGGACAAAACTGAACCGTAGTTTTGCACATTAGGTTGTCATTTAGTTCATTTGACATTGTAAGTAAAAATATAATTCATGAATTGTTAGTTTAGTTATTTTACTGTTAGTTATTTTATTTTGTTAATGCATCTTCTCTCCCTATTGTTGAAGTAATGAATCTTGCTGGTGGTTTGTGCATGAAGGAGAAAAGATTGTCTGAAGCTTATTTTGCTAAGTAAGTACAAGGAAGAATTGGTTGGACCTTGGAATGACAACTGGGGCAGGAGATGAAAGAAAGATGCTGGGGAAATTAGGTGGAAATGACTGTAGGAGATTGCTAGTTTGCATTCTGCCTGGACATTAATGTACTGTGAGTTTATTCTCATTGTTTTTAATTGCTGTTTTCCCGGCTTCCAGGTAATTGCAGTAAAAAAACCCATATTGACCTCAATATCTACAAACCAGGTTAGATTCTGACTATGTGGTATGGTTAAGAATAATTCAAGATGGCAGCTTTGCCTGAATATGGTAATATCAGAAACATTTGAAAAAAAAAACCCCTTCTATCCTCCACTATTCAAGTTAGAATTGAAGCAACTTCTTGGATGAGAAGCGAAACATCTTCAAAGCCAAACCAGAAAAGTCAGTTGAAAAAGCACCTTTGGAACAACCATGACCTTGGATAACTGAGAATCTCCATAGACATTTGAAAAAAAGTCTTCTCTTCACTCAATATTTGGTTCATGCTAAACATGCATGTCAGAGCTAGGCTCAAACAAATCTCACAATTCCCTGTTTCAGAATTTCTGCAATGAAATTGTTTCACTGTAACCATCTCATTCTGATTTTAGAACAGAAACAGCTTTAGCATCCCTAGTAGATTATTACATCAGGAATGAGAAGGAAAGAATTCTTCCTACCTGGTTTCATTAAACTCTGACTCAAGGTACCTTTTTGGTTTTCCTAATACAGAAGGGTCTTGATGGGCAGGGTGCCAGATTGTCAGTTTTGAGAAAGTAACCTTTCTCAAACTGATTTTGGGAGTATCTTCTTGGTGTCGTCTTCTATGATGGATCACCAGATTTAATCCCACTCCGACAAAAACTAAAATGGTAGTTAAAAAGGCCATCTATGTGTGTATTGTCACTCTATGCCAATGATATGTTATCTCTCTATTTCTCTCTCTTGGTCCTTTCCATACAATTATAAGGAATCTGTTCAGTAGTGGGATTCAATTTTTTTTACTACCGGTTCTGTGGGTGTGGTTTGGGGGGGAGGGCAAGGGAAGGATACTGTAAAATCTCCAGTCAGAGGTGATATTTGCTGGTTCTTCAAACTACTCAAAATTTCTACTACCGGTCCTCCAGAACTGGTCAGAACCTGCTGAATACCACCTCTGAAGCTGTTGATACTAAGAGCTGGAAATCAATAGTAATGGTGGCTGGAGGAAGACTAAGAAACTGAAGCTTAATTGAGAGAAACCAGAAATGCTTCAAATGTTGATGATACATGTAGGTGATTTTTGGGCCAACATAGAGTTTCAGCTAGTGCTGGCCTGAATTGACCATTTCTCCCGCTCATCACAAAATTAGATGTTTTGGCAATGGGGGTGGATGGGTGAGTAAGATGAAATTGTTCAGAGGAGAAGAGAAGCAGAGCAGCTGTTGTTTCTTTCAACCAAAAAACTTTGGGTTTATTGGTTTTTGTTTTTAATGTTGAGAGGCTGCTATTATAGTGGACATAAATTGAGTATCTACTGAAAAAACAGTGAGTTTTTTCCCCTTTGTTTGTTTTACAGAATAACTGAATCATTGGGATTTTTTAAAAAATGTTTCTCTTTTCTTTTCCTTTTAGGAATAGCATGCAAAACCTAAACAATGTTTTATTTAAAGGAGATGAAAAGGTGTCCCTTATTGTTTGTTTCTCTTTTTTTCCCTGGGGAAGTTGATGGGCATTTTTTATATTGTCTGAGCACTCAGAAACAATTTCTGTTGAATACAGCAAAACTCATTCTAATTAAAACTGTGGATGAATCAGCAAAATGATCAGAATAATGAAACTAAAAGTTCATTTATTTTCCATTTATCAAATCAAATGTATTATTTGCTTTATGGAATCATTTTTAAAAAATTTTGCTCCTTGGAGGAGGAAGCGTCATACGTGTTATACCTGTTAAATCCATTAAATCCAAATTTATGGAATTTGCATGATTGATTGAATGAAAGTACATCCTTCTGTGATCTCAAGATTCTCATTACGGTACAAGGGAAAAAAAGAAAGAAAGAAACATACATGGTAAGATTAAACACTATAAACAGAGATTAAATAAATAACTTGATAATTATGAACATCACAAAAGCGAACATAAAAAACAAAAATTAAACACAGTGGTACATTGGAACTCAACTACTTTGAAACTTATCATACTTGGTACTCAACGCATTTAAACATGAACATTTTGTCCCAGTACTCATTATTTGTTTAGTACTCAATGCACGAGCTAGACTTGTCAGTGTTCAGTGCCTTATGGGAAAAAATTATTTGGTACTCATCATTTTGGGTACTCCCATATTGTGCCTCCCAGAACCAATAATGCTGAGTAACCAGTTATTGTATGGTGCAGTAGGTGAAAATCATCAGAGTGCTCTCTGGAAAAAAAACCAAAAGAGTTTTTAACAACTTCTGAAAGCCATCAGGGATAACCTTATCTGCATCAGAAGACCATTTCATAACTCCAGCATGGCCACTGAGAAACATCATCTTCTAATCTTGGCTCGTTTTCCATCCTGGCAGTATGGGGCCATGAGGCATTCTTCCCTCAGTACTCCAGGACAGTGTTTCTCAATCTTGGCAACTTCAAGCATGCTGATTGGAGAATTCTTGGAGTTGATGTCCACACATCTTAACATAGCCACGTGCTGATCTAACGTACTAGGTCTTGCATCTACAGGTTGTAGGAGTTGGCTCCTGCAAATCAGAAAATCTGGACAAAAGCCCTTCTCCCAGAGCCCATGTGTCATTCAAGCAGGTGCCATGGGTCACTTTTAAAAGTGACAGTGGAAGTATTTTACTTTCAGATTTTCATGATTGATGTCAGCTTTACTAGGTTGATCAACCTGGAAACACAACCAGATAAGCTAATTCTACTTTATTGTAAAGTTACATTAACAGCATTTTGCAATCTGAAAGTACAATTCTCCCGCCGTCATCTTTACAGTCTGATTAAGTGTGCGAGGGCATCCCAATTGATTTTCTGCATTTGTTTGGAATTTTCATGTCCTTTGAAAAAAGTGCAGATGAATTATTTTTCCATCCAATTGTATCAGCAGTGATGGGATTTAAAAGAAAAATGGTTTTCTCTCCCTGATACTAAATAGGCTTCCTAAATCAGGGATCTCCAACCTTGGCAACTTTAAGACCTGTGTCCACAGGTCTTCAACTCCCAGAATTCCCCAGTCAACAAAGCTAGCTAAGGAATTCTGAGAATTGAAGTCCACAAGTCTTAAAGTTGCCATGGTTGGAGACCCCTGTCCTAAATAATAAAGGCTTGGTGAGTGAATCAAAACATGAAACCATGGCATGTTCCTCCTTGAGAAACTGGAGGATCTTCTAGCCTGGCTCCTCAAACTCTGTAGCGTTGCTGGAGTTCTCTTCTGGTAGGGCAGAAGAGGCAGATAGGCGTAACAAATATCAGAGGTGCGTTTCAATCTATGTCACCCTTTCTTACACACATTATTTGATGCTGTTGTTGAGGCATATTCTTCTTAGCTTTATTTTTATACTGACACAAAGACTATCCCTGCCAGAACAAGTGTATCAGATCATTGTAACCAGCAGGCTATTTTTTTCAGAGTGTGGCCAGGAGTTTGGCTTGTGGAAGAGAAGTAGGATCGCATCTACTTGATCAGCATCTATAATTTGAAAGGATACCTTTCTAGCTACTTGAGGAACCTTGTATATTGTCTTCACTTAGAGCCCGATTTATTGATGACCTTGTGTGCCAATGGGTCATCTCCAGTAAAACTGCAGCTAATGGATTACAGAAGTGGAGGAGTGGAGATAGGCATTATTAAGGCTGGATTTTGTAATTAATTTTTCAAGTTAATTAAAATGTCCAAAAGCACAATAAAACTGCAGGAAAAAAAAATCTGGCAAGGGAATGGCAGCCTGTCTGATTAATGCAAGTCAACTGTCTTTTGAGGGTAATAGTAATAATGATGAGATTATGGATATGGAAGAAGCAGCTAAAGAGATGAGAGATGCATGTGGAATACAAACTGTGTCCTAGTTACTATTTTATGGTGCACAATGGATCTTATTAAGGAGGAATAGCAGTAAGAATTACCACTGAATTGCTCCATAAAAGTATTGTGTAATTAACAGTGCTGCACTAGCAGCTGGAGCACTACCTCCCATTGATATTCCATATCCTCGATTTACTTTCAGTCTTTAACTAAAATATGTGAGTTTTCACTACAATTGTAGACAGCTTGAAAAATATGTCGAATTTTTAGTTAATGGTAACACTTCAGGAAAAAAAGAGATACTATACTCTCATAAGAAATATTATGCCTTGGTGAACAAATCAAAATGCTTCTGTTAGGTGATGAAATCAGAGGAAAATTTCTTGCTGGTTTTAATATGAGCAGGATCTGTCAAATGAGACGTTCATGAATGATGCAAGGTAATTGATGATTGATGTGTTCTCCTCTTTCATGTTCTCTACCTCATGATTATTCTTGGGTCAACAATATGGAATTGATTCTATTTCTTTTATTTATTTATAGTGTGTACTTGTACTGCTGGAAGTCTGCTAAAAGTTTGGAAGACGTGACTAATTACTCCATGATTTTGACCCAGTGATCACCAATGTTAGTCATCACTTCCTTCATTTAGCACAATGTCTGTAAAACTGTTGACATATTGAGAGGGGCTGGCACAAAGGCAGTGAAAAAACTTAACTGATTACCCAGAAATTAAAAGTGAAAGTTACAGTAGCTGGGCAGAGAAAGGTTTATAAGCCTTTCTTAGCATCTATGAATATGTAACTGTCACATAATGTAAGGGATTGGTGTGCATGCAAATAACAATCATGATGAAAATGATTATTTTAGAACAGGGTTTTTCAATCTCAGAACTTTAAGATTTGTGAACTTCCAGAATGCTGGAAATTGAAATTGAAGTCCACACATTTTAAACTTGATGAGGTTAAGATACACTGGGACTAGATTTAAAGGATTAGGTACCAAGGGCTTTGTTTTTGTGTTTCAAAACTGAATAAAATTCATACTCTTCTCACACAAAAGCCATTAGTAGCCATGATTACACAAGCTTTCATTATCTGAGCAGTACTACTTAGGGTGCAAGGTGGGGCATGATATTGTTGGTATTGTTAAAGGATTGGGAGTTGAAAATCCTAGGTGATCTGCAGCTAATCTTCCTCATCCATCCCTTTTTTATGCTACTGTCCATATACTATAATCATCTCCAAGTGATAAGCAAATAATGAACTGTAGTGGTTTAGTATGAGAGTATTAACAATAGCAGAAGTTGAACAATTGGGAAGATTCAAGACAAAGAAGTGATTGATTGAATATAATTTAAATGCAAATTTAAGTAATTAAAATCAGTTATGCCCTGTTAACATTATTCCCCATTCTGGAGCTCCAGAAGCTTCAACCAAGGTTCCAAGAGTTGTATATGATGAATACAGAGGAAAGGAGACAATCTAACTTGGGTCTGAGAGGACCTTTGGCAAAAAAAAAAGTGAAGCCCTTTGAATCTCATGGATTCACTTACATGTCCCAGTAGCCACCTGAACAGCGTGATTAGCTGCCAAGTAGAAAGCACATAACTGATTTTCTGCTGTCATTAACTGCAGGCAGGAACCAAGTGATCAGATACTTCCAGCCAATTTCTTACTAATCAGCTCTCAGATCGGGACCAGGTCACTGATTCTGAATCATTATGATAGCAGAATCATTAGTCTGCAGTGGATGCTGGAAATAAGAAGAAAGACTCATTGCTCACCTCTTTCTGCCAGTAAGTGTTCAACATCACTGAAGGGAGCAGGTTGTGAGTGAGTCTGAGAATGTATGAAGGATGCAACATGCATTTAAATGTGCTGCTGTGTTCATGTTAAGCTGGAGATTGCCTGTCCAAAAGGAGCCATAGTGCTTTTACATGTTATTTGCTTTTATTCTCAGAGAGGATAATCTCAGAGTCAAATGAAGTGTTATTTGTCATTAAGCTGAAATTAATGGAAAGTAATAAACAGAGGAAGAATATACAATTAGACTTTCAATTTCTACGGAAGAGAGCGAATGGAACTTTTCTGTTAGTAGATTTTCTTAGATTCCTTAGAGAAGCTTCCTCCACTGTAGCTGTCTTTGAATGTGTAAACCTATTTATCACAACACATCTTTAAAACTCTGGATTGATTTTTATTTAAGTAATATAGGAACATTAGGAGTGCTATGGCTCTGATATTGTCTGAAGAATGTATTTGTTTAGATTGAAAATATACGCTAAAGTCTTTGTTAAACAGTCTCTGTGTTTGAAGAGGTATTTTTAGAAAACTGTGTTTAGAAACAAACACAGTCCAAAGGGACTGAGAACATTGGCTTATCTGATGTGAGGCAATTTCAATCAGACATAAATTTCCCCAAACCATTCAATTTATTGAGAAAAAAGTCCAAGTCCTTCCAAAAGGCTGGTTTTTTTCCATTTATTCTTCCCCAAACTCCTGTCACCTGTAGGATGCTGTGGATCTGCCCAAATTTAACCAAATTACCTTTTAACCAAAAGGTAATTCACTTCTTTGTACAGTATTCCTATTTTGAAAGGGCATAATTGCATTCCCTGCTTGGACTATGAAAATATCTGCCCAGCCAAGCCAGATAATTGAGAGAGAGCCACAGACTGTAGCCAAATAGACCTACACAGTTGATAAAATTGTGCTGGGAGAGAGTGATCACTATTCCAGAGCAAATCTCCCAATTGAGAAGAATCACTAATATAGAACTGCCCGTTGAGCTTTTTATTAGTTAATTCTAATGGCTGTACTAGACAGTCTAACTGGCTCAGACTGTGATGGCGAACCTATGGCATGCGTACCAGAAGTGGCACACAGAGCTACTTATACCAGTATGCAAGAGGTCACCCGGAAGAGCTCCACTGTGCATGTGTGAGTGCCCCCTGCCAGCCAGCTGATTGTCAGGTATCTGCTGCGCATGCACGGCAGAAGTTGCACACATGGGAGATGAGCGTGCATGCACAGAGGCATGAGGCATGCAGGCAGGTTGCGTGCACATGCGCAGAGGTGTGCAGTGCATGGGGGTTCATGCATGCATGCGCAGGGCGCAGGGGTAGTCATGGGTACATTGCATCATGGGTGCAGGCACACAAGTGCATGCACATGTGCATGCACGTACATTTTTGGCACGCAATATGGAAAAGGTTAGCCATCACTGGGCTAGGAGGTCATCTATGAGCTTTTCTCATTTACACCTAAAAATGCCACAAACCTGTGTTGGTTACATCTTTTTTGGGTTGTGTTCCTGTGATATTGCCTTGACTTTGTCCTAGTCCATGAGTGAGAAAGATGTAAGTTAGCTGTATGGATATTAAAGTTGTATTTCTTTCCTTATCCCCAATTCTATCCTAAATTAAGGGATTACAGAGACATAAAAAGAGAGGTTTATTTTTTATTCTACACCACTCAAAAGCAGCTTCAAAATGTGAGATCTTTGCTACTTATTATTTTGTGGGAAGCCAGATGACACAATGACTTGAAAGAGAGGCAGGACAGGGATTAACAATGGAGAAAGCAGATTTTATACTCACACAGTTTTCTATCACTTACAAGAACAGTGGAGAAAAGCTCCAGGAATGACACTTCCTTCTGAAATAGAACCTTGCAAATCTCTCCCAAATCCTTTCCATCAGAGGCGTTAAACTTGCAGTCTGCGGGCCGGATGCGTCACAAGATGGCCACGCCCACCCCCAGTTTAGCAAAGGGGGAAAATTTGTGATAATGTCATGAGACGATAACGTGATGACACAAGTTTGACACCCCTGCTCTACATAGCCTTTCTAGATCTGAGGTTTACTTTCAAGGACTGCATAGAAACACATATTCCTTTCCCATGTTCACCTGCTAAAGTTCCGTATAATGTTTATATACATATATAGTATTATTTTCAGATTTAAATATCTATTATATACGGCAGGTATGCATTGCCAGATTAAAGTGACTTTGTTTAAATTAAAAGCTGTTTCAAATGCTTCGTATTGGTGTATAGCTCAG
This sequence comes from Bungarus multicinctus, assembly GCA_023653725.1. NCBI lineage: Eukaryota > Metazoa > Chordata > Lepidosauria > Squamata > Elapidae > Bungarus > Bungarus multicinctus. Next base: position 49,562,488 of record CM042846.1, read on the forward strand.
TCTTTGTTGACTTGTCTTTCAGATACTGTATGTTGAATTGCATCTCCTATCAACATGGCCAGTGAGAGATTTGGAGGGTTGAAGAAGAGTATATCAAATCAGGATTGGCTCCTGTAGTTTAAAAAACAAAACCTAAACTTGTAGAAAGCATTGCCATCCATCAACATAGGATCCTGCTCCCTCCCTAACTTTCTGAAACCCTCTAGAGTTAGGAACTAAAGGACAGAATCAATTTTGAAGAAGTTAAGTGGGACAGTCTTTGGAAAACATAATTCCCTTTCTCAATATAGGGACATCTGGTCCCATTAGCTGAAGTTCCACAAAATCTCCCAATGGTCTTCATAAAATTCAGCAATTTTTAGAAAAAAAATCCCCACAGTTGAGTATGCTAGTTGCTCCAGCCATAAGATATGTACGCCTGCGTGAGTGTAAGATGTTCTGCAAACAGGGCACACTCTTAACTTGATAGCATCTTCCTAGATGGGAAAAGATAGATGGCGATCAATTTATTTTATTTACAAAGAAATGACTCTGTCCTGCTTTCATTCTTTATTTCATTATTTATTGAGTAAGATAATAGCTTATGGTACAAACACAGAGCCAGCTGTTTGCAGGATGCCAAGAGCAGGTGGTCGGGGAGGCCTCTGATGAATTGCAAAAGACACTTACCAGCTGCTCTCTCTGTGTGAAATGAGCAAACCTGCAAAATCTTTATTTTCAATTGGATTGTACTTTTAAATAAGCAAGGGAGACAGCCAGGATAACTACAAACCATGACCAACAGCCCACAAAAACTATGTGCAAACACAGGTGATTAGTGTATCTGTATTTTGAAACACCGCAAGGCTAACAAGTCTAAACTTGTCAATAGGAAGGAGAGTCTGGATGCGGAGTGAGGAGGTGTGACAATGCAATATGGCAGCTGGGATCTTGTTAAGACTTAATGGCTTCAGTGGAATCCTCACAATTCCCCTACATTCTTCTCAGCAACCATTTTCACTTATAAACCAGAAGGCTGGGCTCCGAACTTCCTCCTTTGCATTTATGGAAGGTGCTTTTGTGTGTTGCCGCACCAGGGCACAATCCTTGAGCACTCCCCGTCTTCTCAAATGGTCACTGATGAGATGCAAGTATAATGGGTAACAAAGACAGACATTAATAAGGTAAGATAAGAGAAGGGAGGTTTATTAATTTTTCAAGTAAAGTTAGGATGCCCAAGGGCACCATAAAGCCGCAAAGAATCTAGTGAGGGATGAGGGAGGCCTAGCTGATTAATGCAAGTCAGCTATCCTCAGAGGGTGATAGCAATAATGATGAGATTATGGAGGAACCTGCTGAAGACAAATGAGATGCATGTAGAATAAAAACTAAGTGTCCTAGTTACTCTTTTGGAGTGCATGATGGATTTTATTAAGGAAGAACAACAATATAAATGGTTGCTGCTGATCGAAAATCCAAAGCAGAAAACTCACATGGCATTGCCGGCATCCATTCATTTCAGACCGTGGACATATGAGACAATATAGCTTGTGACAATTCCTATATGCTGCTAGTATTATCCATTTAGAGATCAGGATGGTACAATCTTGAATGTTGTATTTTCCTTTATTAGATGACCTCCACAACTAAATTTGCAGGATCTACTGCATGTCCCTCATAACACCTCATAATTTCTTCTCTTTCTCAGATTCATATTGGGTCTAACTCAGTTTATGTTTTTAAATGGTACAAGAGGAACACAACAGGTTCTGGGGAAGTTGAAAATTCACAGAACTGCAAACTATATTTAGTGTGTGTGGAGACGAGAGGGGAAAAGGTAAGAAGGATGACCACCCTATATAGTCAGATGAAGATGGAATAGGGACAGTGGCCATGAAAAGTTGATTCTTTTTTTCCTGGTTCTACTAGTCCTTGATGTTGTAGTCAAAGGCCAAATGTTGTTCTTGAGCAATAAACATTACACATTGGTGATCTAAAGGGTTCAAAGATTCTATATTTATAGTTTTTAAATGAAAAGAGAAGATTAATGGACTGAGATAAGACCCCACCTCATCACCATGTGCATCCTGCTCAGAGGTGGTATTCAGTAGGTTCTGACCAGTTCTGGACAACCGTTAGCGGAAATTTTGAGTAGTTCGGAGAACCGGCAAATATCACCTCTGACTGGAAGTTTTACAATATCCTTCCCCTGCCACACCCACCAACCCACTCCCACAGAACCGGTAGTAAAAAAATTTGAATCCCACCACTGATCCCACTCCCTTCCTTGCCAATCTTTAATTTTTAAGTCATCTTAATGTTAATATTATTTAATGTTTTAATGTTCTATTATGTTGCTCTTATTGGATTGTAAGCCACCACAAATCACCTCTAGGCAAGATGTGTGACATATAAATTTAATTTAAAAATAATAATAAATAAAGAGCTTAGAACTTGCAAATTGATATGTTTTATTTGGAAAGGATTAATTGAGAAAGCAGACACAAGTTGGGGAAATGGTGCAGGTGGAGCATCCTGTGTATCTTTTTGTATTCATGAAATTTACATTACATAAATAATTCTGATTCACCTCTTTAGACACTTTAGCAACCACTGCAGCCAGTCACCATTTTATAAGCATATCCTATCTCTATGGTAACACCAGAAACAAATTACATTTGGGATCTCATTTTGTGATTTCTCTGAAAGATGTTATAAAACTGAAATGGCAGAATACCATTTTCTCTGTGATGGCTAGAGGGTTGTTCGTTTGATTTAAAAAACAAACAAACTTCCCCAATAAGTCTTAGAGTCAAAGAAATTTTGCATAAATACTGGACATTGAGAAGTCACGTCTGAATTCTTTCATCCAAAATATGTGTAAATAACATTATGATTGCAGCCATAACATATTGTCATTTACTTACATTTCATATATTGTATTTGCTTTTTATTCACTCTCTTACTTAGAGAAAAATAATGCTATTGCCAAGTCAGCATTTCCATAAGTTATTTTTTTATTTCTTCCATTTATGTCATAAATCTCATGCCAGCTCTTCACTTTGCATGCAGATGTCTTAACACTAATTCTCTAGATTAAGCAAATCAATGTCACTGCTAGATATAAAGAATAAAGATGAACTGATTCCTAAAGTATTATATGATGCTTCCTAATTATTTCATGGAGCTTTTAAAATTTTTGTTGCTTTAATTGTAGGCTTTGAAATACAATTTCAGAAGACGCGTCTGATAATATCCTATCCCTATAATCATAAAATATTTAAAAATAAATTATACACTTCTGTCTGTTTTTTCTCTGCAGAAACATTTATTTTTACATACTTCTGTTACCCACACATTTGGTCACTAATTATTTCATAATGTATTCTCCAACATCTTTGATTTGAGACCTTAAAATGGCTGATATACTTTCCTAAAGCTAATCTTCAAAAAGCTTTCTCTGATCCATATTTTAAATATATAATTACCAGATAGGCTAACGTTTCTGCATTATTAGCATGTTTTACATATTTATGCAACTGACAGTAATGACTTCATTTTTAGAATTTCCTTTCTATTTATTTGCATGACAGAGTGTGCCCTATCATACCAGGCTTCTATGATCCTCATTTCTCAGCCAGATAAAGCCATAATTCTAGACTTCTGGGATTTTGTACTCTATATTAATGACTCAAATACAGTCATTTATTCCTCCATCGGAAGGTTTTAAAAATAGAGAAAATGATCTGGAAACAAAGTAAAAACAGAAAGGACAGAAAAATCAAACCAACCCCAAATAATATCCCTGAAAGGTTGCCTGTGTACGGTGTCTCTGATTCTCACCAGCAGATGTTTGGGGCATTCAATTCCCATCAGAACAGCTGCAGAAATGTAGACTCACACCTGGGTTTGTGACATGGCTGCATCATTACCCACCGATAGCAAAACAGCCGTATGCCTCTGATTCATTTTAGAGGCTGAACTTAAAGTTTGGGCTCCTGAATATTCTTGCTTAACAACCAGGTTCTTGCCATTTACAGAGGGAGTTCATGAATGTGATAACAGAGCTACTGCTCTCAGAGATCATCAGTATCTCTTGGTTTAATAGCCCCAAGAAAATGCAAATTTTGTTGGACAAGAGCATGTGAGCTACATTGCTATAATTTGTCAGTAACCAGGTATCTGCAAGCATGCAAAGAAATAGCTACAGAAGGCGCCCTAGCATTGAGATCTTGAGTCTGGAAAACAAGAAAATGAAAGGAAGTGTAAGGAGATAGCACTTCCATTACTGAATGGAGTTTCATACATCCTAGAAGACATCTGGTATCAAAAGCAAAGATACTCAAAAAAGCAGAATCTTGTTCTCAATATAAACTGCTATATTTTACAGCTAAGCCCTGATGAATCCATATGTTCATTTCAATATCTCAGTTCTGTGACTCTTCCACATTTGATTGCTCTCTCTCTCTTCCTCCCTCCCTCCCCCCCTCTCTCTCCCTCCCTCTCCCTTTCCTTCTCCTTCTCCCTCCCCCCCCTCTCTCTCTTAACTTTATTTTGATATAAAGTTCTTGGCACATTTGCATTTTTGTTTGCAAAAGCTGTTCGGTTAGGAAAGTTGTAAACAATTCCCCTAAAGCATTTTTGTACATTTTTTCATGAATGTATGCATTTCTGTGCAGCTGCTTCACTAAGTGCAAATTTTAATAACTAAATTTCAGGTGAAGGTAAATTTTAGGTGAAGATGTGGATTTGAGTAATCTTCATGCAAATGAAAATAAATATTTTCCTACCTCTATTCAGAGCAAGGCTATTATTGCTTTGAGTGAACTTTCACTAGATGGCCTTTTGAACTTTATCAGAATTAGGTCAGTCCATTCTTTTTTAAAAAAATTGATTTTCTATTAAATACATTTCTTAGTGCTTAATAAACATTGTGTTGTTTGGGTATTTAATTTGCTTAACAATACAAATTACATTCTTAGTCTCCACCCCTTTTTTCCAACCATTGGTAAAATAAATTTCATGTTTGATAATATTTTATATCCTCTTTCTGTTTCATTTTCAATGTCAGTCTATCCATTTCTGCACAAACTAGTATCTTCTTGACTATTTCTTCATCTTGTGATATATCTTCATTTTTCCAATATTGTACAAAAATAATCCTCGCCGCTATTAAGACGTGTAATATTAAATACACACTTTCCTTATCAAGTTTTTCTGATATTATACCTAATAAAAACTATTCAGGTTTAAAATCTGTATCTTTTCCTATCATCTTTTCTAACCACCTGTGTATCTTTGCCCAACATTTTTTGCTTTGACACAAGCCCATCACCAATGATAAAATGTGCCCATATTTTGGTTACATTTCCAACATTTGCTAGACCTATTTTTAAACATTTTAGCTAATCTAGCAGGTGGTGTATGCCATCTGTAAAACATTTTATGTAAATTTTCTTTGTAAGACATCGCCATGGTTGATTTATAATTCCTTTCCCATAAGCTTTTCCATTTCTCTAGTTCTATATTAAGGCCATCCCATTCTAATTGTTGGAATGTATTAATTGTTTTGGAAAATTAGTGAAGGATGTATTCACTGGGATTTGGTTATGTAGATACTTAAAGCTAGCTTTAAACTAACTCCTTAAGCTAACCGAATGGCAAATATGGTATTTATTTGACATCCTATTTATGGTCACCATGGGTGAAAAAATGAAATGCAAACAGTGGGAGGATTTTTTTGTCTATAAACAAACAAATCACATACTTGCTGTTTCCAAAAATCAGGATAGGTATAGTGTTTTTGATCAAGACAAAAGTTTACCAGAAGTTTGATGAAAGTTTATCAAGAACCAGCAGAGGGCAGCATTCCACCCTTTTCCAAACATGTATTATGGCAGTGTTTCTCAAATTTTACAAATTTAAGGTGTAGGGATTTCAACTCTCAGAATTCCCCAGCTTTCATGCATGATATGCACCCAAACTACTAACTGGAGAAATCTTTCTTTTTTATCTTCCTGTTGTGTGTAGACATGCATAAAACAATTAACTCCAACATGGTACCTTCTAAGTGCATAGAAGCATTCATCACCTGCAGGGTGGTACTTGGGCTAGGTCTTGGGAAATCTGCTCTTGATACTTTCCTGAGGATTTTGAAATATCTGCCTATGTTTGTATCAATGACATGCCTTTTCTCCCTCCCCCCTCCCCCCATACGATTTACTTTTCCACTGGTTCTTATTTGCAAATATCAGAACTGCTTCTAAACAATTAATTCTTTCTAAATGCTTGCCTGCGAAAGTTTGCCATTCACCATTCAGTGACTCATGAGTGGATGCTAGTAGGGCTGTTCCCTGCTCAATCTCTTAGATGTTAGGGTACTTATGAATGAATGCACAGATGTTTTGTATTTCTACAGTATGTACAACTTTGTTTCTTTTATTATTTAGATTAGAGTTCAAACAATGGTGGGGTTCAAATAGTTTCACCACCAGTTCAGTGGGCGTGGCTTGGTGGGCACGCTTTGCGCATGTGTACACACTTTGCATGCGCGTGCATGCCAAACATGCACTTTGCGCAGGGGCAGAGGCATTCTAACTCACCTCCTGAAAGCCTACACGATCCCGGTCGCTTCAGCAGCTGCTGCACAACACTTTTCTATGCCACGCAAAGCAGCTGTGCTTCAAATTTAGAGGATAAAGGTGAATATGGGAGCCTGGGTAGGCAGGTAGGCCCAACAGCAGAGTGGTGGAGAGAACTGGTTTGTTCTCTGCTGCTCATTGCTGCTACCAGTTCTGGAGAACCGGGCTGAACCAGTAGAATATTTTACAAGAAGAGTTCTTCACTCCTCTACTCGTTGCAGAATACCTTATGCCACCAGACTCGAAATTCTAGACCTTGAAAACCTAGAACTACGCCGCCTTCGGTCCGATCTAAGTATAGTATATAAAATCATACATATCAATGTCCTACCTATCAATGAATACTTCAGCTTCAACCATAATAACACAAGAGCAAACAATAGATACAAACTCAAGGTTAATCGCACCAAACTTGATTGCAGGAAATACGACTTCAACAACAGAGTGGTCCATGTATGGAATATTCTACCTGATTCTGTGGTTTCTTCCCCAAACCCCAAAAACTTTAACCTTAGACTGTCTACTATTCACTTCACCCCTTTCCTAAGAGGTCTGTAGCGGGCGTGCATAAGCGCACCAATGTACCTACCGTCCCAGTCCTATTGTTTCTTTTATATTTTATTTTTCTTATATGTATCTATGTATTTATAACTATGTTTTACTTATACCTATTATCTTGTAAGCAATTGACAAATAAATAAATAAATAGAATAAATACCACCACTGGTTTCAAAGTAATCCAGATACTCTGTAGGTTTTTTTGTGTGTGGGTTCTTCTAGGATAATAGAGGTGTTTCCCAATCTTACAAGAAGGCAAGCTCAGTACAATATCAGCTGATTTTTCCTTCCTGAAATCAGGTTTGAATGCTAATTCATGGATCTCGTTCTTTTCACTGATAGTTGCCACCAGAATCACTATTTTCTGTTCTTTAGCTTTTTAATCCCAGATTAGCTGTTAAGGGGAGTGATGCTCTACACACACAAAGAGCCAAAGCAAATTTCTTTGTTCTTTTATAAAGCCCATAATTATTATATTATTCTATCGGAAAGGAAAGATTTAGCTATACAATTTACACTCCTTTTGTGAACTGCTTTTCAACTTTTCTGAATGAATTATCCCCGGTAGAAGAGGACATAACTAATGTAGGATATTGTCATCCAAATATCATGAAATTATTGTAGTGAACCATAGCCTGGGCACATTAAAAAGTCTGATGAGAAGTAACTTATCACTGTATTTTTCTTGGAAGCTTGGAATAATTTAAGTGAATATCTAAAATAGAACACAATGAAGATGTGAGAAAAAAAATCAATAGCATTGCATAAAGATGAGGTCTATAAAACTCAGTGAGACACACCCAGGAGAATTCTTGCATTTTAAGTATCTTCGTAGCTGTCCATAAATGACACTTGGTAGCAATTAATAATGCAATTAGTAATGAAGATATCTTGTGAAGACATTTGGAGTTATTTACTAATTTTAAATAATAGCATCATTAGAACAAATAGGATTGCTATGGTTATATTTTAAACATCTTTCTAAAAGCTTTGCCCTTCATTTGAAGGGGCTCCATTCAAAGTATAAATCAGTATTCAAAATGATCAAGAGGATCAATATTTTCTCTTCAAAGCAGCTAAACTAATCTCTTAGAATATAATGCTGAGTTATTTCAATATTTCAGATTTTCACACATGCCTCTAATTACTGGGCTGTAGAAAATCAAATGAATCAATGAAGGAAAAAAATACTCAACAGGATAAACAGCAAGAAGAAAATGTTGTGTGATTTTGTCTCTCTGTGTGTGTGTGTGTGTGAGAGAGAGAGAGAGAGAGTGTGTGTGTGTGTGTGTGTATTTGAAATGAATATTCTACAGGCTCTACAGCTGAGCTTCACAGCATCTTAAAATGATCCCAAGTCTGCGGATAAAAGACATGGAATGAATCTGTATTCTCTCTCTATGGATTTATGTTACATATCAATCTAAGAATATAGCATTATTCTAAAATGTTATAAAGGCTAATGTTAATGACTGTTATTTCATGACTCTGCACTTAGACATAATTTATTTGTAAAATTCATCAACACATGATACAGTGATATCAGGAGTAGGATAAACAGATACTAAAAAAGTAAATAAGTACATAAATAAAAATTATTTTACTATTATTGTTACATGTTGATACTTCTTGTCAACATGTAACAATAACAATAGTGTAACAAAAAAAAATTTATGTATTTATTTATGTTTTTAGTACCTGTTCTGTTTTTATGATTAATAAAAACAAAACAGATACTAAAAAATAAATAAATACATAAAGAAATAAAAAAGCAACTTATCAAAAATTAGGCAGGCAATTTGACTGGCCAGCTATGCCAGGATTTTCGGTCAGGACTAGTCTTTGGAGCTTGCTGTGGTGAGGACAGCTGGGCGGTCCGGGAATCGGTACTTGATTAGGACTAGCAGTGGCAGCGGCAGGAGGAGGTAGGCAACTGGTGGGGCTTTCTGCTTGCCTCCTCACTCATCAATCGGTGGTGGAAAGCTAGGCAGCAACAATGGTGTGGTGGGCTGCAGGCAGGAGAAGATGGCAGTCAAGCAAAGATGGCGACCATCCAAAGATGGTGGATGGGCAAGGCAGGTAGCGAGGGTGGCTAGGCAGCCCAGGAGTTGGCACTCGACCAGGTCTAGTGACGGCGGCAGGAGGAAATAGGTGATCAGCAGGGCTTGTTTGCCTCCTCACTCACCAATCGGTGGTGGAAGGCCAGGCAGCAATGGTGCATTGGGCCACGGGGGGAAGATGGTTGCTGGGCGAGGCAAGCAGCATTGGTGAGGGCAGCTTGGTAGCCCGGGAGTCGTTGGGACTCAACCAGGGCTAGTGGTGGTGGCAGGTAGGCATCCAGAGCTTGCTTGGAAGCCTCACTTACCAATCTGCATCTTCAGCAATGGTGGCCAGGGGAGGCAGACAGGCCTGGGGAGGCAGGCCGGCCTGGGGAGGCAGGCTGGGCAAGGTCGGGCAGGTGAGGCCAGCCAGGCAAGGGCGGCTGGTGATTACTGGGGCTTGCAGAGCCCTCACTCACCCAGATCAGGCAGGGCCCTCACTGCCTTGTGTTGTATTAGATTCAACAACTAACATGACAAATGGAAGGGGATATGAAAAGATAATTTACACACTTATTTCATTGTAGCTACTTTGAAAAAATCAGCCTTAGATCAAGTTACTATTTGTTTTATTCCTTAATGCTATCAGGGTTTGCCAAGCCAAGGGGATCTGACAACATCCTTCCTTTACTAGGCTAGGGTCCCAGACTGGTCTGCCTATTGCCTTTGCATAAAAGCAGTCTATTTCCTACAATTGGTGTTTTGGCCAAACTATTGAGGTTCCACCTGGAGCCGATTAGAAGTACAATTTAGAAAGTGGAGGCTCTTCTTTTTTATTTTATTTTTTTCTCCCAAGAATTAGTTTTTATTTTTCTCAGAATGCAAATCTCCAGCTATTTTATCATGGACATCTTTATCTTGCTTGTCTCCAAATCTGTCTTACAGTGACAATGTCCCAGGGTAATTCTTAATAAAAAAAAGTATTTTTGCAATTGGATTAAAAAGGAAGTGAGCACCATGTATTAATTGACACAAAGAAATAGTACTCTTCATTAAATGTGCAATTAACTTGTTTCCTGTATTTTTCTGAAATGTGTTAAAAAGGTGGAATTTAATGCTGAGCTTAGTTTTCACTATTCAGCTGCACTGGACTGCTACTGACCCTTTTATATAATCAGGAATTGATTAATTTTGCATTTTCTGCATTTTGTGCATTAAAGATACTTAGTTTGGAATGACTCATTTTATTTTATTTATCTATTTATTTAATTTTAAGACCCCCAACTTTTAACTATTAGAGAGTTTGGTCTATAGAAATGTCTGAAAAATGATTGAAAAGGATGAGAACTACAAAAATTCAAGATTACCAGATTAATGTGATTAATTCTAAATTGTACCACTTCAAATTGTCATTTTATTCATTTATTCATGTTTCTGAACTGCCTATCTCCCTCAAAGATGGATGAGTGGCTAAATAAATATTAAACAAATAAATTCCATGGAGTGAAGTCCTCCAAGACCGAGTACTTCTATTCATTCTTGAGAAATTGTTTCCTCTAAGTACTACTTCTTTGTAATATCATAATTTTATGTTAATTTTTATTAACTAATTAATCAGTTAATAAAAGGTAAAGTGCAAAGCCAGAATACTTCAGCTACTAATTATAAAACTCTTTCCAGCACATGCAGAAATATTAATTTATTTCCAATTTACACATACCTTTTTATGTTAATGAAAGTTTGCTTCAATATTTTCTCACTTCATAGCGCTGTTTGTTTAATACATGAAAACATTTACAGAAAAGTGTTGCTTGCATTGATTATCCCATGATACTACTGCACATCTAAACTCTCATTCACTATATGCTCTATGACTCTATGCAATGAAAAGCAGAACAGCTTTTAGTATGAAGAGTGTCTGTAGCTTTTGGCAAAAATCATGATTGAGATCATGACACAGTGCAGTTCTGGTTTTGATCTATGCAAATTGCCTAAGCCCATATTTAAATGAAACAATTCTATAATGAATATCTCTATCTGACTCTATGGTTTCTTCCACTAACCCCAAACACTTTAACACGAGGCTATCTATTGTTGATCTCAACCCATTCCTAAGAGGTCTGTAAGGGGCATGCATAAGCACACCAATGTGCCTACCGTCCCCATCTTAATGTTCCCTTTTATTCATATCTATTTCATGTATTAATAATCATGTTTATACTTATATATATTATCAAATGCATGCTTGACAAAATAAATAAATAAAATAAAAATAAATATTGCACCTATTGCTCATTTCAACAGCATTCTATGAGTTGTGCAAAGAAAAAATGTACCTCAGTTGGAAGTCTGAAGAGCTTTTGTGTTACATTAGCAAGCTTTGGTCCCCTTAGTATAATAGTATAAGGATGGCATATGTAGGATAGAATGAGTGTTTTTAATAACTTTCCTAAATGTTCAATTAACAACCATGTATCACCCAAATTAGATACTGAAATGATTGAAGAGTTTTTTCTTTTTCTTTTCTTTTTGCTGCTCTGTAAAATTCAAGACAAAATTGTTGCACAGATTTGAGGCTCAGGTTCTTAATCTTTTTATTTAATCTTTTAAAAAGCCGAACAAAACAAAACAACAACCCCCAGTTTAGGTTATTAAGGTTTCATCTTATATTAAATGTTAGAATAACAATGAAAGTCAGTCAAAAGATTCCCAAACATGGAATTACCAATCCTAAATTTGCAATCCTGGCATTAAAAAATGCCAATAGACAGATAATAATTGATGCAAAAGAGATCAAAAAAAGATGGAGGAACATACTGAAATCTATTCCTTCCATCTTTTTTTTACAATACAGTAGAGATTCTAACATCCAAGATACCTTAGATCATATTCCCTACTTATAAGAACTCTAGTACTAGAAGATGAAGTTGATCAGCATTCTGATCATTATCAAGTCAGAATGCTATAAGAACTGGTGGATAACCCACATAAATATGCCAAGCAATAGAAGAAGAATCAATAAAGGTTCTAGCCAAGCTATGCCAATAAAACTGGAGAATGACAAGTGGCCAGTATTTTAAGGTAAAGGAGTCCCTGTGGATTTTACTCTGCTAGCTGATTTTAGGAGGTGGTGTCATCTCAATTTCTAGGCCATTGAGCCAGCACAATCTGAAGACATTTCCATGGTCAAGTGGCCTGAATGACACCATGCTGCAGCACAGAGCATGCAGCAAAACATAGAATGTTGTTACCTTCTCACTGAAGTGGTACTTATTTATCTACTTGCATTTGCATGGTTTCAAACTATTAGGTCAGAAGGAGCTGAGGCTCATCTATCATATGGGAGTAGGGCTTGAAGTGCTGGAGTATGAACCTTCTCCAGCATCTTTTAAATTACTGAGCCACCATGCCTCGGCCAATAGATCTGCATTCTAATATCAAAGAAGGACAATTAACTGGGCAAACTCTCATACAATATATTCATAATAATTTCACTTATTAGCAAAATATTGTTTAGGATTATCCAATGCAGATGAGAGCCCCACGTGGAAAAGGAGATACCAGATGTTCAAGCTGGCTTTAGAAAAGCTGAAGAACATGAGAAACTATTACTGATACATGCTGGATAATTGAGAAAGCCAAAGAATATCCCAAAGAAGTCATTATGTACTTCATTTATTATATAAAGCGTGTTGATTGTGTTCATCATGTCAGGCTGTGGAAAATGTTTAGAAAAATGAGAATCCCAGAATATTTCATTGTCCTCATGAGAAAACTATATGCACATCTGAAAGCCACAGTAAAGATAGAACATTGGAAAACAAACTGACTCCAGTTTGGCAACGGAGTGTAACAAGGCTGTATCCTCTCCCTTTATTTATTCAATTTATATTCTGAATTAAAGGAAGCTGGATTGGAAGAAGATGAGCATGGTTTTAAAACTTGAGGAATAAATGTCAGTGACTTTGACTATGTTAATGACACTACTCTAATAGTTGAAAATGCAGAAGATCTGCATGTTCTAACAATAAAAGTCAAGAAGCATAGTGAAAAAAATTGGATAAAATTAAAATATAAAAAGATCAAATTAATGACACCGGCTATAACAACCAGCCTTGGAATTGATAAGATATTGAAGTAGTAGATAGCTTCCACCTTTTAGGATCAATCATCAATAGTAGAAGAACAAGCAGTCAGGAAATATATCAGAGGCAGAGATAGTATTCAGTAGGTTCTTACCAGTTCTGGAGAACTGGTAACAGAAATTTTGAGTAGTTGGAGAACTGGCAAATACCACCTCTGACTGGCCTCCTGAATACCAGCTGATCATCTAGTCTTCTTTTGTTGCCCTGCACAGGACAACAGAGCTGGAAAGCAGGGGAGGGCATGGAGATTTTACAGTATTTTTCCCCAAGAGTGGGGAGGGAATGGGGATTCAACAGTAACCTTCCCCTGCCACACCCACCAAGCCACACTCACCAAGTCACACCACTCCCACCAAGCCACACCCACAGAACCGGTAGTAAATTTTTTTAAATCACACCACTGGTCAGAGGTATGGTAGAGGAGCAATGAAGCTCTTGAAAAAGATATTCAGATATCAGGATGTGTCTACTGTATATACATACAAATATCAGAATAATGCAAGCAGTGGAATTCCCTGTGGCATTCTATAGAAGCAAAAATTGGACTTTGAAGAAGAGGGTAGGAAAAGCATTGATACTTTTGAATTTTGGTGTTGGAGAAGACACTTCAGAATATTGGGGACAGCCAAGAAAACAAACAAACAAACAAACAAATGGATTATCAAATCAATCCAGAATTTTTACTGCGAGTACAAATGACTAGGTTCATATTATCTGCTTATTTAATTGGAGAATTGGGTCTTATATGAAAACCTAATTCCATATATGAAGCTGTAATGCTGTTAAAAATAGAAGGAAACAGAAGAAGAAGACCAACAGCAGGTTGGATGGATTCAGTTACTATAGTCATGGATGCACCATAGCAAGATCTAAAAGATAGGTTAGGGACAAATTGTTACAGAGAAAAACTATGTAGTTGTTAAGAGTCGACACTGACTTGATGGCACATAATCAGGTTAGAAAAAGACATTAAGGTCAATTGTTCCTTAGCCTTGGCACTCATTTTTTTTCCATAGCAATCTATTTTATTAGAGAACCCCAACCCCAACATCCAAATAAGCTTTTAGCTGCTTATACCAAATACTATAAACTGTTTGATTCAGATTTCCCTTCTGAATACGAGAAAATGTGGAAAGATGAGATCTTTTAATCAACCTCCTGGCAAATCTTTTTATTTTCCTACCACATTTGAATTATTTTGGTACATTGTGACAGAGGAGTCTATAGGTTTTTTTAATAATTAAAGGATCACTGAATTCAATGTAATTACTATTGTGTAACTCTCAAAGGTATACGCTGGAAAACAAGAAGAATAAATCAATTTAGAAAACTATTCAAGATGACCGAAACTTATAAGACATATTTTCAGAATAGGATAATAAAATAGGACTGAAGCAGGATGTTTCCTTCTTTTTCAGAAAGAAAGAGGAAGAAGGACAAGTGATATCTGTGTATCTTTAGACCGGTAAATAGAAAATACGAAATTAATAATTGACCTTAATTCAAATGTTCCAATCCCAGTTAAACTATAGAAATCATAAGGAGAGGGTACCATCTAGTGGATAAATAGTAAAATTATTTCTATGGCATTTAACCTCTCTAGTGTCTTTAGTATGCAAATCTCTATGGCACATTGGTACAGGAAAGAGCATAGCATCCTCTCATGCATGTCAGATGAAACCACTGATGACTTCTTCATGAAGCAATTTTTTTTCAATGCCTTTGTCCTGTTATGTGCAGTGAAGATATGCTATATACTGATTCTTATAGAATAGGAGATACATTCTATTTACAACTCAGTGATTTCCTGAGGACTGACAATGAGATACAAGCAGTTTTAAAAAAAACCCAGTGAATGTATTACAAGGCTGCTTGATGTGAGTACAATGATGAATGCAGGAAACTATGGTCAGACAGAAGATGGGAATTCAGTAAGATTAAGGACAGAACTGGGTAAGGGTACAAACACTCCCCCACAGTTGCTTCTCTGAATTTAGTTGCTTCTCTGAATTTAAAAGAAATAAAAAGGGAATTAGTCCCTCCCAATAGGCTATCTTCAGAGCAGAATGAATAGTTTGCCTTTTTTCCTGACCTCCCTGCTAGTCTTCCTTTCTCTCCATTTTATTTTACAGATAGTATCAATGGCTCTTGTACATTTTCCCCTCCCTCCCTCTGATACAGAGATGATCTATGACAACTTAGAGTACTTTCAATTTTAAAATTACTTTAAAAATAGGAAAAAAATTGTGACAATATATTGCCATAATAGCTTGGGGTTGTACCCATTCTTTATAGATCTGGAATTACTGTGGGTTTTTAGATCTGTACTCACTGTTACAATGAAATGTGCTTACTGGCCAATTGTGTTGGATCATAACTCCCATATTTGTAGACCAATTTGATAATTATCTGGGAATGATGGGAAGGACATCAATTTGGAAAGCACTGATTCAGAAGAACACTAATCAATTATAAGCTTGTGTTTTGCTTGTTTACCTTAAACAGACTTTTATCAAATGGTCCATTTTGAAGCAAATCATTGATGTCAGGCAATTATTGTTTCAGAAGTTCTTTAAAGAAATGTTAGGTAAACGAGTCTGCTGCATTGGGAATTCCCAATACATCTGGATGGCACCAGGCTCAGAAGAGTCATAAACCAAAAACTTACAAGATAAGAGGCCCTAGAGGAGTCGAACAATTCCTGGTAACTCTTTAGCCGTGCAGTTTTCTTAGTAGCATTAGTTGACATTCCTTTTTTCTGAGTTTTTCCCCCCTAAATTTCCCCATGCAGCCTACAACTCAGGGATTCTCAGGTATCTGCTTATCCAAATATGAACCTGGTGGTTCAGCTGTGTTCTGCCACTAGTGGGTGTGTATGTGTGTGTGTGTGTGTGTGTGGTAACACATCTCTCTCTCTCTCTCTCTCTCACACACACACACACACTCACTCACACACACACACACATCTATCTACTATGTATATATCTCTGAAACATACAAAAATAATTTATTTAGCTGGATTATATTTCTTAACCAAGTTGCCCAATTATTTATTGTTCAGCAACATTTAAGTTCCATTTAAACAAAATCAGAAACGGGGAAGCAAATGGAGCTAGGAAGACCTTATATTATTGGATATGTTTCAATTTCCCCATGCTAGTTAAAACACTATTATTTCAGGAACAGCTAAAAAGCACAGTTGGTGCCATCAATCCTGCATATCTGGAGAGCAATTTAGTCAGAATTCATTCAGGCTTGTAGAAGAATGGGAGAAGAAGCTCCTCTTTTAAAAAAAGTGTCGTACCTTTCTGATCTTCTTTAGACAAACTCATGTGGTATCAATTCAAGTTGCATGTGGGAAAAGACTTTGCATCTTGAACACCATAAAAAGAATTTATATATCTTTGGATCTTTTCTCAGGCACAATATTGTACAAAGGAAATTGTTCATGCTTTCTGATTTGAATAGTGGAATATTGACAAACATGGTTCTTTTGTTGTGGTATTTCTATACTGAAAAATAATTACTGTGATTTGAGAATGTAAAAATCATATATTTTTCTATTTTCTATTAATAAAATAGTCAATTATTTAGAACGTTATAATACTGAATTCAATTAAGTCATAAACTTAGTTTTTCCTACTGAGTTGAGCAGCAATGTAATTTGTTGAGTTTAATTTACAGTTGTATGGTGAATTTAATTTTGCCATTTATAATAAGCATAGGCTGATTATTTTCACAACAAAAAGGTAATACCACCGCCTATAAGAACCCCACATGCCATGGACCGCCATAGAGCTTGCATGTGCTAATTTACAGACATAGTTCTAAATTTAGAATGATTATAATCTAAATAGATGCCAACTGTCATAGTTGAGACTTACTATAGACTAATGTGTGACACATCTGATCAGCCTGCTGTTCAGAAACTATTTGGAGATGTACCCCAGACTTTAGCTCCCTCTTCAAATGGTTTGCTTCAGTCTCATAGTTGTATTTAGGCTGCACATTCTTTTAAACAAAGCTATCAAATGCAGGAATAGCCACTAACAAAGGAAATACGGCCTCAAGGAAATGTGCTCAAGTTTGAAGCCATGCCAAATAATGGAGACAAATGCATGATAAATCAACTCTCACCGAAATACTTTCTAAGAACTTTCTAACATTCTAAGTAAAAACCTAATGGTCACTCAGGATATGGATTTATTTTTAGAGTTAACTCTGTGAGATGTCTGAATGAATAACATTAAGCTTTCCAAGTTACGGTTTATGATATTTGAAAATAGTTAAGTTGTTCAACAGAATTAGTCAAGAAAGAATGAAATTTCAAGCAACAAGGATGATGATTTCTTAATTGCAAAGCTGAATCAATAACCTGAGAAAAAGGAGAATCATTATAAGATTAGTTTTAAAAGGGGTTTGAAAAAAGAGTTACAATAGAGACATTGTGATTAAAAAGAGAGAAATAAAGTGTAGACAAGTTCATCTATTCTACCCAAATTGCAACTTTCTACTTCTACAAGTCTAGACAATGAGTAGGAGTTATAGGAAGCAGGCTGTGGACCTGATTGCACAGGACCAATGAAACGTTGTTTCTCTCCAAATGTTGAAGTCTACAATTCCTATCATTTCTTGTATTGAACTGATTGGGACTACTAAAGATAAGCTGGAGTGCAACAAGGTAAATAATAATTTAGAATAAGTCATGTTGACTTTCCAGTATTGTTTTCTATACAATTAACCTTCATACAACCTTCATGGTTTCATATTGCCATTATGGCTTGTTCTCAATGCTGAATTCAGCAGGAGAACAATTAATATATGGATACTGTACTCATCAGTGTTGAGCGATGAGGTGATATGGAATTCAATCAGCATCCTTTTGCAGGTAGCACTCCAAACAAATCTGCCATGGATTTTATGGGGATTAAATGATGCAGTACACCAATACGGAACTCTTTTGCAGCACAAATAGTGAGAAACAAATGCAGTCCACTACTATGAGTCCTCCTTTGTTCAAAAATTCCCTAAAGTATATACATGTGAGAAAGGTGTATAGAAAAAAATAGTAAACATAGTAGTACTGTGTTTTAAAAGATGCAATAAAAGACTTACCTTAGCGCAGGGGTATCAAACTCATGTTGTCACAGCAGTGTCACATGACGTATTGGGACTTTTTCCCCCTTCACTAAACCGGGTGTGGGTGTGGCCAACACATAAGGCATCTGACTTTCAGGCTGGAAGTTTGACAGCCCTGCCTTAGAGAATATTGCCCATAAATCTACATAGATTAAAGGAGCTGTGATTATAGATAAAAGGGAGCTGTGAAGAGCAACAAACAATATGATAGTACATAAAAATTCTACAACATTCATAGAAGTGGGAATTACTTAAGATTAAGAATGACTTTCACATTCCTAGCTGCAGCCTCTGTCTGTCAGAGTCATCAGATAGTCATACAAACAAACACAAAGAGAGAAGTCATCCCATATTGTTGCTTCCTATGTACCTTAGACACCAAATAGGAAATACTATATATTCCACTGGTATCCTTCTATTGACAAGATATTTAGCAAGATAATCACTTTTGTCTTTCAGAAATCTCATTAGTTCAACAGATCTTTTACAAAATATTCCAAGTCCAAAGATCATTATATAAAACATTAGGAATTGTCCTTTGATAAACAAACATAGCTCTTGCTATATGTTTGTAGAGTAATAGTGACATCCTGTGGCCAGTTCTGATTAGTCCAAGAACTGGACATTGTGCAAGATTTTAAATAAATAAATAAATAAGCATCATCAGTTTTCATTGCCAAGATATAAATGGGCTTGCAATAGGGAAAAATGATCAGAAATAAAAGATCAATCAATATTTCCAGTTGAACGTGAACATTCAAAAGTTAAATTCAACTGCAATTAAGAATCTTGAAGAAAAGACAAAAATTATCTTCCAGCACATACAGTATTATGATTCATGTAGAACAGCTAATATAATTTAGAACTTCTGTGAGAATGAAGCTATTCTTAATTTTAAAATGGCATTACTGGAAAAGATTGAAAGGTCTTTTACATAATTTCTAGCAGACATTCATAAACTGTTGGCAACATACTCTGTGCTATTTGGTTGCTTTAGCTTGAAGATAACAAACTAAACAATAAAAAATGAGTAAAATTCAGAATAGGCATAAAAGTATATCATTTTATTTTCTATTTAAAATAAGGATCTTTTTAAAAAGATAATTAGACATCAATTTGTCAAAATGCATGTATCCATTGGAGAACTAAGATAGTTAGAAGCTTGGAAACCCAGCTCCTATGAAGAGAAATTGAAGGAACTAAGTATGCTTAGCCAGGAGAAAAGATCAGTGAAAGGCAATAAGAAAGGCTTCGTGTCAGGGACAATAGGGCAAATTTATTTTTCATTTCAAGTTACAAGTGAACAGTTTCAGAACTTCTTGAAGCACAATTGATGGCCTCATGTATGAAAAGATATAGTTGTTATATGCTGGAATACTTTTTGTTCAACACTTCCACAATGTCAGGTGGAAAAAGACTGTTCTACTTCAATTAATCAATTTTCCCAAATTCTCAGACAATGATATCCTGTTTTGTGAGAGCCTTAACTGGGGATGTCAATTTTGCATGAAATGAGTAAATTCTATTACTTAGATTTATATAGCACTTAGACTTATATACCGCTTTATAGTGCTTTCCAGCCCTCTCAAAGTGGTTTACAGAGATAGCATATTGCCCCCAACAATCTGGGTCCTCATTTTACCCACCTCGGAAGGAAGGAAGGCTGAGTCAACCTGGAGCCTGGTGGGATTCGATCTATCAAATTGCAGTAGGAGTAGCTTGCAGTACTGCACTCTAACGACAAGGCTCCCTATATGCTTAAGTAAAACCCAACACTTAAACAAAATCCCAACTACAACATTACAGTTATCAGTTTCATAAAAATCAAATTTAAAGAATCTTACACACTTAGGTACACACACACACACACATACACACACCATTATTTGGACTGACTCAAGCATGGTTAGAGAAAAGTGTTGAAAACCAAGGGACTATTATTAATATATAAATTAAAAGAGTATAGACAAGGATCTCTTTTTATACCTCCACCCCAATATTTTCCTCTTTATGATTTGATAGATGAGAGAAAAGTAATGGACTAACATTATGCTTCATGGATGAATAGGCATTTAATCCTATGGTTTTTTTAGATCCATGGGGAATCTCTTCAACAAATTTGGGACTACAGTTGTAGTGAAGGGGAGGAGAACAAAGGGAAGTACATATAGAAGTGTGTCTGGGTAATATTGTTCAGATGGATTCCATATGAATCCACAATTTAGATTTGTTCATAGCAATTTATTTTGGGAAACTGTCAAAAGCACTAGCAAATTTCACTTTGTCCAAGATTTGGAGGATATTAGTCATATTAGACTTAAATATTAGTCACTGTAAGACAGATGCTAGGTTTATACAATAGACTATCTATTTCATGGATGGGCTGGGGTGAAAAATAACAACGAAGTCCAATTTCAAACCGATCCAGGCCTTTCTACAAAGTTTGCTCTGATTGTAAAGCTGCAAACTTCAGCACCTACGTCTTCTAGCAACTCTTCCATGCCCCGAGAGCCCATCACAGCAAGAAAACAGCTTGTTAAACATCAGCAGAGACAGAAGGTTTGTCTCTTTGGAATGCTACTTATTCTATGCTTGAACGGTCTTGCAACAGCAGGAACTTGAACACATCTTTGTATACAAAAGACAGGTCTGGTGACTGGTTGAATTTAAATTGGCATTCATTGAGTGGAATGCATTTCGGCCAACCTTCTCATTCTCCCCTGGGATGACATTGTTTATAGTAACTGGGAATTTGATATTGTCGTATCTCTAATACTTATCCCTCTCGCTTAATGCACAGTTTGAGAGAAATCGGGACAGTTTTGCTCTGAAATTAATAAGACTGCTTCTGGGGAAGGAAAAGAAAAAAAGAAGATAGCTCCCTTGTCTGTTGAGAAAAAAAGATTGCCGCTGTCCTACACAGTATATAGTGAAACCCCAGGAAGCAAACTTGATTCAGTGGAAAGCCATTCGTTATAAACAAATTCATAACACTCTGATCTACTTGTTCAACATTTTGCTCCTCTTCTAGAACAGCCTATCGATTGATATACCTCAGGGAAGAAATGCCTCCAACTCATTCGAAACAAGCTCCTAAAGAAAATATCAGCTTCAGGGAAGGAGAGAGAAGAAAACAATACAAGAGAAAAAGAAAGAAAAAAGAGCAATGGCAACAAGAATGGTTAATCTTTCATTTCATGGAACATCTGGATAGAGCCAGGCAGGTTTAACCCCCTGAGTGAAAGGAGAATTTAACACCAAAGAGTAACCATGCAAGGACTGTGCTGTTAATCTGACGACTACAGAGAATTTTGTGTTACACATTTATTGGACCATATGGATATCAGTTGGCACCTGCTGGGAGTACTGCAGGGAATTTTATCTACTGGAGACAATGCTACCATGGGAGCCGACAATGAAATTTAATTTAGAGTCTTGCCTCTTTAGGATGTGATAGGGGCTCTTCCTCATATACTCATACTCAAATTCACTCGTATTCACAGTAATGAAATGTGCATACACATGATTTGTTAAATTTTGCATATTGGCTTAACAGCCTACAAATGCTTTTCCAAACAATACATGAAACAATAGAGAATAGATTTTCAAACTGATGCCATAACTTAAAAAAAACACTGGCAAAATAATGGTACCATTAATAACTACATACAGATGTTGCTTGCAGATGATCTGCAAAGAGCCAAATGATTCCTTCCATGGATTTTGCACACTTTGAATATCACTGTTGTATAAAATCTGCCGGTGGCTCTGAAATGATAAAACCAAACTTTCCACTTTGTGTGGCTTGTTGAATGAAGAATGAAGAACATTGATTGTGTCAACGCAATGAGCAAATGCAATGAAATAAGCTTATTGAAGTGAAAAGGGTCTCTTAACTCAGTCAAAACAGAATAGAACTGGAAGGGACTTTGGAGGTCTTCTAGTCCAACCCCTTAATCAAGCAGGAGACCCTATACTATTTCAGACAGGGGGCTGTCCAGTCTTTTCTTAAACACCTCCAGTGATGAAGCATCCACAGCTTCTGAAGGCAAGCTGGTTAATGGTCCTCATTGTTAGGAAGTTTCTCGTCAACTACAGGTTGCTTCTTTCCTTGATTAGTTTCCATCCATTGTTTCCATTCTCTAACTGGCCTTCAGGATAGGAAAAATCTGTTAAGTTTGTATTTGAATACAAATTAAATCACTTCATGAACTAAAATGAAAAACTAAGAGAAACTGAAATGGACAGATACCAGTTTCCTTTCAATGAAAAATTAATCAGATTAAGTCTATTCAGTGTTACTCTAATGGAAAATTCTAACCTTTTATATAAGTGTAATATAATCTGTGTAACACACATACATGTAATGATGGCATGATCTATGGCTCCAAAATACCACACTATAAAGGATTCTCTAATTCTGGAAGGGTGAATTTAATAACCAGTTATGTCTCTGTTTTTCTTCACCAGCTCCCAAGACCACCTCTTTACAAGGACACTGAAGATAATCCCCTCCCCCACCCCCAAATGCCAGCTTCAAGTGTCTGTCATTCAAAAGACTGAAATGGCAAACAGCCCATCAAAGGTTCCTGAATGGATGAGTCTTCGTGAAACTTAAGCATGCAATCAAGAAAGCAGTGCAGATAAAATCAATCCCCAGATGTTTCAAAAGAAATATTCAAGGTTTAACAAAATTCCTTGTACAACTTCAGCTTGAAAGAATTGGGAAGAAATGTTATCAATTTTTTTCCTGATAACCTGGATAACTTATATACTAATAACTAAAATGGACTGCCAGAAAAATGTTTTCCTAATCTTATAGAAGAGCTGCACTGTAGTTATGTAGGCATGATAATTATTAATAATACAAGAAAGCATCTTCATATTATAATAAACAATTAGAGTTTGGAAATGTACAGTCCAGGATCTTGACAATATCCAGGCCTAGGCATATAAAGTTAAGTGTGTGAATGTGAATGTGTGAGTGTGTGTACGAATGCCCTATGGACTTAATCAAAAGGTTTGTTCATAACAAGTTCAATAGTTGCTATTTGCTGTTAGATACTCAGCTTCATTAAATCTAAAAGTTTCGTTTTTGTTTCCTGTTAGTGTACCTAAATCTATAACGGCTGACATGGCTGTTCCCTAAGAGACATAAAACAGGTCTTGACCACTTGTGGTCATTAAGGATCCCACTGTATATTTTGAGTAAAACATCTACTAAATTCTGCTTGCTGATTTCTGTTTCTTTTTTCTTAATGCATCAGCCTTTTCTGGATACTGGTCACAATAGTCTGTTACATAGGTATTACATCTGTTTTCATTCTAATTAAAAGTCCAAAGTAAAAAAAATCTTATTTTACAAAACTGGTGGTAACTTAAATAATTATCCCATTTGTGTTATTAGATATACTATATTAATATTCTATTAGGAAAAACAAATCTCTTATTTCCCATTCTTGGATGGCAACCAATAGATACTGTGCTGCAATTAACTTGCAATTTTCCTACTTTAAAATATATCCACTTGTGCTACAATTTAGACAATAATTGCTAGTTGAAATAAATGGGGGAAAACTGCTGGCCACAACTAGGAATGTCAGTTTTGAATGCCAGATGAAGTTCTGAATGTTAAAATTCTGCTATAACAGATTTGGCATGTAAGACATCTTACCAACCATTATATTTAAAGCAAAATATTTGAACAAAGTTTTCTTTTCATCAAAGAAAACAAACTTCTGCCTTCATCAATCTTGTTCTTGCTAGATAAGCTAGATTAAATCTCTATAAGTATAGCCATAGATCTTTGGAAACCACCTGGTTGTAAAAGGTGTTATAAATTAGATACTGAATTTCTCCCTTTGAAGAAACAGTTGCAATATTAACTAGCTAATTTTATTTTGTTTGTGGAACTTGTACATCCTATTCATCTTCTTGCAGGAGCAGAATGACAGTAATATGTTCAGCTTAAAGTAGTCATACATTTACTAGGTTGCAAATTTGTTATCCACCCCTTTACTATCTGGGATGAGGCATAAGTACATTAGTTAATATTCTGTATTTAGAATTGGAGCAAAAACAAGGGAATGTCAGTGGATCAACATTGTGTAATATGTTGATAAAGATTCTCAATCATCCAGATAGAGTTGTCTGAAGGTTGAAACATCTCAAACTAACAACAAAAATTAGTCCAATTGCAATGACTCAATCTTCAGATGGATTTTGTGTAATGTTTCGTATCAAATACTTTCGATAATAAGTCATGTTATTGTTAAGTAGCATTAAAAAAATAAGGAGTGTGTGCTGTAATTCTACCATAAAAAGAAGATGGAGAAGAAAAGCTGGTTATTTGATGGGGCTGCTTTAGATGAAATATAAGGAGCCTTTAAAAGCAAAAATTTTCCAACTAAAAGATATACATTTTTTCTTTATGGTAGCCTCTCTCTATCTCCTCCATGTCTGCCCTCACATCCCATTCATAAAACAATCCCCATTATTTTTCTCACTAAAATTTGAATGTTAGTCTACCCTAACCTACCTTATATCACTCTACATCTATTCCCAGTTTCCATTCCCAATTTGTATATGTGGGTACCTGTGCAAATACTCCCCTTGTATTGAAGATCTTGATGTCATGTCACTAGTTGGTATTTCTTTTTTGTGGATGCATTGCATATTCTTCTGTTGTTGTATGAATATCATTATTACAATTGACAATGATTGTGTTTCTCTCCCTCCCTATCTTGCGGTGTTTCCAAAGAAGCTTCCATGCCATCAGAGGTGCAATTTAGCATATTCCTTCAAATTCTGAAACAAATTTGAGACAGTTTAGCTTAAGTGTATACTAACTAGAGCATACAAAACATTTGCTAGACCAATACTCGAATACAGCTCATCAGTCTGGAACCCACATTACCTATCTGATATTAACACAGTTGAGAAAGTCCAGAAATATTTCACAAGAAGAGTTCTCCACTCCTCTACTCGTTGCAGCCTTATGCCACCTGACTTGAAATTCTAGACCTAGAAAACCTAGAACTACGCCGCCTTTGGTCCGATCTAAGTATAGTATATAAAATCATACATTACAATGTCCTACCTGTCAATGAATACTTCAGCTTCAACCACAACAATACAAGAGCAAACAATAAATACAAACTCAAGGTTAATCGCACCAAACTTGATTGCAGGAAATACGATTTCAGCAACAGAGTGGTCAATGTCTGGAATACTCTACCTGACTCTGTGGTTTCTTCCCCAAACCCCAAAAACTTTAACCTTAGACTGTCTACTATTGACCTCACCCCTTTCCTAAGAGGTCTGTAAGGGGTGTGCATAAGTGCACCAATGTGCCTACCCTCCCTGTCTTCTATTGTTTCTTTTATTTTTTATTTTTCTTATATGTATCCATGTATTCATAACTATGTTTTTACTTATACCTATTATCTTGTAAGCCATTGACAAATTGACAAATAAATAAATAAATAAAATGGTGAGACAAAGAGATAAAGTTCATTATGCCACCTTTTTGGAATATCCTCTTTTGCAGAACAAATTATTAAAAATTAAATGTTTCTCAGCTGGTCCTCAGAAATCCTTTTTCTTCTTGCAGAGTGTTGACTTGGCTGTTAGTCTATCAACATGTCATAGTAGAGCTGTGTAGGCCTCATGCCGGAGTAAAGCTATAACATTAGACTTAAACTGTTATTCATTTTACACAGTAATAGTTATTAAACTGTGTTGGATAGATAAGTAATGAAAAAATTGCCAAGTTATTTTCTTCACATAAAATCAGCCAATTTGCCTCTGTATGTGGGTGGCATTGTGAAAAACTGCTAAGCAATCTCATTCAAGTGATTAACCTCTTAGTTAATAAAAGCAACAATTTCATGAGTATAAATAATATAATAAAGGGAACATTCATATCAGAGTAATATTGCTTGCTCTATCTTCTAGTCTTCTCTTTAATTGGTAAATAATTCATCAAACTCTGAAATGAATTGTACTCCCACCCACATTTCCTTATCCAATTATCATGAAATAGGGAAACATGCTTTGCTGACTGATGCAAAAAAAAAGGTGATTAGCATATTATTCCAATAGCTTTTCTAAGTAAAATCTCCCTTGAGTTGTGCTCAAGTCCTGGTAACTTCATGAGCACATCCATATAGTTTTCTTGGCAATACTCTAGAACAGGGATGGGAAACAATGGCCTCTTTATGACTTGTGGACTTCAACTCCCAGAATTCCTGAGTCAGCATGGACTCAGTTATATCACACGTCATAAAAGAACCATTATTTCCCACCTCTGCTCCAGAAGACGTTTGCCATTACTTTGTCCCATTTGTTCCATTTTTCTTTTGATTCCCTTGTCCAGCATACAACGTTTCTGCATTTGGCTAAATTCAGCATGTCTATGGTAGGTATTTTACCAGAAAAATCCATGAATTTATTTTTATGTTACTATTGCTTTCCTTTCTTTTTTCCTATGAAATACATTGAGTAAGATTGTAATTATAGAATGTATTCTTTGCATGGTTTTCATGTGATTATTGTGGTGTAATAAAGCCCTATCAAATTAGCAAGGCTAACTTGCTATCTTGTTAACCATTTTCCCCACAGCTGTTTTCTATAAGCAATATTATTGCACATATTACAATTTTATTTTGGATTGTATTTTATTACTATTTCATTTTAAATCGTATTTTGTCTAGATTCCATTTTAAATTGTATTTTATCAAGTTCCATTTTAAATAGTATTTTATCAAATTTCATTTTGAATTGCTTTTATTAAGTTTTAGTAACAAATTGTTGCTGGAACTTTGCACTTTGATATGGCCCAAGGGCTAATCAGTAAAGACTTACTTACTATAAGCAACACTTCAGGATATAAAAAAAGAGACAGAAAGGCTACCATTTTGATTTTTTAAAAAAGTCTTTTGCTAAAATGCTTTTTGAATTATGCAACTTTAACATGGCTGCCACTCTAAGAACCAGATTATTCTCAGCTCCCAGGTGTCATTATAACAGACAAAAATTCTATATCTGTACAAAAATACAGTTTGACAGATCATTTCTCGAACAGCTCAACTAATTCAACAGGAAATGAAGGAATGGAAGGTTTTTCTGCCTTATGAATGAATGATCAATACAGGTGAAAAACTAAAACCCATCTTTTGTTGGTCCCAAAGGCCATGTAAAAGCTTTCATCTGCACACATCTCCCCATTGGTTTAAGGGTTATTGATATTAATATATATTTAAAACATGTAATAGTATGTGGGAATAATCTTGGGGAAAAGAGATGTTGACTATGAAATGATCAGATAAGCCAGGACATAGCCCGTATAAGGAAAAAAATCTCAGAAGGGAACTTCCTAACTTCTCAAAGTGTAAAAATGATGGCAGGAGGTTCGTACCATCTGACTTGCAAGATTCCTTTAATGTAGACTTACAATAAAGTAAAAATAACTCATCTGGTCATGATTCCTGACTGTTCTACCTGGGAAGGCTGACCAAACAAGACTGAGCTAATTAATATCATCATGAAAACTATTATCATTATCTTCTCTTCCTTCTGTTGTTGTCGTCATCATTAGTGTAGTTTGATGGAACTTCTGTTGAAAGCTTGTTAATTCAGGAGTAAGTCCTGAGTGTGTTATCTTAGTAGATTTACCACTGGAAAAAGGTTGCAAAGTAAATCATTTTAGAGACCATGGCTCCCTGTCTTTTAAATGCTCCTATATACTTAGCTGATCTTTTCATATTGTTGTTTTAATTTACTAACAATAGTTGCATTTATGTTTTTAGATATCATGGGACAGCATGCTTTGAAACATAATGTAGAGCAAGGGTCTTCAAACTTGGCAAGTTTAAGACTTGTGGACTTCAACTCCCAGAATTCCTGAGCTAACATGACTGGAGGAGGAATTCTGGGAATTCACAGTCTTAAAAGCTGTCAAGTTTGAAGACCCTTGATATAGAGTATAGGTGAAAACAACCAACCAGTGAAATTAATTAATGGTCATGACTATATGTTTTAGTTTCCTTTTCAGTCAAAATCAAATCAAATTGAAATAGTTGTACATAATGCTGTCACTCAGAAAATGATGATATGAAATCTAATCAAATATATATGTGTAAGTAGGTTAAAACAACTGTTAACTTCAAGTTTTTAATCTAAAAATATAAAGTTAATATCATCCTCCTCATAAGTCTGATGATATCTGGTAAACAGATCTAGGAACATAATAAAAGTATCAAATATTATTAGACTACTGATAAAATGGTGAGATGCAGCAGTGCTTCCTGCAAGCACATCCCAAAGGAGTTTGTTCAACTGCTTTATGACTTTCTCTCAGGTCAAACTCACTGCATTAATATACTGCAAATACAGTATTTACCATGTATCACATGAATCTCATAAAAAGGATGTATTGAGACTGGATCCTTTTATCAAGATAATCTGCTATATAAAGCAGTATCTTGTAAAGTGCACTAGTGGTTCTTAAAAGTACCAATTGTCTTTTAAACTAAGTGCAAATTAAGGATTAAAAGTACCATGTGTATAGAGTCAAAACACAATATTCAAACTCATCCTTATGTTTATTTATATTAAACATTAGTAATTTTTTTTTTACTGATGGGTTTTGTAACATACCTTCCCTCTCTGACTGGGTGGGACAGGAATGGGGAGAAGACAGGTCTGCAAATAACCTGGCCCCAACTTACTCTTGCACCTCTCTTTTAACTCTTTTAAATCCCTAAATCTATAAATCATCCATTCATTATTTTTTTTCTTTCAACAAAAAACCATATAAATTTTCCAGTCTTTCAGAAGAATCTATATTCTTTTTTTTCTCAGACCACAATGTCCAAACTCTCCATACAAACCCAATCTTTCTTATTGGAGAGTCTATAAAGAGACATCCAGTTTCAAGTGTTACCTTAAAAGAAGGTTGTTTGAGTTATTTAGTTATTGAATTAAATAGCATTGAACTTCCAAAATACCATTGTTTACAGTCTGGCAAAACATTTTATTCAATAGAGTATTTTTAACCAACCCTTTGCTATAGACCTCAGAGAGTTATACTACCATAAAACATCAACAATCTTCAATTTTTCTTTAAGTGGAAGAACAAAATAAAAACCAAAGCAAAAAAATTAATAAAATCACAAAACTGCAATGAGTAAAATCTGAACTTTTGGGGAAATGGCTAATGTTAACCTAGAGCTGAAAATAAATTGTCGTCAGCACCAGCTTCCCTTTTGAAAGGATGACTTTCATAAGTTGCCAAAACCAAGATGTCTACCTCTTGCATTTTTACATAGTGACTAATTAGCATAGAGAGAGATCTGAGAAAGCCAGACTAATGTAAAATGTTTAATTAGGGAAAGGAGACCTTGACCCTTGTCCTCTCCTAAGCATGAATACTCACTGGGTGATTTTGAGCTGGTTATTCTTTCTTTGCCCAATCTACTTCCACAAAGTAGTTGTTTTAGAGAAAAATACACATGTGAAACATGGCTCAACACATCTCTCCCTGACTCCATTACCACAATAATAGACTATCATGTTTACCAATCAGATTGTGAAATCTGTATAGGAGGTGGAGTTGCTATCTTCTATAAAAAGTCCCTACATCTAAAAAACATCCAAGTTACCCAGGAGCTTGCTCTTCCTGAGACCATTGTCTGTGAACTGTCCTTAAATATTACATTTCGATTCTTACTATGTTACAGAGCCCCTGATTATGACATAGAACATGTAAACAAGCTAAATTCACTGCTAACATGGGCAACATCCTGCCCACACTCTTTTATCTTTCTTGGTGACTTCAATTTACCGCAAATTAACTGGACCCTAAACGAATGTAAAACTGAAACCATACATGCAACCTTCTACAATGCTGTAACAAATCTGGGACTGGAACAACTAGTAACCAACAATACTAGACTTAATAACTGCCTCCATCTCATCTTCTGCAATAGTTTAAATTCAATTTTGGAATACAAATTAAAGAACCCTTTTCCAACAGTGACCACAACATGATTGACTTTTGTCTCAACATACATCCACACGAAAATCTTCACAATAACTGAATCTCCAATTATAATTACTACAAGAAGAGTTCTCCACTCCCCTACTCGTTGCAGAATACCTTATGCTACCTGACTTGAAATTCTAGACCTTAAAAACTTACAACTACGCCGCCTTTGGTCTGATCTAAACATAACATAAAATTATATATTGAAATGTCCTACCTGTCACTGAATACTTCAGCTTCAACCACAACAATACAAGAGCACACAATAGATATAAACTCAAGGTAAACCACACCAAACTTGATTGCAGGAAATACGACTTCAGTAACAGAGTGGTCAATGTCTGGAATACTTTACCTGATTCTGTGATTTCTTCCCCAAACCCCAAAAACTTTAACCTTAGACTATCTATTATTGACCTCACCCCTTTCCTAAGAGGTCTGTAGGGGGAGTGCAAAAGCACACCAATGTGCCTACCGTCCCTGACTTATTGTTTCTTTTTATTTTTCTTATATGTATCCATTTCATGTATTCATAATATGTTTATAGTTATACCTATTATCTTGTAAGTGATTGACAAATCAAAATAAATAAAATAAATAAACGTCATAAATCTCATTGCTGCTTCAATCATGTATTGCAACTGAGATTTATCTTTTCTCCACTGTAAAGTTGAATATTGGATTGGAAAATTGACAGGAGCAAAATTGACAGTCAGATCAAGATTAATATTATGGAAGCAGGTTGTCTGAGGGATCACAATGATGATCCAGAAAGTATTTGTGACTCTGCAACTCTGCAAACTCTGTGACTATTGCTTTTTAAAAAATTAGATTAGATTTTGTTTCAAAGCCCACCATCCTGATTTTCTGATCATGCCTTGGAACTCCCTAGATAGGAGTATGGCTATCCAGGTAAGGGCACTAATTTGTAGCCATTGTCCTCAACCCATATACTTTGTCATTGTCTCTTCCAGCCTGCCTTTCTGTTAGTGAGAGAGCTTATGCGTGTTGTGTTGGGTGGGTGCATGGGGGGAGATAACTGAACTGTCTAGTCTTTCAAATATCTCCCCTATACTCCATGAGATAAAAATCTTGCCACTTGCCAGCTTTGTGTGTCTTAACACATTGATCACTACTAGGCTGGAGCCTGAGGTGTTTGTCAGGTAGCAAGGCATGGGAAGTGGCCAAGATGTGGGGAAGCAGATGGCTTGGATATATTCTCTTTGGCAGTGCAAATTCTCTCCTCTTTTCAGCGATGTTGGTGGGAGAATTGATCTGCTTCCTAAATAGAATTTTAAGCTATATCTGATATAGTAGTCCTATGCCCTAACTATACACGATTAAATTCCTATCATGCTGGAAGAACTGCTGTCATTTCCTATGGTGCACAGCCTTACAGGGGAAACTACTAAAGCATAGGGAAAATGGTATAAAAATGGCAGATGCACTCTCAGCTTCCCTGGACCTTTTGACAATGTTTACCTGGAAGAGTACAGTGCCGTTGATATTTCCTTGCTTCATCTATCCCCATCTTGATGAAGCCACTTTGTGTAGGCTGTGCTGGTACAGTATCTACAGCCATTATGTCCCTGCACATTCACAAAACACATGCAGCAGCTGCTAACCTGATGTGGAATCACGTGAAATCTAGCAGCTCTGAAAATATGGTCAGAAGGCTGCTGTTTCAAATCTCATAGATTTATTTTCCTCTTCTGGTAGCAATCATTAATTGAAAAAAGGCTTGGCCCATACACAAAGTAATCTCCATATACCTTGGGGTAGTGGTTGAAATAAATTAAGAGGAAACCCCAGTTTGGGCTCTGTATTTTGATACTGGATGGCTAGTAAACAACAAGTAACATGTGTCTCCAAAGAATTATGGAGAAATGCTGTAATACATTTATTTTACCTGAATGTTGGTCATGATATCTATAGCCATGCAGCTAATCACACAATCTATCTCCATTGCTACCAGAAAGTGTCTACAACAGTTCCATTGCTATAACATTACATTCCGCACAGTCACATCTGCCCTTGTCATCTCACGCCTAGACTATTGCAATGCTCTCTACATGGGGCTCCCCTTGAAGAGCATCCGGAGGCTTCAGCTGGTGCAGAATGCGGCCGCGTAGGTGGTTTTGGGGGCTACTCCGAACTCCCATGTTACACCGCTCCTGCACGAGCTGCATTGGCTTCTGGTGCGATTTAAGGTGTTTGTGTCACATTTAAAGCGCTCCATAGCTTGGGACCTGGGTACTTACGGACCGCCTGCTGCCACCATCGGCCTCCCATTGACCAGTGCACTTTCACAGGGCGGGACTCTTTGGGGTGCCATCAGCTGGGTGATGCCGACTGGCGGCCCCGAGGGTGCGAGCCTTCTCTGTGTGAGTACCCTCCCTCTGGAATGAATTACCCCCGGAGATGAGAACTATCCCTGGCCTGTGAACCTTCCGACACGCGCTGAAGACCCACCTTTTCCAACAAGCCGGTCTGGCCTAGAGTTACTGGTTAGGGTTTTAATTTGGTTTTAATGGTTGCAGCTTCTAAAAATTTTCCTTATTTAATTTTATTTTCATTGTATTTCAGCCACCAATTTAATCCATTTTTAATTCTATTTTAAAATTGTATTTATAATGTGTGTTGTTTTTATTTGGCTGTACACCGCCCTGAGTCCCATTGGGAGAGGGGTGGTATATAAAATCAAATCAATCAATCAAGAGGAGGGAAAATTCCTGTAGAAGCTCTGAGGCTAGTGACCAAAATCAGATACTCTTTTGCTCCACTCACAGTTCTATCCTTTTGTTGCTAGTCTACTGGGATATGCTTGGCTCATATTCTACTAGAATGCCCCAGCAGAATATTCCATTAATATATTTTTCATGGGGTCTCTTAGCTCACCTCCTGAAGCCAGCAGAACTTGAACAGGAGTAAATTTCTATGTTTTTTTTTATATTAAGAGTCATTCTAATTAAAAATACAATGATTTTTAGTCAACATAGTTCATTAGTTGTTGCAAAAAGTGTGCTAAGGACAACTAGTAGAGTACTTTGCCAATTTGACAAATTTAATTATTTCCCTATCCTCATAACTAGAGATAGCATCATTAAACATCAAAAAAGTTATTCTCTTAAAAATAAAATTTGAACATAGTAACAGCTTATTTGCTGTAAAATGATAGATAAGAGATAATAAGTGTGATATGATTTAATGACCACTTTTAGCTCATTCTAGCCCTCCCTCTAAGATTGCCTGAATTCAAAGCTTAATAAATCAAAGTCTGCTATGTTACCCAGCTGACAAGCGAAATCTTAAGTCAAAAATGTTAAAAGATATTAATTGACCATCAGAGAAAGCCCATACAGCCTTATAATTGAAATAGGAGAAGCCTATTAAAATGAATAAACAAATTAATTGAACGTGTTACACCAAGACTTTGGGAGTTTAAAGCTTTGCATTAAACTGAAACAAATGTCCAAGTGTTTGTCTTTAACTTATTAAGAAAAAAACGGCTTTAATATAAATTTTAGTCACACTAACACAACATGATTTGCCTGTGTGATACAACTTTATTATACATTTGTTTGAAGTAGAACAACAATGTGAAATAGCATTATTTCTCATTGCTTGTAACTGAGCATTATAAGTAAAAATTTGGTTATTACAACTGAGAATATAAAGAGCCCAACTGAAACCATTTTGTGTTCGCAGACTGAACTTTTGAAGCTCAGAACATTTATGTAATGTGTTTTCTGTTAGGAATAATATAATATTGCAAAACTATGTACTTGGCATAAGTTAGAGCTTTGTGCTGGGGCGCTCTGACATTATAAATGTCACATTAAGAAATATTAATGTTTTCTTGTAATCGTCTGGAATTTGAATAACAGGAAATCTGACTATAATAAAAATGTTGTATAACTTCTCTATATATGGACAACAGGAAGTGTTATGTAACCATGTGATTTGATAAACCTATATAAGCTGTATTCATTAAACGGGAGTGTCTCCTTCCTCCTAGAAAATGTTTTTTTTCTGGAGTAGGGGGGTCCATACTGCAGTATTTTCTCTAATAAAGCATCCTATGGATCAGATTATCAGAAGTCTGTTGATTCTTTTTTATATATTTCTCACACTGAGTGTTACAACTTTTAAAATGTGCTTCAATCCCCTATTTTGTTCAATCTTCTGTACATGATACCTTGTAAATCAGATTTGAAATTAGGATAAGAAAACCATAAGGAAAATGTTAAAGTTTCCAAAGTTTCCTCATTTAAATGAGTCTCGTTGCCAGCTGGGTTAGTGTATAAACTCTAAACCAGGCCTAAAACTCAGAAACTCCTGGTTTCTAAGCTTACTCTTTAAGCATTGTACTTACTATCTAATATGTAAATATGTCCAGCCATTGTTAAGGGTCAGTTTCTGGGTTTAAATGTTATTGTAGTTTGAAAGGCTCCTGCTTGCACCTTCGAAATGCTTTTAGAGGCAGCCTTTTGATAGATGCATGCGTAGACATGAGAACTGGCCAAATTTTGAGAAGTTAGATTATTACAACAGGCCTTATGTAGCCTTTGGACACAATTTAGAATATTCAATCAATTCAGAATAGCAGACAGAGCAAGATATATTGCCATTATTTAAAGAACTGATTGATAACCAGATTGTTTTAGGCTTACTTTAAAATAATGGCATTGTCTGGGAGATCACTAAATATTTTGGAATGGGATACCTATAGCATCCCATATTACTCTGTGTAATTATTAAGCTGTTTATTATGAATAATGCTTAGAGTTCAGCAACCTTTTTGCTTTTGGTACTTTGTCTACAGCATGTGAAGAATATGAAAGGACATTTTATCACGCTTAGTGGAGATGTAAAAAAATAAAAGGTTTTGGATTCTAATATAATACATCCTTTTAGGATTAATGGATAAATAGAAAAAAATGGAAGATTATTTCAATAAATGATTATTGTGGCGAGATTACCATATGCACAAAAATGGAAAGATTCAACATTAGCCACAATGAAGAAATGATTGGTGAAATGGACAGATTTTACTGAAATGGATAAATAAACCTCTTTGATTAGGGAAAAAACATTATTTACATTTATTGGTGACTGGAAGCCTCATATGGACTTTCTGTGTGAAAATAAAAAAACTTGAAAATTATGGTTTTGATGATTAGACAGGTTAGTTTATAAAAAATGAATAATAGGATGCAACTTTATAGACACAGGTTAAAATATAATTGTACTTTTAATTACTGTACCGAATACAGGAACCTACTAGCCTATATGTTTTTTCTTTTGTTTTCTATTTTTGTTCAACTTTGTTCTTTTCATGAACTTTTTGCTTTCTCTGTTATCTTCCCTATTTTATATTAGATTTATCTTTTTGTTTAGCAGTTTTAATACAAAAATACATAGAAACAATTATGGATGTCAACAATAAATGGAGTGAAACTTTTTGCCTTCTTGGATATTTCTGGTCCCACTGATATTCAGATAAAGGAGATAAATGTTACATGGTCTATGATTTAATTAGAAGTACAACTTACTTGTATTTATTCAAGCCACTCAGCTTCCTCAATATACACAGGAGACCTCACCAGCCCTCTCATCAAATTCAGAATATCCCAGACAGTTTTACTTCCTGACTCCTGACTCTGTCTCAGGAGCTGCATCAGTCAGAAGTGTAACTGAGAATGCGACAGTTCATTGGCAGCATTGCTGGGCAAATGCATGGGTTTAATTGCCATCCAGTCTTCTGGAAACCAAGTTAATATTGCCCTACATTGGGGGGAAGCTCTAATGTTTTCAGCAGCAATCGCTTGATTATGCAATAGTGAGCTGAATCTGGCCCATGGATATACAATGAATTGTTCTGAAGTCTGAAGATTGCTTTCATCTCAGGGTGAGGAGAATGATCACAAAGTCTCAGAGGCAGCCAAGGTAAATGAAGGGCTTCACTATAATTTTTAGTGGCAAAAGTGTGGCAAAATTGAAACTTGAGGCAGCCTTAAAAATAATTTCTCCATAATGAGTTTGCAGTGAATCAGCTGCAGAACAAAAAGGTATGAAGATGCTATTTTGCATAATATCTGCAAAAATGGAGTGGACAACCCATGACGATCCAGATCTTGTTGAACAGTTAAACAGTTGTTCTAGGAAGGCTGGCCAGTGCTGAAGGTTCCTAGGACTTATATTTAGTAACATCTAAATTGCCCAGGTTCCCCATTCCTGTATTGATACTACATAAAACAGCAACCTCCATGTTGGTGCTTTCCAGGTGGATGGCTGCAAATGCCATAATTTTCTAATAGCACAGTGATGTCATGATTTTTTTTTATGAATTTTTATTTGAATTTTTGTTACAGGGGGTAATGACCAGTTGCCTGAGATTGGGATGATAAATTCCAAATCTACAATATTTGGAAAAGGAAAAAAAAGGATCTACTTATTATTTTAAGTCCTTGAAGATATGGAGGACCAACAAAGGACTAATTAAGTAGTATTTGGTCCATTTATAAATTAGATATACAAATTAACCTTACTGTTAGTGTCCTCTTTGTAGCTTCATTTTCTGCCAAAGAAATATTTATTGGTTGAACAGAGTTTTAGCAATTTAATAATTTTTCTTTCATATAAATAAAAGAATTCTTTCTTGGTTATTATGATTTTAATCTTCTCTATAAAATTAAAGAGAAAGCTGAAGTGGCCATCAACTTGAAATTGATTCCAGCCATGTAATCTAGAGCAGTCTAGAGGTGGTCTGTCACAATTGTCTTTTGGAATGCTTTCTGGTATCCAATCTAACCTCCAGCAATAATATTCTTTAATGACCTGTCAAACAGATCTATTTTTGCTAATTTCTGATCCTAGGCAAATTGATCAGGTACTATAAATTTTTAAAAATTTTCTAGATTCAAGTTGACTCCTACTGGCTAGGAGAGTGCTAGGAATAGTTTGTCTTTTCTTCCAGGATGCTCTTTCAACTTTCCAATCTAGTCAACAGCTCTGGAATATCCAGATGTTCTCAATCAGCTATGATTCTTCCTTAGCTCTCAGAGATTAGCCAAGGTCATCAGTATCTTGCCACCTATTGAGGCATGTAATGTATCCTTAATAAAGTCTTTAAAAACTAGGTTCTTCCTCAGTTGAATTCAATTAAAACATTAAGTAATAATTGTGTTCTTTGATTTCTGATACACAAATATTCAGTTTAATTTAATTGGCTGTCACAAAACATAAAAATAGTTCTCATTAATGAAAGCTGAAGTCCTCAGAAAACCTAAGATTGTTGCAATTATTACTATGACACAAGTGGGTTGTGCAGAGCTCCTGCAAACTCTTTGTTTGGTTTATTAGCATTATCAGTCCTTACAATGTTTATCATGCTGTGTTTTTATGTAATGCTTAGTAGAAAAGTATTGCAATTATAATCCAAAATTACAACTAGTTTATTTCAAAGGCTCAATATATCACACACATAAAAACAAGAATCAGACATCAAAATCAGATATTAAATTGGCCTCTTATCTGCTCTTAGCAATACTACCAATGGGGAACAGGCAGCTGTTATCTGCTGCCAGTACATCTTTATATGCACTACTCACATTCCATTGCATCATGTCAGATTTGATAGGACATAATGCAATGTGACTAATTTAATCAGATGTGAAAAGCACTAGAGCAACTTGTCAAGACAGAAATTGTGAAGAGGAAAGAATAAATCAAGGCTGGTCTATTTTTCTCAATTGAAAGACTACTTTTTCTGCTTTTGGATATTTCAATTTTTATTTATTTATTTTTTATTTATTTGATTTGTCAATGGCTTACAAGATAATAGGTATAAATAAAAACATAATTATGAATACATATGGATACATATAAGAAAAATAAAAGAAACAATAGGACAGGGACAGTAGGCACGTTGGTGCACTTATGCACACCTCCTACAGACCTCTTAGAAAAGGGTTGAGGTCAATAGTAGACAGTCTAAGGTTAAATTTTTTGGGTTTGGGGAAGAAACCACAGAGTAAGGTAGAATATTCCAGATGTTGACCACTCTGTTGCTGAAGTCGTATTTCCTGTAATCAAGTTTGGTGCGGTTAACCTTGAGTTTGTATCTATTGTGTGCTCTTGTGTTGTTATGGTTGAAGCTGAAGTATTCATTGAAAGGTAAGTCATTGCAATGTATGATTTTATACATCATACTTAGATCAGACCGAACACGGTGTAGTTCGAGGTTTTCTAGGTCTGGAATGTCAAGTCTGGTGGCATAAGGTATTCTATAACGAGTAGAGGAGTGTAGAACTCTTCTTGTGAAATATTTCTGGACTTTCTCAACTGTGCTAATATCAGATATGTAATGTGGGTTCCAGACTGATGAGCTGTATTCGAGTATTGATCTAGCAAATGTTTTGTATGCTCTAGATAGTAGTGTGATATTACCAGAGAAAAAGCTACGTATGATTAGGTTAACAACTCTTAATGCCTTTTTGGCTATGTACTTACAGTGGGCTCTAGCACTTAGATCATTAGAGATAGTATTCCAAGGTCCTTTACAGAGCTTGGATCATCAGCAAGGTCTTGACTATTTAGCTTGTATTTTATTTTCTGACTTTTTTTTGCCAATATGTAAGACAGAGCATTTATTAGTTGAGATTTGAAGTTGCCATTTGTTTGACCATTCTGATACATAGTCAAGATCTTTTTGAAGGGTAGCAATATTGTCTGTGGTATTGAACAGCTTTACATCATCAGCGAGGAGAACACAGTTGCTCTTAATATGATCACAGAGGTCATTTATGTAGAGTATGAAGAGAGTTGGTCCTAGAACACTGCCTTGGGGGACACCACTATTAACAGGTACAGAATTTGATAGGACACTCCCAATTTTGACCATTTGTTGTCTGTTTGACAGGAATGCTTCTATCCAGTTATGCAATTGTCCAGAGATACCGTAAGATTTTAGTTTTAGGAATAGTTTGTCGTGTACCACTGAATCAAAGGCTTTACAGAAGTCTATGTAGATTGCGTCTATTGTTTTGCCCTGATCGAGTTGTGTAGTCCATTTGTTTTTGCAGTGTAAGAGTTGCAGATTACAGGATAGTTTTTTTCTGAAGCCAAATTGTTTATTAGAGGGTAGGTTGTTTGTCTCTAAGTGGAGGATAATGGATTGGTTAATAATTGATTCCATGACTTTACAGGTGACGCAGCATAAAGAGATTAGTCTGTAATTTTCAACTAGGCTGAGGTCTCCCTTTTTGAAGATGGGGATGACTATGGCTTGTGACCATAGGTTAGGCAAGGAGCTGGTCCTGAAAGATTTTTCAAAAATTATGCTTAGAGGTTTGATTATGGCGGTGGATAGCTTTTTTAAGAGGTAGGCACATATTCCATCTGGTCCAATAGATAGAGATGGTGTGATAGTGATAGTGATAGATTTCTGTGCTGATCTTCAATTCAAGGGCACGTAGCAAGGGATTTGGCATCCAAAAATAATGATACATAATATTAAATCATGGAAAGCAGATCATGAATCACTCCATTTTTGGGGAGACACCTCTCTTCACGTGATTCATCTTCAACAAAGTTTGTTGTGGGGAATATAACAGAATAACAGAGTTGGAATGAATCTTGGCAGTCTTCTAGACCAACTCCTAGTCAGGCAGGAGACTCTACATCATTTCAGATAAATGTCTGTCCAATCTCTTCTTAAGAATCTTCAGTGGAGCACCCACAACTTCTGGAGGCAAGTCATTCTACGGATTAATTGTTCTCATTATCAGACAAGGTTGGGTGTCTCCTTAATTAGTTTTTATCTGTTGCTTCTTGTCCTGCCTCTCGAGCTTTGGAGAATAGGTTGACCCACTCTTATATACTATAATATAACATAAACTTAACATATTTTACTTCTAATTATATATTATACCCTATGTCAATGTCTCTCAACCATAGCAACCTTAAGAAGTATGGACTTTGTTTCCCAGAAATTCCCCAGCCAACATAGATTGATATTGTTGTGTATGGACTGAGTCTTCACTCAGGTCCGTGCTTCAAGCGGGAAGCACGGACCTCTCCCATTGGCTGAGCCGTTTGACAGCCGGCTATAAAAGGCGGCTGTCAAACGGCATCAGCTGTTGCCGCTCCAGCTGGCTGCCGTGTTAGCGCGGCAGTAGCGGTAACCCTCTTTACTTATAATAAAGAGTTAAGCTTTTAGCCTTGACCTGGTCTCTGCCTGAGTTATTCCGTCGCTCCACAACACTGGCGACGAGGACGGGATACAAATAAAGGCAAGCCAGGCAAGGGAGAGAATTAAAGGAGCGAAATTTATTTTATTTATTTATTTATTTGTTTAAACTTCTATACCGCCCCCTCTCCCAAAAAAGGGACTCGGGGCGGTGTACAGCCTACTAAAACATACGAGATATACAATAAATATAGTTAAAAATAAATTAAATAGTTTAATCCGGCTGTCTAATTCAGATTCAATTTAAAAGTTAAAAACTAAAAACCCCAATTAAAATTTAATTAAAAACCTAAAACACAGTTACTGGGCCAGGCCGGCCTGATTAAAAAATAAAGTTTTCACCGCGCGCCGGAAGGTCAGGATATCCGTCATAGACCGTATCTCCGGGGGAAGATCATTCCATAGGGAGGGAGCCCCCACAGAGAAAGCCCGAACTCTCGGGGCCGTCAGCCGACAACGGTCAGGCGGCGGTACCCCAAGCAGGGCAACCCTGTGGGAGCGTACTGGGCGGCGGGAGGTTGACGATGGCAGCAGGCGGTCCCGTAAGTACCCAGGTCCCGAGCCATGGAGCGCTTTAAATACCATCAGTACCACCTTGAATCGAATCCGGTAGGCCACAGGAAGCCAGTGCAGCCTGCGAAGCAGCGGAGTAACGTGGGAGCTCCGAGGGGCACCCACAAGCACTCGCGCGGCTGCATTCTGGACCAGCCGTAACCTCCGGAG
The DNA here is from genome assembly GCA_023653725.1 of Bungarus multicinctus. Lineage (NCBI taxonomy): Eukaryota > Metazoa > Chordata > Lepidosauria > Squamata > Elapidae > Bungarus > Bungarus multicinctus. The sequence goes on from CM042846.1 coordinate 49,604,010, forward strand.
ACTCTTCAAGGGGAGCCCCATGTAGAGAGCATTGCAATAATCCAGGCGGGAAATGACGAGGGCGGACGTGACTGTGCGAAGTGCGCCCAGATCCAGAAAGGGCCGCAACTGGTAAATCAGACGTATCTGATAAAAAGCCCCCCTGGCGACGGCTGCAATATGCTCTTCTAAAGACAGCCACACATCCAGGAGGACACCCAGATTGCGCGCCCTTTCCACGGGGGTCAAAACCTCTCCCCCCACGGCCAGCGAAGGAACCAGCTGGCTGTATCTGGGCGCAGGAAACCACAGCCACTCGGTTTTAGTCGGGTTGAGCCGGAGCCTGTTACGACCCATCCAACTCCGCACGGCCTCCAGGCACCGGGACATCACTTCGACAGCTTCGTTGGGGTGGCCCGGGGTGGAGATGTACAGCTGAGTATCATCAGCGTACTGATGGAACTCCACCCCGAAGCCACGGATGATCTCACCCAGCGGCTTCACATAAATGTTAAACAGCAGGGGCGAGAGCACCGACCCCTGAGGAACCCCACATAGTAGGGGCCTCGGGGCCGACCTCTGCCCCCCTGTCAACACACATTGCGAACGGTCGGAGAGGAAGGAGGTGAACCACCGTAACACGGTGCCCCCCACTCCTAACCCCTCCAACCGCCGCAATAGGATACTGTGGTCGACAGTATCAAAAGCCGCTGAGAGATCTAAGAGGACCAGGACAGAGGAACAACCCCTGTCCCGAGCCCTCCAGAGATCATCAATCAACGCGACCAAAGCCGTCTCCGTGCTGTGCCCGGGCCTGAAACCCGATTGGAGGGGGTCAAGATAACTCGCTTCATCCAGGCACTGCGGGAGCTGACGTGCCACCACACTCTCAACAACCTTCGCAACAAAACGAAGGTTGGAGACGGGACGATAATTTGATAACAGTGCTGGGTCCAGGGACGGTTTCTTGAGGAGGGGCCGCACCACCGCCTCTTTCAAGGCAGCAGGTAGCAGCCCCTCTCTCAAGGAAGCGTTTATAATACCCTGGAACCAGCCTCGTGTCACCTCCCGAGTGGCCAAAACCAGCCAGGAGGGACACGGGTCCAACAAACAGGTGGTGGCATTAAGCCCCCCCAGTATCCTGTCCACATCCTCTAGAGTAACAGGGTCGAACTCAACCCAGCCAACTCCACCGATATCCACCCCCGCCCCCCCACCCGGAGATGGCCAGTCGGAGTCCAGTTCGCTCCGGATCTGAGCGATTTTGTCCTGCAGAAACCTAGAAAACTCCTCAGCCCGTCCCTGTAAGGGGTCCTCCCGTGCTCCCACCTCCAGGAGGGAGCGGGTCACCCTAAACAGGGCGGCTGGGCGGTTTTCCGCGGACGCGATAAGGGTGGAGAGGTAAGACCTCCTCGCCATCCTTATTGCCACTAGATACGTCTTAATATAAGAACGCAGTAGTGTTCGGTCAGACCCAGAGCGGCTGGACCTCCAACTGCTCTCTAGGCGTCTTTTCCGGCGCTTCATTTCCCTTAGCTCCTCAGAAAACCAAGGAGCCAGATGGGATCGGCACCGGGTCAGAGGCCGCAAGGGCACGACTCGGTCAAGGGCCCCAGCCGCCACCCTATCCCAGGTGGCGACCAAGCCCTCAACCGAGTCGTGTGAATGAGCTTCGGGAAATGGGCCAAGCTCCGTCAGGAACCTATCAGGGTCCATCAGGCGCCTGGGGCGGTACCATTTTAATGGCCCCGCCTCCCTGCGGTCAGGGGGCGCGGAACGGAAGTCGAGCTTCAGGAGCGAGTGATCCGTCCATGACAGGGGTTCCACAACTATATCCCCTATACCCAGATCACTCTGCCACTGATCAGAGACAAAAACCAGATCCAAGGTGTGACCTCCCACGTGAGTAGGGTCCCGAATTAACTGGGTCAGGCCCATGGCCGTCATGGAAGCCATGAACACCTGGGCAATCCCCGAGGTACCGCCGGCAGATGGCAGGTTGAAATCCCCCATGACCATAAGCCTGGGGGTCCCAACCGCCACGCCAGCTATAACCTCAAGGAGCTCAAGCAGGGCCGCTGCCGCATAGCAGGGAGCCAGGTATGCGACCAGCAAGCCCACCTGAACCGTGGAACCGAACTTCACGAAAAGGAGCTCACACCCGGTCGTCTGAGATACAGTGGCCTCCCTCGGACACAGATCCTCCTTAATAACTACCGCGACCCCCCCTCCCCTCCCCTGGGCCCTCGGCCGATGAAAGACCCGAAACCCGGCTGGGCACATCTCCACCAGAGGGACTCCCCCCTCTTGGCCCAGCCAGGTCTCGGTAACTCCCACCAGGTCCGCGCCCCCCTCACAGATCAAATCATGGATGAGGGGGGCTTTATTAACGACGGACCTGGCGTTACACAGCATCAGCCGAAGGCCCAGGGCCCGATTACTCAAACCCCCTGGGGAACGGGAGATGACAAGGGGGTCGGAGCGCGCCACAGCAAGTAAACAGCGGGGGCGCGCTCCCAACACAGAAATCACTACCTAGAGCTGAAATCGCTACAGAGTTGCAGACTCTAACCGCGAAGTGCCGTCTCTAACTTGCCTGAGGAGAAACTTCACAGCTGACAGAAGATGACTGCAAATCCGGCATTCCCGCCCTTCAGACCGGCTGCTGAGACGTGGGAGTCATACAAGAACCGGTTTGACTGTTTTCTTGATGCTTTAGACCTGTGAGAAATTTCTGAACATAGGAAGAAGTCTTACTTCCTAAGTTTTTGCGGAGCCACGGTTTTTGACACCGCATCAGCTTTACTGGCCCCTAGATCTATAAAGACTATTCCCTGGGAGGAACTGCAGGAAATTCTTTCAAATCACTACTCCCCAAAGCCTTCCAGGATTGCTAGGCGCCATGCTTTCAGAAGGCGCATCCAAACAGAGGGGGAAACAATTAATGATTATATGGCAGCACTGAGAACAACTGCCCTGCATTGTGGGTTCAGAGATTACCTGGACGATATGCTGCTCGATCAGCTAATTTGTGGCGTTAGAGACCCAAAGTTACAAAGACGTTTATTAGCCAAAGGGGATCTAACTCTTAAGCAAGCCATAGAGGAATCCCAGGCTGCTGAGCTGTCAGCACTCTCAGCAGCTGAAATTCAGGGAAAACCCAGCAGACTAGAAAATCCTACAGTATATTTTGAGGAAGCCTCCTCAGAAACTGGCCCAGAAAAGGCTACTGAGGTAAACCGCCTCAGACAGCCCAATGCAAATCAAAAAGAGTTCAGGCAAGGTATAAGTCAAACCCCACAGTTACAAACAGTATGCTTAAGCTGTGGGGGAAATCACCTCAGAGCATCCTGCAGATTCAGGAATGCCATATGTTTAAGGTGTCAAAAGAAAGGCCATCTGGCAAAAATTTGTCAGTCAGGAAAAACCTTCAGCCAGCCACAAAGACCACAGAAGCTCATTCAATACCCCAGGCAAATTGAGGACTGTTTCACTGGCTATCAGTTTAAAATTCAAAAAATTAATAAATCTAACAAAATTAGTGTCACTGTTTCTATAGAAGGTAGACCCTGCAAGATGGAGGTTGACACCGGCTCTGCATTGTCCATCATCTCATGGGACACCTTAAAGAAGCTACTCCCCAGAATGTCAAGACAGAAAATTCCAGCCTGCAACCTAACACTTCGGGACTACCAAGGCAGAACCATCCCTGTCATCGGAAAAGGCAAGTTCCTAGTCCAGTTTCAAGGGTTTAAGGGTCACTTGCCTCTAGTGATAGTGGATGGTGTCCTCCCAAGCCTATTGGGACTAGATTGGTTCCCAGCCCTGGGCCTCCACATAGGGGGAATCCACGCCATTAACAATTCAGAAGTTGACTCCCTGTTCAGGGACTATGCAGACGTATTCAGTGAGGGCCTAGGCTGCTACGTGGGAACCCCAATATCCTTCAGGGTAGACTCCCAGGCAGTTCCAATTCGTTTGAAGCCCCGCAGAGTTCCTTTTGCAATTCGTCCTCAACTAGACAAGGAACTTGACAAATTAATCAAACAGGGCATACTGCAACCAACTGACTTCTCAAAGTGGGAGACCCCCATAGTAACTCCTTTAAAAAAGGATGGACACTTGAGGATCTGCTCGGACTACAAGTCATCAATAAACAGATATTTACAAGTTAGTGCGTACCCAGTTCCTGTGGTACAACATTTACTCCATTCCCATGAGCCTGGGTCCATTTTTGCAAAATTGGACATGTCCCAGGCGTATCAGCAGTTTCCTGTTGACGATGAAACTGCTGAACTGCAAACAATAGTAACCCACAGAGGGGCTTTCAAATGCACACGTCTACAATTCGGAGTTAGTGTGGCCCCTGGAATTTTCCAATCCCTTATGGAACGAATACTGCAAGGGTTACCAGGCGTTGTGCCTTACTTTGATGATATTCTGGTATCTGCCACCAACCAACAGCAATTACTACAAAGGGTCAGAAGTGTACTTGACCGTTTCAGACAATCTGGTCTCAAGCTAAAAAGGGAAAAATGCACCATAGCCACTCCACAAGTGGAATTCTTAGGTTACAAAATTGATGCAAAGGGTATTCACCCAACTGAGTCAAAAGTTAAGGCCATTCACGATGCGCCTACTCCTACAAACAAAACTGAGCTTCAAGCTTTCCTGGGCCTCTTGAATTTCTATGCATCGTTCCTGCCCCATAAAGCTTCGGTTGCTGAGCCACTTCATAGACTTTTAGACAAGCATTCGCCATGGCACTGGGGACCAAGGGAAACTATTGCTTTCAAACAAGTCAAGTCATTGTTAACTTCAAAGGCCGTCTTAATCCAATTCAATAAAGACTTACCACTCATTCTAGCAGCCGATGCTTCTCCATTCGGAATTGGGGCTGTCCTGAGCCACAGACTGCCCAATGGTGCAGAAGCACCTATAGCTTTCTTTTCAAGGACACTATCTTCCACTGAACGCAACTACAGCCAGATTGACAAGGAGGCCTTGGCTGCAGTGGCTTCAGTGAAGAAGTTCCATGAATTCCTCTACGGGCACCATTTCGAACTGATAACTGATCACAAGCCACTGCTAGGCATTTTATCCGGCTCTAAACAGACTCCCCAGATTTTGTCCCCAAGGATGACCAGATGGACGGTTTTCCTGGCTGCGTATTCCTACGCTCTAATCCATCGATCCATGAAAAGCCTTTCCCATGCTGATGCACTCAGCCGCTGTCCCCTGCCAATGCCAGTCGTGGACCCAGCACCTGCAACCACAGTCTTTCTTATCGACGATCTCAAGCTTCCAGTCACTGCTGCTGACATCGCTGCCCATTCGGCCAAGGACCAGGTAATATCCCAAGTCCTGGACTGGGTAGGGAGGGGGTGGCCTACGGCCCCTTATCCTTCAGACTTCCTACCCTACAAATTACGCCAGCAGGAACTTTCCTCCTTGCAAGGCTGTTTGCTATGGGGAACCAGAGTAGTCATTCCCCACAAATTACAAACCTCAATACTGAAGGTTTTGCATGAGGGCCACCCAGGGATTGTGAGAATGAAGGCCCTCGCCCGCAGCTACGTATGGTGGCCAGGCATGGATGCCCAAATCTCTAATTGGGTAAATTCTTGCCAGGCATGCCAGGCCTCCAGGGCATTACCACCAGCAACCACCCCTAGGACCTGGGAGGAAGCAAGTAACCCCTGGTCCAGGATACACATAGACTTAGCAGGCCCTTTCCATGGGCGCACTTTCCTGGTGGTAGTAGATTCATATTCAAAATGGGTGGAATTAACTTTAATGCACTCCACCACTACAGAGGCAGTCAGCAAAGCACTGACTAGGATATTCGCCACACATGGCCTTCCTGATTCTGTCGTGTCTGACAATGGCCCCCAATTCACCTCCTGTGAGTTTGAGATGTTTTTAGCAAGTTTGGGCATCAGGCACATACTAGTAGCCCCTTTCCATCCTGCCAGCAACGGGCTGGCTGAGAGGGCAGTTAGATCTGCTAAAGAGGTGTTACAAAAATTGGGTCCCTCTAACTGGCATGACAGGCTGGCCCAATACTTATTGAGCCAACATACTACACCCTGTGCCTCTACTAACAAGTCACCAGCCGAAATATTAATGGGACGCCGGCTGAGGACCACCTTGGATAGGCTGCACCCAAATTATGCCCCTTTGTTTCCCTTTGGGTCAAACAGCCAAGACAGGGGGTTCCTGGTTAATGACAAGGTATTTGTCAGAAATTTCACTGGGCAACCACTATGGTTACCAGGGCTTGTGATAGCAGTAACTGGTCCCAAGTCTTACAGAGTCCAGTTAGCTGATGGGCGGACTTGGCGGCGTCACGTGGACCACCTGAGGAAGCGTTGGAGCACTGCACCCAGAGGTCATCTAGACGGGCCCCATGCAGAAGCAACCACACCATTCGACGAAACCAGTTGCCAACCCACCGGGGACGACTACCTACCAGATGTGGAAGCTGACCAAGGTGCAGACCCGACTCCAGACAGTCCAGCAGCCTCTCCATCGCCTGGAGACACGCAGAGAGCTCCAGACAGCAACCCAGCGCCATCTTTGACGGAGCCTAGAAGATCCGGACGAATTCGCAGGCGTCCGACGTATCTGAAGGACTACGCATGCTCCTCACTGGGAGGGAGGAGTGTTGTGTATGGACTGAGTCTTCACTCAGGTCCGTGCTTCAAGCGGGAAGCACGGACCTCTCCCATTGGCTGAGCCGTTTGACAGCCGGCTATAAAAGGCGGCTGTCAAACGGCATCAGCTGTTGCCGCTCCAGCTGGCTGCCGTGTTAGCGCGGCAGTAGCGGTAACCCTCTTTACTTATAATAAAGAGTTAAGCTTTTAGCCTTGACCTGGTCTCTGCCTGAGTTATTCCGTCGCTCCACAACAGATATTTCTAGAAATAATAGGAAATAATTTTCTGTATGGTCTGCAGGTACAAAAGTAAATAAAGTGAATGTTCCAATCTGTCAAATGTCAACTGTCAAGTGTCTATTTGGCTTAGGCTAGGAAAGACACTCCGGTTTGCAGACCGATTGAAGCCTATCATTGTTTTTTTCTCTCTCTGACTTATATTAAGAACATTTTATGCCTTTTATTATTGATGTTGAAAAAAAAACACTGAAAGTATTTGTCTTAAAAGTGCTTTTTAAAAAGGCAACTAGACTTTGTTTTTCCTTGAAGACATTTTGCTTCTTGTCCAAGAAGCTTCTTCAGTTCTTGCTGCTAAAACCTTAACCAGATTCCCAAACACCGGAGTGCTGTCTGGGGTCCTGAGCCCTGAGTGCTGATCCGCAAACCGGGCAGCATGAAGACTCAGGGAAGGAGAAAGCAACAGCCAAGAAGGGATCCATAGGGAATGGCAAGGGGGTCCTGGTCTAGACTATCTACTCTCCTTCCGAGAGTGTAGTGCTTAAATTTATACAATTATTACTAATGTAGCAGGTGTGTATGTATCAAAAAAGTTAAGATGGTGCTATGCAGTACAATCCTTTGTCTTTCTTAACCCATCATAAATTGCACCAAAGATGATGATATTTGGTCAAAACAAGTTTGTTTATCTGTTACAAAAAAGCAGTTTTTTACAGTTTGTAAAAGTGAAACAAGTACTGGTATGTAGTGCAAAAAACTGGTCATTAGGGAATGTTAGACAAGCAACCAACAGAAAAGCCTTATCAGATTGCTATGGAAATGGCATGGAAGCCATAAGTATAATATTGCTGTAGATTATTTATTTATTTTATTTCTAACTTGCCAAATCTAAGGGCTCAAGGCAGCATACAGCACAGTAAAATAAATACAAATAACAACAAATTTAAAAATAAAAAGGGCAATAGCAGTGTCAGTATTTAAAATACTTAAAACTGAAAAGATCAGCAGAAACTGATGTTTTAGCTGGTTTAGTGGCATAATGGCTTTTCTTCAGGACTGCCTTGGCTGCTGGTTGGCATCTGAGTCCCATTCAAGGTGCAGTAGGATCTGTAAAGGCCTTCTAGATCTACTTCAGACTTCTCTAGATCTACTTCAGATTGAATCTGCAAAGGCCTACACTACCTAGCAGGAGATGAGACTCCAGATATCTCTACTCCACTGGTGGGATTCAAATAATTTAACAACCAGTTCACCAAATTGCTCAGAAAGATAACAACTGGTTCTCCCAAAGTGGTGCAAACTGGCTGAATCCCACCACTGTTCTACTCCAGGAAATGGGTGGGCATGGGAATGAGGGTGGGAAAGGGGAGAAGCTTAATGAATTTTATTATAGTAGCCCCCATACTCAGAAAGAACATGATTCTTAAGGTCAAAGAATTGTGTTGTGTAAGAATTTTAGATTTCTTCTATATAGCATTTGTTGAGAAAAAAATTATAGTAAAATCATGGATCATGGCATTTTGGCTATGATGTTAGGAACTTTGTTTTGCTTGCATGGTGTCACTATTTTATTTATTTAAGTGGATTGAGAATCTGGTGAATATGGTAGCATGTAATTTTTGTAATAAACAAACAAGTATGGACCCCATGTCTCCTCAAGGCAAGGAGTAGGGAAAGCTAGCCATTTCCATAGGACTTGTGGCAAACAAAGAAATGTTGAAATTCTGTTTCCTGGGAGGACAAGATTGAGAAATATCCTCTTTTAATTTGAGCACCTAGAGTGAGGAGATTCTACTGAAAGCAGATGGTCTAAAAAATAGTCTTGTGATCTAAACCATGTGGACCTTACCAGCCTTGAATTGGACAAAAAAATGATATAGAGTGTGGGGTCTACTCTCTTACTCCTTCTACCATCCCCATCAGTCCCTCATAGTGGTGGTATTTAAATTTTTTTATTACTGATTCTGTGGGCCTGTCTTGGTGTGCATGGTGTGGCTTGATGGGTGTGGCTTGGTGGGCATGGCAGGGGAAGGTTACTGTTAAATCTCCATTCACACCCCACTCCAGGGGAAGGATACTGCAAAATCTCCATTCCCTCTTCACTCCTGGAGGAAGGTTACTGCAAAATCTCCATTCCCTCCCTACCCCACTAACCTGCTTTCCAGTGATTGTGATGACCCAGAGTGTAACACAAATGTAACAAAATCCAAAATATAAATAAATGTCTGTTAATGCCTCCAACTTGGCCCCACTGTTCAATAATTCTCAGTTGGATATAAAACGTTCTCAAAAATAGTCTTCAAAAGAAAGCAATACAGTCCAAACTTAATGAGCAGATAGAGGTGAAATAAAAAACCAAACAAACTACAATGAAGAAATTTCCACAATGGACCAGGATAAGTAATAACCAAATTCAAGGAGATAACAAGGCACAGTCTGTTGGAAGGACGCCAACCAAGATAACTTCAAAATAAAAATGATAACTCCCAAAATAAAACATGCTTTGCTTCTGGCAACATTGTGTTTTAACCGTCTCTCTAATATACTATTCTCCCCAGCTGCCACCAATGAGGGGGATCATGGCCGCTTCCTCTCTCGTAAGCCAAGTTGTTTCCTTCTCCGTTTCTCCCTCCTGTCCTAGGATGCAGAGGGGATGGGCCTGATTATTCCTCTGACTGCCCAGCCGGCCTCTGCCCTTACCCAGCCTCATCCACAACCTCCGGAGCCACACTTCCACTCCTTGTTGGCTGTTCCTCCTCTCCATCAGAGTCCGATTCTACCAAGGGCATGATAGTGGTTCTCATCTCACCAGGATGTTCCAAAGTGGCGGAAGGCACAGCCAAAAAGTATCTTCTTCTAAATATCACCATCTGAAGTTCTTTGATAGAATTTTACATTAAGGATTCTCTACAATTCTGCCCCACCACTTTCTCTTTTTCCTAAAGAGGAAATTTGAATACGGCTAGTATTATCTAAAATGGCTGGATTTAACATAAATTTGTTTATACATTCACAACCCAGAATGTCTTTAATGTTACTATTCTGAACCCAGCAATTTCAAGGGTTAAGAGAAAAGGTTATGTTCCTGTTTTGGCCTTAGTTTTAAAAGTTTGCCATAGTAAAAAGTAATGATTTCTTCTGTACTTTTCAAAAATGGAAAGAACCTGTATCAAAATCTTCTCCCCGGTACCAAAAAATAGCAAACTTTTCACACCCTCCCACCGTCTTTCTGCTAAGATTATTCTATTATTCTTATAAAGCTTCTCCACCATTCCAGCTGTGACATGACATGAGATCTGACAACTGCGGTTTTAAAACCATAGCAGTAACTTGTTCCTAGAATTATTTTAAAAACTTGGTGAAATGTCCTTTTCTTTGGGGGAGATTTCTTAATACTTTTCTTAATACAGATATTTCAAACTGGAATTAGAGACAAACTGCACGAACCTATAAGCTTTGCAAGTACAATGAGAGGCTAAACCTAATTAAACCTTCCATAACTAAGATATTATTAAGATATTAATAATATTAGTATTATTGCTTATTTAGCACAGCACTTAGGATACTTGTAAACCTTGGTTTATGTGCAGTAGATCTGTCTGCAAGTTATTTGTGTTGCATACTATTGTACAATACAAATAAAATCTCTCTCTCTCTCACACGCACAATATATATTTTATGGCTTGCTTATGGGAACTTAGAAGCAATCATGAGTTAAATAAGAAATATATGCTGCTTTTTTATAGGTAGAAAAATGAATTCTTTATGTTTTATATATTTATATTTTATATAAATAACATAAGGAATATTTATTTTTCATTCTAGAACAAAGAACAGAAATTAAAAGGAAAAAAAAAATAAGAACCAGAGTTTTGGGGAAAAATATCATACTGGATTCATTATAAGTTTTGGATGTCATATTTGCACTAGAAAAGAAATGAGGGCTTTTAATTCTTGAGTACCTATCATCAAAATTATGAATATCAAACTTTACATGGATGTCTCATAAGACAAGATTGTTTAAAGACATTAATATTAACAGTGTAAATTTTTACATTTAATGAAAATGTATCTTATTATCTATGAATTTGCATGACATTACATTTAACTTTAGTCCAAGTTAACTTTCAATGTGCATGTGCAATTTTAATTTATTTATATAGTAGTTGTATTGAAAAGAATTGCCAGATACCTGAACTACAGGTAGTCCTTGATTTACAACAGTTTGCTTTGTGACCATTCAAATAGAATAGAATAGAATACTTTATTGGCCAAGTGTGACTGGACACAAGGAATTTGTCTTGGTGTAAATACTCTCAGTATACATAAAGAAGAGATACATTCATTAAGGATCAAGAATCATAATGATAGTTATAGAGTACAATCAACAATCAAATCATACTAGGAAACAGTCAATATAAATCGTAAGGATACAAGGGACAAAGTTACAGTCCTACAGTCACAAGTGGGAGGGGATGGGTGATAAGGAGTGATGAGAAGATTAACAGTAGTTGTAGAGCAGACTTTGTAATAGTTGAACAGTGTTGAGGGAATTATTTGTTTAGCAGAGTGATGGCTTTCGTGAAAAAACTGTTCTTGTATCTAGTTGTTCTGGTGTGCAGTGCTGTATAGCATTGTTCTGAGGGAAGGAGTTGAAACAGTTTATGTCCGGGATGTGAGGGATCTGTAAATATTTTCACAGCCCTCTTTTTGACTCATGCAGTATACAGGTCCTCGATTGAAGGCAGTTGGGTAGTAATTGTTTTTTCTGCAGTCCTAATTATCCTCTGAAGTCTGTGTCTGTCCTGTTGGGTTGCAGAACCAAACCAGACAGTTATAGAGGTGCAAATGACAGACTCAATAATTCCTCTGTAGCACTGGATCAGCAGCTCCTTGGGCAGTTTGAGCTTTCTGAGTTGGTGCAGAAAGAACATTCTTTGTTGTGCTTTTTTGATGATGTTTTTGATGTTAGGTGTCCATTTTAGATCATGTGATATAGCAGAACCTAGAAATTTGAAGGTCTGTACTGTTGATACTGTGTTGTCTAGTATTGTAAGAGGTGGTAGTATGGGAGGGTTTCTTCTAAAGTCTACCACCATTTCTATGGTTTTGAGTGTATTCAGTTCCAGATTGTTCCGGTTACATCACGAGGCAAGTTGTATAACCTCCTGTCTGTATGCAGATTTGTCATTGTCTCGAATGAGACCAATCACTGTTGTGTCATCAGCAAAGTTATAATGGCATTAAAAAATGTGACTTATGATCATTTTTTCACATGACTGTTGCAGCATCTCCACTTGATCAAAATTCAGATCTTGGCAACGGAATAATCTTTAGGATGATTGCAGTGTCATTTGGTTAACTTTTGCGACTTTCTGACAAGCAAAGTCAATGGGGAAGCCAGATTCACTTAACAACTGTATTACTAACTTAGCAGTTGTAGTGATTCAATTAAAAGTAACAATAAAGTCATAAAATGGGGCAAAATGCATTTAACAAATGTCTTCCTTAGGAACAGAAAGTTTGGGCTCAATTATGGTTGTAAGTCAAGGACTACCTATCATCCGATGATATAGTCTAGGCCTGATATTTTAGACCAGGAATAGGCAATCCAGGTTCTATCAGCCCCAGCCATTAAAGCTAATATTTATGGAAATCATGATTTATTACTGAACAACATCTGAGGGATAGTATGAGGCCCATTTACAGAATAAGAGATTGAATAGCACCAAGAGAGGGGGGAAAGGTAAGATAATCTGCCACAGCCAGTAAATTTAAGTGGATTCTCCTGAGTTTGAGAATAGGGCAGAATTTTTAAAAAGTCTTTTTATCTTAATATTCTCCTGTCCTGTCACTGAAGGTTTGCTGCAGCAGAATTCCTTTTACATGCCATGAAATGTATGAGCAACATGTAAAAATATTCACAAAAGTCTCTTGGGTGCTGCAAAAATCACAAAGGAAAAATTGGCACATGATCTTTGTAAGTGTTTTTTTTCCTTTTTCCATATGGAACTGTGGTGATGAAATCCATATGGAACTGTGTGATACAATGAAGGGTTTAACATATGCCCAGTTCTGAAGCCAAAACATGTATAATAAGTTCTAGAAACTAGGTTTGTCAAAGGAAGTTGAAATTGTGTAGATTCACCACATGATTCTTTACTACATGAAATTTTTCAGCCCCAGTGGGAAAATAATTGGCATAGTAAATTCCTACCCATTCCTAATATAAATACTGTAGTTAACAAAGTCAGATATCAATTTTAATCAAATAGCTAATATTGTTAAGTAAACAAACTTGGCGATATAAAAAATAAACCAGGTTCCATTAACCAGTTTAACTGTGGCCAAATTGTATCTTAGTCCAACTTTCTCAAACTTGCACCCTCCAGATATATATGACCATGATGGTTAAGTATTCTGGGAATTACAATCCCAGCACATCTGGCTAAGATTGGCTTATCATATTGAAATTGTGACAATAAAGCATAGCTTTGAGGCTAGTACTATCTCTGACACAGTGTTTTTGCTAAAATGGATATATCCATCATGAATGTTATGCTTTTCTCTCTAAGTTTATGCTATTGTGCTATCATTGCACTGAATTGTCGTCTTTTATTTTGACAGAAAATTGGAGGCCCACGGCATCTAGTTATCTGGAGCAGAGGTCTCATCATGAGCGGGGAAAGCTCACAATTTGACAATGTTATATGGAGTAAAAGATGCTAAATATTATGGGAAAGAGCATGAAGAATATATGAAAGTTCTAGTTTCTCTTTGAACTCATTGGATTAAAGGTGACATACAAACAAAAATCAATAAAATTAACATTTAATGGAAAGCATAGAGCCAGGAGACAGAATATGTCAGCTTCCTGGATGTCTAGCTTGGCAGTAATACATATTTTGAAGCATAGTGGCAGAAGGTAAGAATATAAAAAGAAGCATGCTGAATCAGACCAAGGCCTATCTAGTCCGGTATTCAGTTCCAAATGGATGCTTCTGTGGCCAAATAGTTACTTCTGGGAAGCCCATAAGTAGGACAAGTGTAAAATAGCACCCTTCCACTCATGTTTCTCAGCAACAGATACTGAGACCCATACTGCTCTATTACTGGAGGCAAGATACTGCCATCCTAACTACTAGCCATTGATAGCCTTTTCCGTTTTGAGTTTGTCTAATTCTATTTCTAAACTGTTCAAGTTGATGACCCAAATATTGAAAATGTAAGCAAAAGCACTGATATTTTTCTTTTTTCTTTCTCCTTGTGGTGCAATAGAATTGGGGGCTGAAAACGCTATATTGTACAAGCCATATGTCACTGCTAGGTTCCATATCTGCACAACTACATAGAAAGCTTTGTAGAAATTACCACAAAGCACTTTGTAGCCACAGATTATGTTGAGTTCAGAGTGACCCTCCTAGAGGTCAAAAGACAGAAATAAAAGCAAAATACAAAGAGGAGAACAAAGCAAGAGCTTGCTTATGGCTCTGATCTCTATGGATGCTTCTCATGCTGTCATAACAAAGAGTGCAACTCTTGAGGTGAATACAGTCCTACTGTTGCATTCCTACATTCCTAGCAATACGTTCAATTGAACCTTACAGCATGTGGAGTTCCTTTACTTTACAGGTCATTAAAGCTGTATGTGGAGCGCAGACTCTCTCTTTTTCGCTCTTGGTGTCTCTCTCCTTTAGAAAAATGGACATTTAAAGAATTTCCAGTGTATCAGCTTGTCCAAGAAAAAGGATGACAAATCCCTCATCTAAAAATGATCACTTTTTACAGAAACAGAACCTTTGTTAGACGTTCATTAGTAGTCTAACTCAGTGGAGTAAAACTTTTCTTCAATAAAGATAACATGTGGTCACTAAACCTAATATATGTTATATTGGCTTCTCTATCTTTCTTTCAACAGCTGTGCATCAAGATTTTCTGTGTCTCCATTGATTTATAGTCATACCTTCTAACAGTGTGAACACAGATATATGAACTTGGTTAGCAAAAAAGGAAGAGGGAATATTATTATTACTGCAAAATATTCTGTTCACAAATCTAATAATAATTGGTCAAAAGGAGACAATAAATGTACATTCTTTAAAATCTTGATCCATTTCCAGTGCATATCTTCTCGAGGTATTATTGAGGAAAAGAATGAAGGAAAGAGCAACCAAAACAAAGGTGTGTATACATTTTTGGACTTTAAAATAAACCAGGTCTATCTACAAACTCCGTCCTTATTTACACTTGGCATTGTAAAGGTTACCTAAATTAATCAAGTAACCTGCATGGAAGGTTACGGTTGGGATCATTGCAGTAGGATATTACTATATTGTGCTAGACTGTGATTTAGATACATAAGGTGCAAGAACACTGCAGTACTGAGGTACAAGGAACAATACCTTAGGAATAGGATATCATAGATTTAAATAATTAAAAGTGAGTGTTCTCATTTCTTTTAATAATGTAGGTGATGCTATTTGCTTGGCACCTAATTTTTTTCTCTAATAATATCTCTCAGACTCTTTCAGGTATCTACTTATTTCTTGCTTCACAAATGAGACCCAAGAGGAATGTGGATTTCTCTTATATTAAATAAGACCATTGATTCATCTCTTCTGTCTTACCTATTTTGGCTGTCTGTGGATCTCCAAGATATCAAACAGAGACCTTTTCTGGGCCTGCTAATTTCTTTTTGGAAATGATAGATTCTGAATGTGGAAACTTCTTCATACTAAACAAGAGCTGGGAGCTCTCTCCCTTTTTTCTAGATAACCAACTCATAGATCAGGTCTTAAAGAGAAAGAAATAAAGCAGTTTTTAAATAGTTGTCTTTTAATGCGACTAGTACTATGCAACTAGTAAAATCTTTGTTACATTTGAACAAACCTGCCCTGTTCTGAACTGAGATCGCTACCTTGGGTTAAAATAAAAGCTTATACTTAGGAATGTGAGAATCATTAACATTCATTTACATTATACATACACTTTCATGCAAAACAATTCAAAATTAAAGGAAAAATCTACAAACACATACAAAATAAAAGAGCTCCTTTATTTTTTTTAAAAAAGAGCCTGGTTAAAACAGGCATGAAAGCTCTCTGTGTGGTATTTCTTTTGGTACAGTGAATACTGGCTGTTCTCTCTAATAATCTGAAACCTTGGGGTGAGATTTTATTTCTCTTTTGAAAATAATATAATCCCTGGCACTTACAAAATAATTCTCTCTGCGTTTTGCATATTGGCCAGTGAGACTATTTTAAAGAGTATGGAATATCGAATATTAGCTAAACCATTGCAAAGAAGTGAGTTCTGTTTCTTGTTAAACAGTTGTTCTTGCTAGTGCTCCTTATGAAAAAAAAATATGTTGCTTGAAATTATAGCCAATATTCCATTGTTCCAGTAAAGGTTTGGTAAGAAAATCCTAATAAGATAGTAGATCCTCTGCATTGAGAATTGAGATGTTGATAAAATCAAAACTTCTCCCATTTTTGGTTTTCTGTTAGAAAGCTTAAAAAACAAAAAAAGCTTATGAACGCTATTCCTCAAATGGAGTTTCACAGTTGTCAAGATTTTGGCCTGTATGTGGCTCTTGAGAGGATATATATTAAGATCAGTTAGCCTCAGAAGGCATTTGGCTTGAAAGTCTAGTCTTGCATGCTTATTTCTTGGAACCAATATAGAAAATCTTTTAGTGTACAGACTGCAGTGTATCTCTGAAGATTTGGGGGCATGGCCATTTTAAGGACCTCCTCCTTTTCCCCAACAAGTTCATGAAGAATTAATATTCTCCCAGACACTCTTTGATGTCTTCTTTGAATCTTATCCAGGCAGGTGGAAAGCCGTATCCAATGTTACGTTTCTGGCATTCGGATTTTACAATACTTGACCAAGAAATCTTACCTTTTAGTTTTTGTTTTTTAAATTTCAGATGATGGTCTTTTCATCTGTCATGCCTTTTTATTTTTACAGCCCTACAGGAAATTGGAAAGAAATCATGTAAAGGGCTTCAAAAGTCTCTGTATTAGCCACTCAGCAGGATAATTCTAAAAAAAAATAAAAATAAATCCTGAACACAACAGAACCAAATTTGATATGGTTGGATAGGATGGCACTAGAATACTGAATCTGAGACTTAACACCAAAGTCCTAGCTTGAGGCTGTGATGAGATGTAATCATCATGTATCATAGTGAGGGAGGCAGTTGGACAGTATGTAGCTGACTACTCATTTGTAAGCTCTTTTTCTTCTTGGTGGTGTGACCCAGATTGCAGCCAGCCCTAGCCTTCCCAGTGTACATATACATACAAAGATTGCAGTGTGAGGAAGAGTAGATGCCCAAGTACACATGTTTTATTTCACAGAGAAAGTATAGGCAACTTTATGGCCACTGCTGACAAAGAAATTGGAAAGAATTTCAGAAGTCATAACCCACATGATTTTCCCTGCTAATTATTCTTTCTAATTCTGTCTCTCCCTCTCCCTCCCTGTTTTGCGGCGGGAATTAACGAGACAACGCACCTTTAGTGATAGCTCTTTCTGTTTATTTGTAGGAATCGACTCGGGCTGGCGGCGCGGCAGCCTCTCCTTTTAAAGGCTGGCCGCGCCTGGTACCAGCCACTGGCGAGGGCGCAAACTCCCGCCAGAAAGTGACCCAATGGATGGTAAGTATTTTAAATATGAATTGACCAACCAGAACACCCCTCCCCTCTTGGTCCAGTCCGACCAATCAGGAGCCGCGCCTACGTGACGTAGTCACGTAAGTAGGCGGGGCTCCTGTGGACCCGACTGGACCTGCGCAGCTCAGTCGTGTCGTCGCTGTTGGCCGATGCGGAAGGACCTGTTGATCCTCCTGCTCTCGGTCCTGGAAACTTCGGGAAGGTCGAGCTGGCCAAGTCACTCCTGGCGGGCCTCGCTCGGCTAGTAGATGTGGCTGTGCCGCTCCCTCCCGGACTCGGATTATCGTCGGTCTCGCCAAGGTCTCTATCTGGATGTTCACCAGGCCCAGGTGCGTAGTTGCGAAACTCGACCGGGGCTAGTGTTGAGGGTGTATATGTGTGAGTTAGGTCGTCGTTGTTCTTTTGTGGGTTCGTTGTCTTGTTGTTGCTTAGTGGTAATTCCCCTTCCTCCCCCGGGTGATCGTGAGATCTGGGTAAGGTGCGGGATCTAATTTGATCGATATGCCGCTTCCAAGTCCTGTTATCCGAAGTGGTTAAACGGTATGATCGTGGGCCTGTGATTTGTGTTATTGTGGCTGGCACCCATAAGGGATGTCCGACCAAGTTTTTTGCGTAGACCAGGTCTCCGATTTGGAATGTCCTTATTTTACTGGAAGAATCAATCGGCTTGTCTGTGGAGTATGTGGGGTGTAACCTGTCTAGGGGTGAGCGTAGTTTCCTCCCCATTAGTAATTCTGCTGGGGTCTTGTTAGTGATAGTGCTAGGTGTGGTATGTTGTAAGAATAGTAATTTGTCAATTCGAGCCTGTATGGGGCCCTGGCCTAGTTTGTGTAGTGTGTCTTTGGTGAAACGAACCATGCGTTCGGCTCGTCCATTCGCCGCCGGGTGTGCCGGCGCGGTTAGGGCATGCCTTATGCCCAAGCTGGCGAGGTAACTCTCAAACTCTATTGCTGTGAATTGTGGCCCATTGTCCGATACTAAGGTGTCTGGCAACCCGTGTGTTGAGAACCATTTCCTGAGCTGTCGGATGACAGCTTCGGCAGAGGTTGACTGCATTAGGCTTACTTCTAGCCAATTTGAATAAGCATCTACCAGAATTAAAAATGTGTGACCATTTGTCGGACCCGCGAAATCTATATGCAGTCTAGACCATGGCCCCCTGGGAACATCCCACTCTGTGGCCGGTGCTTTCGGGGGTGAGGGTCGGGATGTTTGGCATGGCTGGCAACCCCCAACCCAGTCCGTGACGTCCTTGTCTAAACCCGGCCACCAAACATAACTTCTTGCTAAGCTTTTCATTTTAACTACCCCTGGATGACCCTCATGCAATAGTCTTAAAATTTTGGTCCGTAGTCTTTTTGGAATAACCACTCGATCACCCCAAAGTACGCACCCCTTCATTACTGAAAGTTCCATTTGTCTCTGTTTAAACTGTGTATACTCGTTCTGTAGCTGAATGTCCGGCCATCCCTTTACAATCCAACCCCTCACTTTCTGCAGTAAGTTGTCGTTGGCGGTTTCTTGAGCGATATCTGCTGCTGTAATCGGGAAATCGGTTAAAGTCTCAATTAAGAATGTTGTGGTACAAGGATTCGGGTCAGGGTCACTGTCCGGTAATGGGCAGCGACTTAATGCATCAGCGTGCAAAATTGATGGGCCGGGGCGGTAAAACAGAGTGTAGTTATATGCTGCAAGGAATTCTGTCCATCTTGTCATTCTGGGGGATAAATATTAGGAGTTGCTTTGTTTCCAGCCAGGAGTCCTAACAGCGGTTTGTGATCAGTTATTATAGAAAATTGACGGCCATACAGGTATTCATGGAAGCGTTTAATCCCCGCTATTATGGCTAGAGCTTCTTTGTCTAATTGGCTATAATTCCTCTGGCTTTTCGATAGTGTTTTTGAATAGAAAGCGATTGGGGCTTCTCTGTTATCCGGTAGACAGTGGCTCAGAACTGCTCCGACTCCAAAAGGCGACGCATCGCAAGTTAGTATCAACGGTAATGTTTCATTATACTGTATAATCACCTTAGTTGAAGTAAGAAGCTCTTTTATTCGGTTAAATGCTGTTTCTTCCCGACTGCCCCACTTCCAAACTGCATTTTTGTCCAAAAGCCTATGCAAGGGTTCCGCCACTGTCGCTTTCTGTGGCAGAAAAACATGATAAAAATTTATTAGTCCCAGGAAAGCTTGCAGTTCAGTCTTGTTGTTTGGTGTGGGGGCGTCATTTATGGCACGGACCTTTCCTTCGGTTGGGTGGATACCGTCGCCATCAATAAGATATCCTAAAAATTCTATTTTCTCTGTCATCAATGTGCATTTTTCTTTTTTAACCTTGAGCCCCGCTTCCGTGAATTTGGTAAGGACTTCTCTTAGACGATCTCGCAATTGCTCTTTGTTACTAGCTGCGATTAGTACATCGTCAAAGTATGGTATAACCCCCGGTATTCCCTGTAGGAGGCGTTCCATTAACCCTTGGAAAATGCCTGGAGCCACGCTGACGCCAAATTGGAGGCGGTTGCATTTAAATGCGCCCCGGTGTGTAACAATGGTTTGGGCTTCAGCTGTTTTTTGGTCTACGGGTAGTTGTTGATAAGCCTGAGCCAAATCGAGTTTTGCAAAAATTTTTCCGCCTTTGATAGAGTGTAGCAAATGTTGTACCACCGGAACGGGGTATGCGCTTTGTTGCAGCGCATGGTTAAGGGTGGCCTTAAAATCCCCACAGATCCGAATCGACCCATCCGCCTTGATAGGGGTTACTATAGGGGTCTCCCATGTAGCGTGATCAACAGGCTCGAGGACCCCTTGTTTAACTAATTTCTCTAGCTGCTCTTCTATTTTTGGTTTTAAGGCGAAGGGTACTCTTCTAGCTTTTAATCTAATAGGTGTCACCTTAGTGTCTAGGTTAAATGATATTGGGTTTCCCCGGTACTTGCCTAGTTCTCCGTTGAATAACTCCTGGAATTCTTGCACGAGGTCTGCTTCCCAATCTGTATCTGAGACATGGTTGATGCCGGTCATCCCGATTCCTAACGGCTCGAACCATTCTAGACCCAAAAGACTTGGTCTGTTTCGGTCCACTATTGTTAAGGGCAGGATTTCCGTGTGATTTTTGAAAGTTACTTGGAAATGCCCAACTCCCACAACCGGAATTCGATTTCCCTGGTAGTCTTTCAGTATAAGTTTCTGTCTCGAGAGTTGGCTCCGCTGTAAGCTTGGAATTAAATCTTTGATGTTGTTCCACGAAACCATGGAGAGGAACGAACCCGAATCCACTTCCATCTCGCACTCTCGCCCCTCAATGCCAACTGTAATGTGTACTTTTCTAATGTTTGTCGTATTTGCATGACCAATTATCACTGTTTGGTGTGTCTCTTGTCTTCTGTTAGATGATTCTTTGTATTTTCTATTCCTCCCGTCTTGGTTCCAACGGCTACTGGTCATCTGTTCTCCCTCTCTTCCTCTTGGGGGTGGGCTTCTTCTTTGTCTTGGGCTGTAACTGGTCCTGGCTCTACATACTCTGGCAATGTGACCCCTTTTCTCACACTTCCTACAGATGGCATCTATAAAACGGCACTCTGATCTGGGGTGATTCCCTCCACATCGATTACATTCGAAATCAACCCTTCTGTTTGGCCGCTCTTTTCCCCCTTTCGTAGTCTTTAGATGGCATACCTCATCTTCCTCATTACTATCTTCGGATTCTAGGTCCTCATGGTGTGTCGTGGTTTTTTCTCCCTCGCTTTGAGGTCTGATCGTCTCTTTGCTATTGCAGAGTGCGGCGTGATTGATTTTTTTTCATTTTTGCCACCGACTTTTGAGCGGTTTCGGCTGCGGTAGCTTCCTCTATCGCCTCATTAGCTGTTATCTTAGGTCGGTTAAGTAATTTGCTCTGCAATATTGGGTCTTTTAGCCCCAGTACGATCCGATCCCTCAAAGCCTCATTGAAATCTGAAAATTCACAATCCCCCCCAATGTCTCTTAACTCTGCTACGAAATCCGCGATGGACTCACCCTCTCTCTGATTTCGGAGGTAAAATTCGTGGCGCTTGATAAGGCAGGAGACTCTAGGAGCATAGTGTGCTCGCAGGATTTTTTCTAACTCGGGCCAGGCTAATGTCTTCACATCCGTTGGTGATGCCAGAGTTTTTGCCATTTTGAAAACTGCTGGACCGCAATGAGTTAGGAATACCGCTCTCTTTCTGTGTTCCGACACGCTGCTCAGCTCGCTGCTCTCTAGGAACATGAGGAAGCGATCGATGTACGTCTGCCATTCTTCCTTCGCCGGGTTGAAACGTTCTGGTGGGGGGTTGTTTCCGGCCATGTTGCCGCTCGAGTTTCGCCGCTATCCACTCACTGCTGGTGCTGTCTCGATCCCATCCTCGTCGCCAGTGTTTTGCGGCGGGAATTAACGAGACAACGCACCTTTAGTGATAGCTCTTTCTGTTTATTTGTAGGAATCGACTCGGGCTGGCGGCGCGGCAGCCTCTCCTTTTAAAGGCTGGCCGCGCCTGGTACCAGCCACTGGCGAGGGCGCAAACTCCCGCCAGAAAGTGACCCAATGGATGGTAAGTATTTTAAATATGAATTGACCAACCAGAACACTCCCCACCTTCTCCTAGATGTCTGCTCATCTCACTTTTTTCAAGTTCATATGATGCAGATTTCCCCACCAAGGTCTGAAAATAAAGCTTAATCTTCAATAATAATTCTAACGATGCAGTGTTTCTGATATATTTGTACTTGCACAATACCAGAAAAACCTAGGGAAAAAAATCCAATAAGGACATGATGAAATTGAGACTTTGCTCCCAATAATAGCCACGATTTTTGGAACTTCCTAGCTTCCATTCAAATATACTTTTGTTGTATGGCAAAAAGACTTAAGAGAAAATTTTTCAGCCTATTTACATCATTCTGTCACAGGTGTTTTCAATGCAGACGATACAGATCACATGCCTGAAATAGGGAATTGGCCTTAGTGGAGAATTCCTGTATTGTTTTACTTTCACAGTAACATTATTCCTCATAGACATTTTGCATTTTGGTTATGTTGGAGAGAGTTGATGCTCCATCATTTCGTAAAATCAACAGTGCTAGAATCTTGGAGAAGTGGAGAAGAAGCTTGTGTATTTACTCCCCCTTCTTATCCTTCAGTAGGAATATTGCTTTTGAGAAACTGTGAAGCTGTTAGAACTGACTATTGAGATTATCAGTCATCCAGGTCATAGTTGTCCCAAAGGTGCTTTTTCAACTTGGACTGTCTGGTTTTTCTTTGAAGACATTTTGCTTCTCATCCAAGAAGCTGAAGAAGAGTTGCATGATGACATATGAGCTCTCAGCTGAAGAAGCTTCTTGGATGAGAAGTGAAACAGCTTCAAAGAAAAACTAGAAAGTCCAGTTGCCTCTTGAAAAAACACCTTTGGGACTCTTACAACTGAGCAAGGAAAGGAATTTGCTTTAAGCCTCTTGGAATAGAGGGTTGATGAATAAATTTGCAATAGTTTGCTTACGGTTAATACATATTTTTTCATATACCCTAATATTGATACCCTAAGAGGTTCCTTTGGATTAATTACTTCAGTTTAGCTTTCTCCTTCTGTAATCCCTGAAACCAGAGATGACAAATATTCACACAGGAAGGACACCTCCTCTCCCCCACTTAAGTGGGTAATGTTTCTGGGACATGCTTTTTTTAAAAGAGCTATCTAAAAGTATAGTTGGTTTAAATTTACTTTGGAAAGTCAGCATTACACATTAGGTAACTATGGGAGTGGGGAGGGGCATAGCCCTTTCCTACAAATGGCTTTTGTGTTTGAGAAAAATGGACAAGAGGGAGGATGAAAATGCATTTCATCAGCTATTTTCATGAACTGTTAGTACGGGTAGGTGCCAAATAATTATAAATGTTGGGAAGCAGACACTAAAGCTATGGCAGAACAAAGGGAAGAGCTAAAATATATGAAGCTTCCTTTTTTGGCAGAAAAGTACCACTGCTGGTTTTGTTTCTTCTTCCCTTAAAACAGTTAAAACAGGATCCCATAGACCTGAAAATCTGTCAGCAGCTCCCTTTGCTGCAAAACTCTCCTATGCTAGCTTACGGTACCTATATCCACATGTGGAAAATATAAGGTCAGATAATCTCACATGGGTATAATTTATACAAGAGCATATACACGCAATCAGACACATTAATCACTTCTGCATGCTCTGTGTAATGTAATATGTGTTTCTAAATATTTTACATTCTATTTTACATTCTCTTGTTTTGTATACATTTCTCCTTTCATAAAACCCATGCAATAGTATCTGGTCAACAGAAAAGTCTAAAGCCAGTGATTATTCAGGAAAGGGGGAGCTCCCAAGCAGCTAAAAGATAAACTCTATATTGCAATTAGGTATCACAAACTGGTATACTTGCTTCCACATCAAAAGAAACAGCAACACAAAACTTTTATATATGTATTAATCCTTTTTTTTCTTACAAAGACAAAGGGATCCTTCATTCAAGCATTCTCTGTGGGGGCACCCACCCTTTGGAATGGGATGCCCCCTGGACTACGAACGACCAGTGACCTGAGGGCCTTCAGACGTGACCTGAAGACCTGGCTCTTCGAGCAGGCCGGCCTGAGCTGACTCAAATGGGATTTTTAAATGGGGTTTTTAGATTAGTTGGGATGGGGTACAAAGTTTTAATTTATTTTAATTGGGGTTTTTTAGATTTTTATAGGGACAGCCTAGGATTTAATTCTTTTTTAATAATTTATATTTGTCTATATGTATTTTAGTTGGCTGTTCACCGCCCTGAGTCCTTCAGGAGAAGGGCGGTATATAAAACCTAAAAATAAATAAATAAATAAATATTTGTGTCCTAATATTAAAAATACATTTTTGCAAACATTAATGTTTTACTTTGTATTAAATAAATATAAATATTATAAATATGATAGACCATTCTGTGGTAATTGTAATTTTCATGAAAACAGTTTCTCAGGTACAGTTGTTGTTTTTGCTTAAGAACAGTAAGAGCTTGGGATTCTCTAAACTTCACCTTTTAACTTTCTAGAAATGGATGAGTAGCCTCTGACTTTTACCTTACATTGACTTAAAAATACACTGAGTACCCCTGCACATTTTTTAAAAAGGTTGGTCTGAATCAAAGCAGTTTTTGACATGATTTTCTGCATATGAGTGCAATTTTGAAGGTCCTTTTCGTAATTAAATTTGGGAAATCTGAAGTGTGACATTGTAACTATTTCCTTTATGTACATGTTTGAAGCATCCCTTGGGAACTACAATATGGAAAAAGAGTAAGTACTGCCATTTCTTTTAACTGGATAGTTATATGATCTATCTTTGATAATAAATGGAAATAGATAATAATACCAGCATTTTGATGACTGCTGCCTCTATAGCCACAGAGGGGAGTGGTTACCACAACAATAGTGTATGAGTTAGTGGTTGCCATAGGATGGGGGGAAATGAGATAGAATTTGCTCATATTTTGTCCAGTGGATTTTCTGGGTTTTTGGTATTATTTTGTAACTGAACTTTAAGCTATTACTTTCATCTCTTTCCACAGGAAGCCTTCAATGATAGATTTTTAAAAATACTATTTTTACTACCTCTCAAAGAAATGCAAGATTTCATATACATTTAATCACCAGTATCCTTTCAGTGCTGTAAAACAGTTACAACTCAGAACTATTAGGTTTGTGTATTTTTATCAACATTTATCGGAATGCCATATGGCAGTACAAAATAATCCTGCAGTCTTTTTTTGACTCACACTTTTTGTTTGTTTGTTTGTTTGTTTGTTTTCCACGAGATGAGGGATGGGACAAGCTGTGATCCACGCCCATCTTCCTACTGTCAGTTCCTGAATCCTCTATCTCACCACTATTGCTAAAATTTAGTAGCACGTTTGTTTTGCTATTTTAAAATACAAGAAGGAAATATAAGAATTCTTAAATAAAGTCCTTAAACAAGGGTTCCCATGATGTTAAAATATATAACCTCACCCCCACCTCAACTGCCCCAAAGAAAAAAATAAACTGTCAATCCTATCACATGTACAACCTATCACTGCCAAATATTTGTTCCACCCTTCATTCCTGCCTCTGTAAACTGTGACATCTGACCACCTAAAGTCACCCCCTTCTCTTTTGCATATATTTTATTAGAGTACCTTAGAGACTTGTTGTACAGAGATGACTCCAGAACTACTTCAGAAAATTTAAGGACCCCCAAATGTTTCTTTACTACAATCTTCCATAATTCATGCCATTCATTTGAGTTGGAATTATGGTTCTTGATTCAAACAACTTCCCTAGAAGGCTAAATTTGCATTGAACCAATGTTATCAGTGGATGTTAGTACAGCTAATTCTAAAATAAATCTTACAGCCAAAGAGTCAAAATAAAACTGAACATTCCTGAAATTAAAGCGTGCTTGTTCTGATGGTTTATAGAGCAAAGAGATGAGAAGCTGGATAAGAATTGAGTAATGAGGTTACCAAGGCAAATGACCAATGTGAAAAGACTAAGTAGTTTCCTCTCTTTTTGAAAACCATTTTTTCTTTTCCAATTTTATACAGTTTTTAGGGTACTCATTAATCTGGGGGAAAAAAATCCAACAACTACACATCAGTTCCAGATTGTGGATGCCAGGGTGAAGCAAAATACCAGCCAGCCTGTCTTTTGAGTGCCAGGGTCATTCAAGATATCAGTCGGCCTGCGTTGTCGTTGCCAGAACAATTTGACAAAACAGGCTGCCCAGCTTATTAATGCCAAAATTGTTTTGAAATATGTCCTCAGCAGCAGATTTAAGAGTTAGCAAAGTGTTTTAATTTTACAGAATGGCTGTGATTCATTGCCCATGCAAACTGTTGTGCAAAGCTGCATGAAAATGAATGGCTGAAAATTCTGTGGCATTTAAAATATGAGGATGACATTAAATTGTTAAGTTTGCTGAAAAAAAGAGGTGGGCAAATCATTCTTATGCTATAGGCCATTTCCACTACCTAAGAGTCATTTCTGCCTATGAGGCATACACAAATTTGATCTGAGAGAACCAACCTGATAATTGAAGAGAAACAATCTCCCAGTGCCAGCTGCTACTTTTCCTGGGTCTCCCTGGCATCTCATTATTGAAGCCCCAACCTAGTGATTTTGCCAGGGAAAAGAAGGGGCTACCTAGGGAAGCCATCTACTAGATGAATGTCCAGACACTTCAACTGTGATAGACTGGGGGGGCAGGGGGACAAAAACAGAACAAGAACGATCACAAAGAAGTACTGGAATTGTGGGTTGGAAAACTTAGAAGGGGAAAGGCAATAGTGATTCACAGTGACTGACTGTTTTTAGGACTCCTTCCTTCTTCTCCATTACTCTCAATTCTTAACCACAACACACTATCAGGTAACTACCAAAGATATATCTCAGAAGAAAGAAGTGAAGGTCCTTTCAATTTTGCATCTGATCACCATTTTCCTGAAAATGTCTGTCAAGCAGAGAGGCAATTCTGGCATTCTTCTGGCATAATGGCCATTTCTCTCCTTGTTTTTCACTATGAAACAGTGGTTTCAGCATGAGAAGAATTAGAAACAACGATAGAATGGGTACTTGCATGCCAACTGGAAGGAATAAGGACAAAAGTGATGAGGCTACTTGTTGATGATGAAGCCATTTGATAGGAGCAATTGACATTAAACAGTGGATGTTTGATATAGGTAGTCCTTGATTTATGACTGGTGTCTTAGCAACCATTCAAAGGACATCCCCAGGGCTACTTACAACCCAGATTTGAAGTTCTGATGGCCACCCCAGGGGACTACATGATCATATTTTGGATGCTCAGCAACTGGCCCACATTTATGTTTTTTTTCAGCATCCTTTAGTCACATGAGCACCATACACACACACACACACGTTTGAAACTGGCATTTAATTCCAGTTTCTGGCAAATTTAACAACCATTGCAAAAGTCATAAAATCAGGTGCTGATTTTATGTGGTGACCTGTTTAACAAGATGCATGACTTATGATGATAATTCAGGGCTCAATTACATTTATAAGTTGAGAACTACCTGTATGTCAGTGGTGGAATTCAATTTTTTTTACTACCGGTTCTGTGGGCGTGGCTTGGGGAAGGATACTGTAAAATCTCCAGTCAGAGGTGGTATTTGCCGGTTCTCCAAACTACTCTAAATTTCCACTGCAGAACTGGTCAGAACCTGCTGAGTACCACCTCTGCTGTATGTGATACCATAGTGGTGATATTCTTGCATTGTGGGAGTTCTGGGAAATAATTATTGTCTCTCCAAAGAAATGTGAAGTTTCAAATTGCTATGTTTCTATCATACTTCTCCATTTGTAAAATGAATCCTTGATGACCTGGACTTTCACATTGACAATGTAGCTTTAGAAATAAATATATTGTAGATACTTGGCATTTCTCTGCTAAATATTTGTGGAAAACTGGCAGCCAGAAACAATGGAAGAATGTTTGAGGGAAGGGGAACAACTAGTTAAAGTTTTGCTTAACACTTCTCTTGCTTAGTATTTCTCTGTAGCAGTGCTGGGATTCAATTTTTTTTACTACCTGTTTTGTGGGCATGGCTTGGTGGGCATGGCAGGGGAAGAATACTGTAAAATCTCCAGTCAGAGGTGGTATTTGCTGGTAATCTGAACTACTCAAAATTTCCGCTACCGGTTCTCCAGAACTGGTCAGAACCTGCTGAATACCACCTCTGCCCTGTAGTCATTATTATACGTGTATCAATGAGAATTTAAGAAATATACGAGATCAATAATTCTGCATCAAGAAACACCTAATGGGGAAAATATGCAAAATATGATTAATCTTAAACTGCTTTAACTCCAAAGTATAGTAACCGAGAAAAAACAATTGAAGAAGTAAAGCATTTAGTATTTTTTGCTTAAAGACCTTAATTCATCTAATTCTTTCAGAAAGGTGATAGTGGATACTC
The DNA here is from genome assembly GCA_023653725.1 of Bungarus multicinctus. Classification (NCBI taxonomy): domain Eukaryota; kingdom Metazoa; phylum Chordata; class Lepidosauria; order Squamata; family Elapidae; genus Bungarus; species Bungarus multicinctus. The sequence goes on from CM042846.1 coordinate 49,632,550, forward strand.
TTCTCTATAAAGGCAAATCTGATGGGGTACATACACTTATATACCACCTCCTGTTTGGTGCAAGGTAATTGGTATCTTAGTGATTTTTGCTTGCATACCATAGTGTGAAGAACAATGTGGTTAATTATAATATTAAGAATTAAAGAGGACTGAAGTGCAAAAGAAATGAACAGGGTTTAAAATGATGTATTATACTGACATGGAAGAAGGATGTATGCGTATTTCCCTTTTGTATAGTGCCTCTTTTTTAAAATACTTTCTTCAAAAATGCATTTTGTATATTTTTCAGAGATTTATTTATTTAGCAAATTTACTTGATTCTTAAAACATAATGTAAATAAATAATTTTGGCATGCATGTCTTCTGCTATACATTTTACACAGTAATACCATCTCCTTTAAGCTGAGCTTCAATCTCAATTACTTCATGCACATATCTATGGTTCTTTTTGGTGTGCCATTAAAGAGATGTTTATTTTCATTTTTTTAGTCTAGCCTACAGTTCTCAGATGTTTTGAATGTTCCCATTCAAATACAAATAGTCCTCGATTTACAACAGTTTATTTAGTGACCATTTAAAGTTACAATGGCACAGAAAAATGTGACTTATGGCCATTGTAGCATCCCCCAGGGTCCTGTGATAATCTTTTACAATTGTCTGCAAGCAACTGTGTTACTAATTTAACAATTGCAATGATTCCCTTAACAAATGTGGCAAGAAAGTCATAAAATGGGGCCAAACTCACTGAACAAATTTCTCACTTAGCAACATAAATTCAGGGCTCAGTTGTGATTGTAAGTCGAGGGCTACCTGTGCTAACTAGATCTGACTCAGTTTAGCTTTTGATTTTTCACAATATTGGCCAGGTATTATACATGCTAAACTATGCAATTTCTTCTAGCAGATATATGTCCCCACTTTACATCTACACAAAGAGATGTTTTGGGAAAGTGGAGCACTTCATTTCAATTTATGAACAGATCAGAACGGTGAGAATTTACCAAGTTTATTCAAAAGGAAGATAAATGTTAATTTAACAGGTTCCACCATCCAAGAGATTGGACTGGAAAAGAAAGGCTTCCCTTTGTAATGTTTAATTTAAAGGTTAACAATTTTGTTTGGACATACATACAACTAATGAGCTTGCATCAAAATAGAGTCAAAAGAATTGCTCACCCATTAATAGGGGCCACAACAGGTACTCCTTGGGTTTCAACCATTCATTCAACAACCATTCAGAGTTATGATGGAGCTAAATGAATGCTTCTTACAGCAGGTCCTCATATTTCCAGTCACAACATAACCCTCACAGTCAAGTGATTGTAATTCAGGCACTTGGCACCCAGCTTGCCACTGCAATGTCACAAGACCTCATGTGAACACAATTTCTAATCTTCCCTGATGCCTTCCACAAGCAAAGTACATGGTGAAACTGGCAGGAAGTTGGATGTCAAGATCACATGAAGATCCTTGCTTAATGATCCGCATAGTCTTTGCTTAATGATGGCAACTGGGATTGCCTGAATAGCCATCACTAAGCAACAATGTCACAGGATGTTGTACTTTACCATAAGATCACTTAGTGATGCCAAGTCTGGCCCCAATTGCCCCCGTAAGCTGAGGGCTACCTGCATTGAAACAAAACAATTCACATTTTTACACTAGCATAACAAGGTTCTTATAGGTTGGAATTTTTTTTAACAAACAGAATGTATTGGCCTCTTCAAATATAAATAGATTTGGGAGCACTTGTGGAATCCCTTCTTGTAATCTCTGATGATTAGTGAGCCTTCTTTTCTTTCCACTGAAAGAATAAATGAATGAAAGTGCTTTGTTTGTCATCCATAATGGGCAGCTGTGTTAATAATCACAGATTAATAGGGCATCACATTCTGAGAGTCATTTTCCATGCACTTTGCAAATTGGTTGAGTTATCTTGGCAACAGTTCACAGTTTCTCTTTCTCTGTCTCTCTCTCTCACACACATACACTTATCTATATCTATAATATCTCTATCTATCCATCTATCTATCTATATCTATCATCTATGACCTATCTATCAATCATCTCTCTCTTCTATCATCTTTTTACCTTCTATTTCCACACCCATTGATACCAAAAGTTGACATCAGTGAAGATAGTTAAAAACTGCTCTAGATACAAAAATATCAGTATCTGAAGTTTAGGTGGGTTAAATCTCTTTTACAGTGGAGTGATTTTTGCTCTAAATGCCCAGAGTCAGCAGTGATGTAATGATTTTTTTCTTTCTATTTATTTTCTATTACTATATATGTGAATTGTATTGAGAATCACACAAGCCTGGTTCAGTCATGTCAATAGAACTTTAAAACATTGCTTTATCCTAAACCTTTCTACAAACCATTTTGTTTTCATAGAAACCAGTTTATAGCAAAGACTTGTACAGATCCTTGGTTTATAGTGGTGCTGGTCTAGCATTTTTCTTTATCCTCTTGGCTGCATTGTTCAGTATCTGCAATGCTGTGAATGCCAGTTTCCAAGGATTGCTTCAGCAAAATAAATTACATGCATGTAGAAAATGTTTCATTTAAGTTAGTAGTTTTTATACTTTGGGGTTTTTAAAAAATTGCACTGCAGTGAATTAAAAAAAATTGCACATTCTCTCAGGCAGAGTTCAGATATAGTAATTAATTATCCCAACATAGAATTCATAATGATTAAAGCTTAATTGATGGGGCACTGAGTTATTTAAATGTGGAAAAGGGATACGGAAGATTTTTTTTCTTTTTACTTGTGACTTGAATCTGACTAAGATGTCTGGTATGTATTCTTTGTTCTTCAATCTGTGAGAAACAAAATGATGTTCTAATTCTGCCTTTTGGTAACAACATATCAGTATCACAAAAATTGCAAGAAACACAAATATTGTTTCTGCCCCAGTGGGGTTATCTTCTCATGTCAATAGAATGAGTGGCTGATAAATATTTTGTAAACAGGTTGCCATTCATTGCTCCTATGCAAGCCCCATGCAAGACATGTTTTTAGGCTCTTCCAGAAGGCCAGTAGTGTGTGAGCTGACCTCACCTCCAACAGGAGAATATTGCAGAAGGCAGAGGCCACAACAGAAAAGGGACTTCTCTTGGACCTGCCAGCGGAAATCATTTGTCAGATGGGATCCAAAGCAGGCCCTTTCTTCTGGAACGAGTTGGGCGAGCTAGTCCCATGGGGTGAGATATGCATTAGAGTATTCTTGAATTGGCTTCTCATCTATAGAAATTTCAACACATTTGATAAACTTCTTTTGATAAACTTAAAACGGATATTTCTTGAGGATGTATGGAGGAAAGAAGTTTCTGACCATAGCTGCAGATACAATTTGTGCACAGTCCAACTACACTCTGCTCTGCACAGTCACCCAGCATAGAGGATGTACAGTGAAACTTTAATCTTCTGAGAAACTTTGATCTTCTGACCTTGGTGCAATGAAGCAAAACAAAATATGCCATTTGTTTTATTACATTCTGAGGCTTGCTGAGACTGTTTCTATTCAGGTCCACATTTCCAGCGAGAACGAGGACCGCTCCTATTGGCTGATGCCATTTGACAGCTGACTATAAAAGGGACATCAACTGTTGCCTGTCAATCGGCTGCCCTGTTAGCTCATGGCAGCCATGGCAACCCTTTATTGTTAAATAAAGTTTCTTGCTGAAGTTACTCTGCATTGCCTCCATTATTCCCATTGCCTATTTTTTATGTTTAATGATGCTATTCTGTATACTGTACTGACGACATCATGAAAATGGTGTACATTATGCAATGACATCATGCAAATGACATTAAGGAATGAAAATGACGTGATTCAATAGTTTTTAATTGCTGCCATGAAGCAGTTACTAGTTCCTCTTCTGTTACTAGGAACAGATTCTGAGCTATTTCATTGCAGTGCCAGAGCTTTGTGGGGAATTTCTGAAACTTTTTAAGAAACTAGCATAAACTTATAAATTGTATTTCTTCTCTTGTAGCCACTTCTATTTGGTTCTACCCCATCTCCAAGAGCAACACTTCAGACATTTTCTAGCTCAGTGAAAATGTGTAATGGGCATAAATAAACTACTTAACTGTTTCTATTGTTCAGTGGAATGGTGGACATGGTAGCTTGTTTTGGAAGGGAATGAGACGTGTATACTAGATTTTAAATGTTTTTTTAAACATTTGAACTAATATGGTCATATACCCATTTTTATTAAAACATTTCATTGCTGGTAGCTTTTCCAGAAGTGCCTTTTGAGAATAAGATGATGAGTGGAAATCTGATTCATCAGCATCTACTTAAATCTTCTGAGATTCATTTGCTTCTGATATCCTTCAGAAGTGGTATTCAGTAAGTTCTGACCAGTTCTGGAGAACCCGTAGCAGAAATTTTGAGTAGTTCGGAGAACCGGCAAATACCACCTCTGACTGTCCCTGCCCCCATCTATTCTCTTTCTCCTGAGTCCCAGCTGATCGGCTGGGTCTTCTGTTGTTGCCTCGCACAGGAGAAACAGAGCTGGAAAGTAGGTTAAAGGTGGGGCGGGAATGGAGATTTTGCAGTATCCTTCTCCTGCCATGCCCACCAAACCAGACCCACTGAGCCACACCACACCCACCAAGCCAGGTCCACAGAATTGGTAGTAAAATTTTTTGAATCCCACCACTGATATCCTTAATAAAGATGCATTAATCTAAGCCATTTAAAACCAATGAAAAACATTAGTTAAAAACATTAATTTGCTTTAATGTTGTTAGACTTTTTGATGTTTAATAGAAGTCATGTCAAATATGTCTTGTAATTAGAATTTAAGTCCAATTTTATTTTGTAAATGATTACATATCCTTATTTTTTTATTATGCTGATTCATCTTTTTTTATCATGTTAGTTTTTCTATTTGCTTTTGTGCTAGTATCAGACTGGTTTGTCTTTATATTTTAGGTGTTTCTACTATCACAATGGTGGCTAACCTTTTTGGCCTTCCATACCAATAATTGCACGTGCACTTATCTGCTCGTGCTCACGTGCCATCACCCAGAAGGCAATGCGTGCAGGGCCTCCCTCCATGCCTCCTGCGCATCTGCAAGCAACCCGTGTGACTTGTGCGACTTGCGTGACCCATGCTTCTGTGCATGCGACCCCCTCACGCACGTTGTGTGCTTCTGCGTATGTGCAAGTGTCTCCTCCGTGCCCTTGCGCCCCCACACATGTGCGCCAGATACCTGACAATCAACTGGTGGGCAGGCAACACGCGTGCATGCACAGTACTTGTTTTCTGGGTGCTCGCGTGCTGGCAGTAATGGCTCTACATGCAGGGGTGGGATTCTACCAGTTCGCACCTATTCAGAAGAACTAGTTGTTAACATTCTAAGCAGTTCGGAGAACCAGTTGTTAGAAGAAATTACTGGCCTAATCCTGTAAGGAAGGCAGGAAGGAAACATTCTGGTGTTGCTTACAGAAACTGCTTCTCCGTTAGCCCTTATTACATTCTTGGCAGGACTAGACTTCCTGTCTCAGGAACCTCTCTGGAGTTTTATTCCCCTCCTTTGCTGGTACTTTGCTTCTGTGAAGTGACCATTCAAAGTTACAATGGCACTGAAAAAAGTGACTTATGACCATTTTTCACACTTACGACTATTGCAGCATCCCCACAGTCATGAGAGGCCAGGCGAGGAGATGCATGCCTCGATGTAAGTGATATTGAGTTGGCCACACCCAGCCAATAACATTACCACCAAGCCACATCTACCCGGTCACATGACCAACAAGCCATGCCCACCAACTAAGCCATGCCCACAGAACCGGTTGTTAAACATTTTGAATCCCATCCCTGTCTAAGTGCCACTTCCGGCATACATGCCATAGATTCGCCACCACGATACTATCATATTGTTGCTACATTTAAAAATAATTACTTGTAAACTTGAATTGATGGGCACAGTTTATAAATGCAAACAAGAACATAACGTAAATAAAAATAATTAACTCTGGGGATTGGGCATAATATTCTAATTGGAGAGGAGCAGTATAATTAATTATCAGTTAGAACAAAAATCATAATTCTGCTTTATCTGGAAGTGACTTTTCCCCCCTTTACAAATAAAGGCAGACAAACTGGTAGCTAAGTCTGTGGGACATAATTTGCTTTTGATGTTATTCTAATATGAATTCCCCTAATTTCTTCTTAGGCCAGAGGTCTCCAAACTTGGCAACTTTAAGACTTTAAGACATAGCTGACTGGAGAATTCTGGGAATTGAAGTCCACAAGTTTTAAAGTTGCCAAGTTTGGGGACTTCTGTCTTAGGCTGATGGTCCTGCAAGATTTGCCTTTGGAAGTCTATATGCAAATAGTGCCACTGGATGTGAGCAGGCGGAAGGAGATACTTTCTTCATTCTCTCTGTTAAACCAACACAGTTTTAAAAATAAGTAAAATTACAATTAGCTTCTGTTATCTTTGGAGGCTGCCTGATACGCGTTGTTCTTTACTCAGTGGTTTTGTTTTATCTTTAGCCTGGAAATTTTCCAAAGCAAGAAGAGAATAATTCCATTCATATACCCTCACATGCACACACAAAACACAAGAGGAATATAAACAATGTTGAACACATTATATACAAGTATGGCAGGAAAGACCATGTTGAGTAAATACCACATTACTTATTTGATGATTTTTTAAAAAAATGTCATTCTTTTGTCCAATATTGACTTGTTTATATGGAGGATGAATTATAGATCCTACAGCACTTGGGATCTGTAACGGCCTTGCTTTGACACAGCTGATACTGTTAAGAATTGAAGTCATAGTAATTAGTTATGAGTGTCATGGTATGGAACAGCCAGACCAGGATGAGCAAACTTAGGGAGGTGATCCCTCCTGGGGTAGCAGAAAGCCCAAGGGAAGGCACACAATTATCCTTGCAAAGAAGATAGCACAGCCTCTGGGCTGTGTTGCTGCAAATAGATATTTCATGTGGCATTGGCTTGAGAGACAGAAATACAATTATGTTGCCTCTTTCTTCTAATACAGACAATGAGTTTTGAGGAGTTGAGAATTCTGGTAAAAAAAAGGGCTGTTTGGAATGTCAGAATTAATACTACAAGAAGTGCAGTGGAAAAGAAGGAAGGGTGGTACAAATACTGGCATCTGTGTGAATTTTTACTTGAGTATCTTAATATATATGTATATACTCATAATATATTTCCAACCACACTGCTAGCCACCACTGTAAAATCCAGCTGGATAATGAGGCAGGTGTTAATATAGAATGCTCTACCCCACACTCCCAAGCAACTTTACGATTGTAAATTACATTCGCCTCAATGTGTAAACTGACTGTGAAAATGATTAGCCATTCCTCATGTGTCCGTGCTTGTGGTAAGTTTACTGTTAAAGGCCTATCACTATCTAGCTTGTATAGTGGATTAACCAAGAAGCAATCTTCTATAAATTGCCACTTACAAAGAACAATATAGGCGGTTACATGATTTAGCCTTTCTGTTGAATTTTTAGTGTTGGATTGACTAGGACCACACCTTCATTATACCTTTTTTTAATAGCTTCTGATCTGGATTTATTCCAAGTTTTGTTTTGGTTAGGTTTAACACAGTAAGCCTCCCTAAGGGCAAAAAAGTAATTTATTTTACTTTAGCTGCATTAGTGAAGGTTCAGAAATATGAATCAAATGAAATATACAGGAGCAGAATCAAAATGGTTATACTGTAGTCTCTGGATGGGATGTATAAATATGAATGAAAGCTAAATTTCTTTTAGCTCTAGAAAGGAGTATTTGAACAACACACATTTTCTCTCTCTTGCTTTTCTTTAATCTGGATGAAGACAAAGCAACTTGTGAAGACAAACTGAATTGGAAGAGTTCTCTGTAGGGAACGAAGAATTGGAAACTCTCTATCTGTTTCTTTCTCTGTAGTGTTAAGATATTAGAAACTGTTTCTTGAGAAGCTTTTGTGTTGAGTGCATGCACCCACATATATACTGGAAAAAATGATTATGAACTTTTGTAACAATTTTTAAAAATGCAAAACAAACAAATTAAAATAAATAAATTAGACTGCAGATTGCTGATTATAAGAATGCTTAAAATGATTATAAAAATGTTTAAAATGTGTTATCTGCTAGAATTATTGCTGGGAATCGAATTCAATGTGTTACTTTTGTTATTATCTTGTGCAAAGTACAGAAATGGTTTCTACCAAACGAAATAATTACAAAAATGTGTGCTTGCTATTTTATCACTTATATAGTAAATAAATTCTGAGGGATTTTACATACAAAGGCAGGCTATAGATTATAGAAATGGGATTTTCAAAATCAATGATGATGAATAGTAATACTTTTATCTACAATTGCAGATGAAATAAAAGACTAGATCAGACGAGAGCAAAATATGGTCGGTAATTTGTGATTCAGAATCAAGCCATTATTTCAGAAAGTTGTTTGAATTAGGTTTTCACATTACTCCATCTTTTTATGGGCATAATTATCCAGCATCTAACTTATTCTGAGCCTTGTTTCCTTTTCCTCACTCCCAATTAGGAATTTTCCCCTAAAGATGTATGGCATTTTACAAAATTTCACTTCCTTCAAGTCTTTTTCTGAGCACTAACTGTGATTTTGTCTCTGTAAGGAGAGTGAAAATGAATTAGTTCATATTCTTTAGAATAGAAGAAATATAGTATTATGCCATCTCCAGTTCTTTTAGTGATTAACACTCTAGAAATATAGTATTACCAAATTATTTATTTCCTTCAGAATGAGGTCATTGGACGTCTGGCGTTTAATCTTTGTGTTTATTCATTAATATTAAAATTAAATTTATTAGAAGGCCACCAGTTCTACCCCTCCAACATAGTGCTTCCTCATCTAGTTTGCAGATGGTGGCTGGAGAACTGAACCATAAGAGCCTTGAACGTCAGACAAGCAATTCCTTAGGGAAGAGGAAGAAAACGAGAGAAGGAGCATAGCCTGATAGATCCCACTTCTATGGTTGACAATCACAAGGTTGGAAGGGACTTCTGAGAGATCATTTAGTCTACAATTTCAAAGTGGCATATATATATATATAGCTGAACTATTGACCAGCTATTAAATTACTGTCAGCCTAATAAACATTCAGTTGGGAGAGCTGTGTAGTTTTACAAGCAATAAAAGTCATAAGCTAATAGCAAAAGAATTTAAGGGCCAACAAAAACATTACATTAGCTAGTGAATATACCTGGATGTGCAGTTTTTAGAAAGGAATAGCAAGGATAGAGAAGCCCAAGTAGAATAAGACTACAGAACAAAAAGCTGGACAATGAAGATATATTCCATAATCCCAAAGAAAACAAATCTCCTCAAGCCACTTTCTCAGCTGCATTGGCAGCTAGGTTGGCTTTAATAAATATCATTGGAGTTCTTCATGTTATCTGAACTTTATTGCTTGCTTGCAGATGTTCTATTACAATATATTCTTCAAGCACACCATCTATTAATGAAAGTACTGTATCTGCATAATATGGGGAAAATAACAACTTTTACTGCAGTTACTCAGGTGATGGAAGAAAGAACTGCATAAGCTTTGCAACACATAGATTATAGAGTACCAGTCCATTTGTCAAATCCAATGTATTGCTTTTTAAAGATCTTTCAGCATATTGCTCCTATCATTCCCTGCCAATATTGATAGGAACATTTATCTTGATATTTACCAGTATTAGATTGCAAATCTAATGTATCTTGTAAATGGATGGAGATGCAAAAATAAGGAAAAGAAGAAAAATGGAATAAGATCAAAGATGAAATTTTCCCTGAACATCCAATTGATTACTTCTCTATCCTCACCTGCGGGCAGGAGGGATGGCTGTGAAGAGAATATATTTTCTCCTCTCCCTGCCTACCTGTCAGCCCTAAGATCAGCTTTCTAAACTTTAAACTCTTCGAGTTTGAGAAGGCTATAAGAGGAGTAGTGGGGTGGTAGGGAAGAATCTTGATCCAAAGAAAAGGGGTGGAATGGAAGTTATTTTAGCCTACTGTTTTGGTTTAAACTGGAGAAATGGAAATTAATCTCAAGCTAATCTGCATGGTTATGATTACTTTAACTGTTTATTAAGCATTATTTCTCATTAATTTAATCTTGGAATAATTTCTGGGGTCAGTATTTAAACGTTTCCTCTTTTCTGAAGAATCTGCTTCTGCTCACAATTGCTCAAGCATATTATTCTACAGCGTTCCTCTATAGTTAGCTATAGTCCTGTTATGACATTCCCATCAATGCTGAAAAGCACCATGTGCAATATTGCTGCCAATGGAGCATTGGATCATGGCCAACACATTTCCATGACATAGGTTTAAGTTGTTCATTAGTGAAGAGATACTTCATCTTCATTAAATAGCATCTTTCTATTGGGTGCTGCAAAATTTATTCAAGTTTTATACTTTTCTTCTACTTTAAAAAAAGATAAAGCCAATTCTGAACTTCATATTTCAAACAAAATGCCATGGGATATATTTGCATTTTCTTCAATGTATGGACCATGGTGTCGTTGGCATCATTATCATAATCATTGATAATAAATATTACTTTTCCTCTCTTAATTTTTTAGATTACAAAAAAGATTGCACAGTATAAAATACATCTAATATTTCTGAACATTTTCTAAACAATGGGAAATGAGGAAAGTAATCCAAAGCAAATTAAACAAGTACACTGATTATTTGGAGGAAAAAAGATTGCAACTGAATGTATGTTTAACATGTACAATTTATTAATACATAATTGGGAAATCCCTAGTTACTGTGTTTTTAAATAGCTACATGTTATAACAGAAATTACCTCAGATTTATAATTCTTGCCATCTTTTGAATGTACTTTTAAAAACAGCAGGATGATTTGAATATCCAAACAAAATTGATTTTATCATTTAATATATTTAAGCAACGGGCATTGAATATTTGTTGAAACTTATTTTAAGAGGAATATCGGGTTCTACCACCTAGCTGATATTCACAGATATTTTAGAAAGCAATTTCATACTTGTTTAGTATATGGTTGGCAGTCATCAGGAAACCCCAGGTCTTTAAGATAACTGGGAAATATAATAATAATAATAATAATAATAATAATAATAATAATAATAATAATAATAATAATAATAATAATAATAATAACCTTTAAATAGAAGTAAAATGAGTGTGGCAAAAGAAAGCAAAGATAGTACCAATTGTAATAGGTGCCTTGGGAACTTGAACACCATTGGTTTCCAAAATCACCATCACTTAGTTGCAAAAGGAAGCTTTACTAGGCACAGCTTACATCCTGCAACAATAACTTTAAAACTATCAAAGAACAATATTTTCTTAATCCAGGTCCTCAGGAATGGCTTGAATACAAATTCCAAAAGCAATCTAAATATCTGACTTAGAATCATAATAATACTTTGACGTGCTTCTCGGCTTGTATGCTCTGAGGAAGATGACTGCTATGCCAGAGGTTCAATCATGCTGGACAGGTATCATCAGAGTACCAAGACAAAAACTGCCTCTTCCATAAATAATATAGTGAGATGTAATTTGTAGACATCTATACTGAACTCAAAGAATCAAGAGGTTCTATGGAAATAACATCAAGAGTCTGGATGAAGATGAGCACTACAAATACTTGGGCATCCTTCAAGGTAGTAACATCAAACACATTGAAGTCAATAAGAAGGTTAACAAGAAATGAATAAATCAAGAGACTGAGGAAGATCATTTAGACCAAATTCATTGGAGGAAATATCAAGGCAGTTAACATCTGGACAATTCCAGTCATTAGATACACAGCTGGAATGTTGGACTGGACTCAAGCAATATTAAAAGCCCTGGATAGGAAGTCTAGAAAAGTAATGACAATGAATAATTCCCTTCATCCTCTCAGTGATGTTGACAGACTATATGTACCAAGGAGCATAGGTGGAAAGCTATATTTACACTAGACATAGGTAGAATGCTATAAGTACACTAGACAGCTGAAGAAGAAAAGAAGAATATCTGAAAGACATTGGAAGAATATATAAAGGACAGTGAAGAAGATGCACTAAAGCCTGTATACTATGAAGTTTTCTGAATACTGGAGAGACCAAACTGGCCTACAAAAAAAACCAAATGAAGATGAGAAAAGAGACATGGCAGGGCAAAGTATTATATGGCCAGTATATTAAAAAATAATTGGCAAAAAGCAGGAAAATTGAGGAAAAAGACAGAGGGGCTAATTCAGACTGCACAAGACCGAGCTTTAAGAACAAATACATACAAAGTCAGAATTGAGACTATAGCAACAGATAGAAAATTCCAGCTCTGCAAAGAAGAAATAGTGGACTATCTAGTTACCTGCTGAAAGAAGGCTGCACAGACTGACCACAACTACAAATAAACTATAAACAACACCATAATAAAGTAGCAATAATGGTGCATAGAAATATCTGCAAGAAATATCATTTACCTGCCAGCAAAAACTACAGCCACAAAATAGACAAAGTAGTAGAAAAGAAAGAAGCTAAAGTGCTTTGGGACTTTAGAATTCAAATAGACAAGCACCTGCCACATAACACCTTAGATTTAACAATTGTCAATGAGACAGACAAAAAAAAAAACCCTGGATAGTGGATGTTGCAGCAGAAGAGAAGAGAAAAACTGGAGAAAAATCACCAAACACAAAGACCTGCAAATAGATGTAGAATGATTATGACAAATAAAAGAAAGCAAAGATAGTATCAATAGTGATAGGCACCTTGGGTGCATTCCCAAAACATCTGGAGCACAATTTGAACACTATTGACATTGACAAAATCACCATCAGTCAATTGCAAAAGACAGCTTTACTTGGAACAGCTTACATTCTTCAACAATACCTTTAACCCCATTAATGCAACACCTGCTCATTCCAGGTACTTGGGAAGTACTCAATAGGTGGATAAAAATGCTAAACATCTGGCTGTTGTGCAAACAACAACAACAACACAAAACAAACAAACCCCAGTCTGGAAGAAGGCAATAGTAAATAATATGTTTAAGAAGTCACCAGGCATTAGAGGCACATTATATCCTGAGTTACCAGATGCTTATATCTAAAATTGAGGACTGAGCAGTGGACCAATGAGTTTGCCACAAATTCCTAGCTATGCAATCACTATGCCAATGATATGCATTATGGGAACTGTAGTTCACAACCTCTGAAAGATACCCACTTGCCTTAAAAGCAGTATTTTTTTTCAGTCTGTATGACTGCCTATCTCATTATCTTGACTCTGGGCAGCTAATAGCGATTAAATACTTCAATGTAACAAGAACATAGCAATAAATACATAATCAAAATGTGTGATAGAACTCTAAACAAACATTCAAGTTCATCATCATCATGGCCACCTCATGGGATCTGCTATACAGTCTGACTTGTATGCCTAGTGATACAGGCATGACTTCAAGGCTTTACGAAAGGCCAACCAGGTTGGGACTAGTCTGATCTTCAGGGGGATGATGTTGCAAAGCATAGGCACCACAGCAGTAAAAGCTCTCGTCTTGGGTTTCTCCAGATGACATTCTCTAATGAAGAGGTCTCCAAACTTGGCAACTTTAAGACTTGTGAACTTCAATTCCCAGAATTCTCCAGCAAAGCTGGCTGGAGAATTCTGGGAGTTGAACTCCACAAGTCTTAAAGTTTCCAAGTTTGGGGAGCCCTGTTCTAATGGAGGGGACCCATAGCACGTCTCACTGCTGAATCTGATGGGATGGGATGAATCTGGTGGGATGAATAGACCTCACAGAGAAGCATCAGTCTTCAAATAACTATGTTATGACTGCCATTATGGATAACTATTAGCACCTTGAATTGAACCCAAAGGGATACTGGCAACCAATGCACCTTGGGAAGCAAAATTGTAACATGCGTTGATTGAGGAGTACTTATAACTGTTTTCACCACTTCATTTTGAACTAGCTGCAGTTTCTGTATGCTCTTCAAGGGCTGTCCCATGTAAAGCACATTGCAGTAGTAACTGGTGGTGCCTGCATTAAAGTATGAAGGCTCCAAAATGATCTCATATGCATAATGTTTTAATCATACAAATGCCATGAATCTCAGCCTGTGCTGAGATAAATCACACATAGGAACATTCTGGCATTTTGTGATTCTGTTATCATGAATAGGTCATCTGCACTCCCTTGTATATCCATAATGATGATTACCTGAATGATATGGCTCAATTTTCACATGCTCAGAGTTCATTATTGTAGCAACCTTTATTAAGAATCTAGCTTTTAGCATCCACATGTACTCCTTCAATAACACCTGTATTGCTAACCAATGGGCCAGCAGATGTCACTATAGCTCTGTTAATTACCTTTTTTCTGATGGAATTCTAGTTATTTTTTTCTACTCTTGGACAATCAGCTTTGTTATTTAACTATTGTCTTTTCACAGTATAATATATCATAATATTTGTAATTCATACCTTTTTCATTGAGAGCCTAAGCAGTCATACATCTTAACAATTGCAAACCAAAGGACCTCCCCCCGTTTTTTGGAGAGAGAAGGCAGGTGGGAAAGGAGGATGAAGAATTTGTAAGGTAACATGTTATGGAGAGAGTGAAAGGGAATGCAGACAAAGGACCTGGTTCTTGAAAGAGATGATACTCCTTCCTAGACCTGTTCATATTAAAAATTAGATCCAAATCATAGCATAAACTTGCTTAATAAACACATGAGCTATGTTGTTTTAATTAACTTACCTAAGATTTTAAAAATTCATTGATGCAAGTGAGAAAGCTGCCAACATTTTCAGTCCATCAGGTCAGGTATCATCTGATGACATAGAATTCCTCCTGTTAATCATCTTCCGTGCATTGTGGAAAGGATGTTCTTGGGCTCTAAAGGAACTAGTAATTTCCTATTGTTTATTAAACTCTGACATAATGCCAGAGACCATTGGTGAGGGTGACAGTATCTGCTTCCTCACTTTTCTGAATGGGCAGACAAGAATCACTCTGCTTTAAACAAGGATCACTGGGAAGTAGAAGGAAATATTTATTTTTTGGCTTCAAAGGAAAGCTACTTTAAAACCTGATTTGGCTGACATTCTTTTGTGGCCCAAACTTTGAGGATACCTATGATATCTCAAAGAAACAACCTTAACTGTAATTCTAGTGTTGGGAACATCATTTGGTGACAATTAATATGTAAATAATTAAACTAGGATCTTGAAATATCTCCTCACTATGTTATTTGTATGTATTATGAAATTATGATCATTGTTTGACAGAGCTGTGAAATAAAAGTGAATCGTTGCATACGCCCATACAGGACTTCTGCTGCTGGATGTGTGCCTCCCTCCATTGTTCACTGCTGGCCGGAAAGCAAGAGGTGCATTAAGAGAATACAGGAAATTCAAGGTCTTGGCAAGTCCCAGAGAACAGAAGCAGGAGAAAAGCAGGGTGGCAATAAATTACACTGGGAATTACATACTGATCAAAGAGTTGTGATATGGCAAGTATCAATGCTTACAGCAACAAGAAGATGAAACTTGTATACTTAGGTTTGATAGACTTTGTTCTTGGCTCCCTGGAGAATTGGGTATCGAGATCAATGCAACTTTGAATATGAAACATTAAAAACACTGTCTTTTTCTTTCCTGCACTTTTTTGGTGAGGATTGAGTACATTTTCAAACTTCACAGAATGAACACACACACCATCTTTCATTGTGATCTCTTAATCTTCAAGACAATTTTTGCATGACTTTTTTTTTTTTTACACCACTTCTGTTACCTTGAAAATAGGTAGAAGATCCTAACTATGATTCAAACTTCAGGCACAGGAAGTGCCTATTCTTTAGAAACTGTTGGTTAGATTTCTACATGTCATAAAAATGTACTCAAAGTTTTATTCACTGTTTGGAAAGGTGTGAAACTCAGAGTGGTATTCAAACCTAAAAAGCAGAAATCTTAAAACTTGAATACCAAATTATACTGTCATTTTTGGCTGAATTATGGCATGAAAAAAATAAGCAAGAAAACAAATTGGATTTGTTTTTGGTTTAATTATATTGAACATGGAAACATGTTGTCTCTTAATGTTGCTCAGCTACAACTCCCAGTATCCTTTACATTGGCCCTGATGACTGGTGCTGCTAGGAATGTAGTTCCTTTGATTTGCATCCCACTATCCTATAACAAGATTAAATCCAATGCTATCAAAAATTAGAATCAGATTTCATAATAAAAACAATGCAAACATCACTAAGAACATCCAAATATCTTTTCAGAAATAAGCCCCACTGAAATGATAAATGTTACTATCCACCTGCCTTCAATTGAGGATCTGTATATTGCACGAGTCAAAAAGAGGTCTGTGAAAATATTTACAGATCCTCACATCCTGGACATAAACTGTTTCAACTCCTTCCTTCAAGACAATGCTATAAAGCACTGCACACCAGAAGAACTAAGCACAAGAACAGTTTTTTGCACGAAAGCCATTACTCTGCTAAACAAATAATTCCCTCAACACTGTTCAACTATTTACAAAGTGTACACTACTATTACTGTTAATCTTCTCATCACTCCTTATCACCCATCCCCTCCCACTTGTGATTGTAGGACTGTAACTTTGTTGCTTGCATCCTTACGATTTATATTGACTGTTTCCTAGTATGATTTGATTGTTGATTGTACCCTATGACTATCATTATGATTCTTGATCCTTAACGAATGTACCTTTTCTGTATGTATACTGAGAGTATTTACACCAAGACTAATTCCTTGTGTGTCCAATGACACTTGGCCAATAAAGTATTCTATTCTATTCTATTCTATTCTATTCTATTCTATTCTATTCTATTCTATTCTATTCTATTCTATTCTATTCTATTCTATTGTCTGCCTATGACTGCCATTTATATCGGCAAAAGGTGATCCATTAATGTAGAGGAATTAGTCTTGGCCAGTGTAAATTACAAGCAGAAAGCTAATCCAGAGTGAGAATGTATCAGGGGAAAAAGAATTAAAGCTTTCTCAAATCCTCTATATGTATTGAGATCCTTGTCCATACTACATATATAGTAAGAAAGATGGAAGTAGTATTAGCTACTAATTTATAAATTAGTATATATAATAAATATTATATATTTAGTATATATAATAAAGCTACTACTTTAGCTTTAAAGTGACATGTAGTTCTGACCTTACTTCCCAATTGATAACATTAGGATCGCATCCTAAAAATTATTAGCCTAATCTAAATAGTGTCCGCTCAGATAAAACTTCTTAATTTAAATCACAAATATACTTTGGGATTTTCTATAGTTGGGGTAGTCAACCTTTTTATACCTACCGCCCACTTTTGTATCTCTGTTAGTAGTAAAATTTTCTAACCGCCCACCGGTTCCACAGTAATGGTGATTTATAAAGTAGGGGACAAAACCCTTACTGCCCACCATGAAAGCTGGAACGCCCACTAGTGGGCGGTAGGGACCAGGTTGACTACCACTGGTTTAGATCAATGATGGCAAACCTTTTAGAGACTGAGTGCCCAAACTGCAAACCAAAACCCGCTTATTTATCACAAAGTGTCAACATGGCAATTTAACCTGAATAATGTTTTATTACCTAAAATAATAATAAACAAGGCAAAGTTCAGCTAATAGTTCTAAGAAAGTGATGGCGAATCTTTCTGGCACCAAGTTCCCAAAGCACGTGTGCATACCCAAAATGCAACGTGTGCATGCATCCTGCACATGCACGTTCCCTCTGTATGCACCCACACACACATGTACCC
Organism: Bungarus multicinctus; assembly: GCA_023653725.1. Classification (NCBI taxonomy): domain Eukaryota; kingdom Metazoa; phylum Chordata; class Lepidosauria; order Squamata; family Elapidae; genus Bungarus; species Bungarus multicinctus. The sequence goes on from CM042846.1 coordinate 49,650,364, forward strand.
CACACCCGCATATGCACCCCACCCATTGCATGCGCCCCTCCCCATGCATGCACAGCAGAGATGCAAAGACCAACTGGCCGGCAGGAGGCACGCACATACATGGTGGAGCTGAGTTGGGGCAATGGCGCATGTGCCCATAGAGAGGGCTCTGCAATGCCACCTGTGGCATTGGTTGGCATGGGTTTAGATGTTAATGTTGAAAAGTACAGAGATGGCCTTCAAGAAAATATATGCTGATTTCATAAAGCAGGATGGGAAAATAGGAAAGCATGAGAAAGAAACTTAAGATTGTACCACCTTGACTCTCTTTGGTATAAGAGAAAGGAAAAGGGAAATGCTGACACAAGAGAAGGAATGGGATTCTACCAGTTCACACCTATTTGCTAGAATCGGTTGTTAACATTCTAAGCAGTTCCGAGAACCAGTTGTTAGAAGAAATTACTGTCCTAATCCTGTAAGGAAGGCAGGAAGGAAATATTCTGGGATTGCTTACAGAAACTGCCTCTCTATTAACCCTTATTACATTCTTGGCAGGACTGGAATTCCTGTCTCTGGAACTTCTCTGGAGTTTTTTCCCCTCCTTTGCTGGTACTTTGCTTGTGTGGAATGACCATTCAAAGTTACAATGGCACTGAAAAAAGTGACTTATGACCATTTTTAATACTTACGACTGTTGCAGCATCCCCACAGTCATGAGAGGCCAAGCGAAGAGATGCATGCCTCGATGTGAGTGATATTGAATTGGCCACGCCCAGCCAATAACATGACCACCAAGCCACGTCTACCCGGTCACATGACCACCAAGCCATGCCCACCAACTAAGCCATGCCCACACAACCGGTTGTTAAAAAATTTGAATCCCACCCCTGCACAAGAGTCTGTCATGATAGTGTATAACAATAAAGTAGGGTTGTAGTATTTCTTGTAGTGTTTGTTTCTTGACTTGGCCCAGCTGACATAACCAAAGAGCGGTATATATATCAGAGAAAAATCAACCCGAACAGAAGAATATAAAACCCTGATTTTAGCTATTGTTAATCAATTCTTATCTTGACAACTAAGTGTTCTCTGAAAGGCTTGTGGCAGTTCCTTTTAATTCTATGAACATCCTTCATTTAAAATGATTTCACAGTGGCCAATATAGCAGAGAATCTGGGTTCAGTTTGTAATCATTGGTGAAGTATATATCCCAGTTACAAGAGCAAAACTAAGGAATTGACTGAAAAATTAAACCATGGAATATCATATTGGTTTGACCGTCATGTTATATTAAGAAATACAAGGTGATTTACAGCTGCCTAAGGAAAAGATCCAATTTGATATTGTGCAACATGAAATCTTGCAACAAGATGCACAGTCAGATTCATGGTTGTGTGTGAAAACAAATGCATTTTAATGATGCTTTGCTCCCAGATAATTGATCCAGATATTCATTACATTGATTTAAAAAGAAAAATGCTTGTCCTTAATCACTATGATAAATGTGCAATTTTCTAATATTCAGAGAAATTAGTAGGTTTTACTGTTAGAGCACAAGGGAGCATAAAGGATTTTTTTGTTTGGAGTTTTCCTTGTTCTTGAGAAGAAACATTGAGTAAGTTGTGGTGGACCACTGTTTTCTTGTCCTGTGGGTTCAACTAAATACTATGTTGTATCATAAGGAAATTGCCAAAAAGTGTATATGTTGACTTTTGCTAATGCTACTTTACCAAACTAGGTGAATACAGTCTTCACCGACTCAGGAGTGTGTATTACGTCTTTCAGAGTTTCTCAATCAGCATGGACCTTGTTAGGATATGTGAAAATTGAATTGAATAGATTTGTGAAAATCTAGTAGGCAACCAAGGCAGGGAAAGCTGACCCAAAATTTTCTGATCTTTAAGATATCATCTTAAAGCAGTGGTTGCCAACTGGTGGGCCGCAGAGTCATGTGGTCTGCGAGAAAATTTTGGAGGTCCGCAGAGAAATGTCACCCCCAAAGCACCCCCCAAAGCAATTAATCCAAGCTGTACAGGAATACAAGGCTGCGCTGCCCACATGGGTCGTGGGAACACAAGGTTTGTGTCTCTTGCATTGTAAACAACACGAGGTAGTGAGAGGAGGGGGGAAAGGCAGAGGGGGGAACTTGCCCCATTTGCCCCACACACCTGACCTGGTCACTTCTTTCCACTTCTTTCTTCTTCTGCTTTTGGCTGCACACAAGGAAAGCAGCAAAAGTCTTTTTTTCTCTCCCCAAATTCTGCCAGAAATGAGGCTGTGCCGGCAAGGACTCATTTCTGGTGGAGTTTGGGGGAGAGAAAGAAAGACTTCTGCTGCTTCTGCTGTTTTCCTTGCATGAAGCCAAGAGTCTCTCTCTCTCCCCCCCCCCCCGAAAACAGAGCTGGAGATGGTAAAGAATGATCGATAGGTAGGAAAACAGGGTGGGGGAATTTTCCTGCAGATTTTTTTTGGGATTTTCTCAGGGTCTCTGCTGTTTCTGCTTTTTCTGCAGAAACCCTGGGAAAATCCCCCCAAAAATCTGCAGGAAAATCCCCCACCTCATTTTCCTATCGATCGCAGGATACCATCTCTCTCTCTCTTTTCGCCTTGGAAGGGGTGGGGATGTGTGAGGGACCTGTGTGTGTGTGTGTGTGTGTGTGTGTGTGTGAAAGAGAGAGAGAGAGAGAGAGAGAGAGAACATCACTACCAGCCCTCCAAGGTTAGATCGGATCTCTGTCTCTCTCTCTCCCACCAACGTCAGCAAGCCATCGTCAGTCAAAATTCATATTAGTGGTCCGTGGGATTTAAAATTATGAGTTTGGTGGTCCCTGAGGTCCAAAAGGTTGGCGACCTCTCTCTTAAAAGATCAAATACTTATGATTAAACCTTACCCATAATTTAAACTACCATTCTGTTTTCCCTGTATCAGAATAGTTTTGCCTTCTCATGAACAAAGCTGTTGAATGAGTCTCTCGTTCAAGTCCCTCTGAAAAGCTTCAGACTATATTTCCATACTGAAATCTAGGCTCTGCTGAGGTTTGTATCAACACAGCTGTTCCTTTACTATCTGGAATCTTTTGTTGTAATCCATTTATGTATTTATTACAGTTTATACCATCCCACCAAGCTAATGCATTTTGTAAGTTAGAAACACCATTAAAAAGATCTGCCTTAGATGTGACTTCTGGGGAAAAACGATGAACTGAAGATGGCCATGGCAGAATGCAGACAAGGACTTCAGACCACCTGCAAGGGCTGCAGATAGTGGCTCCCCACAAGGAATTTTCAAGACAGCAATCTCTGGCAGGTTCAGAGCTCTGGGAGACAAGGGAATAGCCATCTTGCTCAAACTGCAGACTTTAAAAGGGCACTGGGTTCGTATACTTTTTGTAATCACTTTCAGAAATTGCTTGTTAACTGCTTTTCAGCTATTAGGAACCTTTGGGTTGATAAATTAAAAGCACCAGGTGAGTTTCTTTCAATCCTTAGTGAAAGAAGTTTTAAATACAAGTTTAAGGACTTTTTCTTTTCTGGAATCAATAGCATAAGGGTGCTTAAAACATTGATTTTAGAAAGTTACAAGGGGACTAAGGATCCAGATAAAATTGAAATAAGATTTTGGAATTCATTAGAAAGAATCCTTCCCACGAGAAAATGCTTTTGTTTTGAATTCCTTAAAAAATAATACGATTTTAAAAATTGGACACTAAAGGAAACCAGAAGGAACTAAAGATTACAATTAAAGGAGATTTTAACTTCACTAACAAATATAAAATGAAGCAAAATCTTTTAACATTGGGCTTACTGAAGGACATTTTTGAAAGTGGATCTCAAAGTTAATGTTAAGAGCCTCTGTAGATAAACTGTGTTTAAAAGATGCTATGGAAGTGGAACCTATATTACCTGACATAACTGTGATTGCTTTGAAAGTAGATTTAAAAATGACAGGCTACAAGAAGGACACTGAGAAATATTTTACAGTGGGCCTACAAGTGAAACTGGTTGATATGATAATAATTAAAAGTGATCTATAAATAACAAACCAAGAGTGTGACATGGATAATTTTCCTATACTGGATTTACAAAAGAGGTTAGTAAAAGCTTTGAAGAATTTTGTGAAAAAGAAAAATGAAAAGAAATCAATTTTTAGGACAGGCGTGTCCAACTCATGGGCTGCATGTAGTTCTGGACAGTTAGTAATTTGGCCCCACAGTTATAATAAAAATATTTTAAAAAATAGAGGAAAGTTCTAATTTATAAACATCAACTATATTATATATTTTATATGTAGCCCAAGACAATTCCTCTTCACTCAGTGCATCCCAAGCAAGCCAAAAGATTGTATACCCATGGTCTGGGATCTATGTGAAGGGACTAAAGATCAAGATTATTAGAATGAAGGTACCAGTATATATATTTAGTTTATTTGATCAATGTTAAAACAGATATGCTGCTATCTCTAGTTACTTCTTAAGGGGCTTTTGTTGATATCAGGATGGAATTATGAGGCTTTATTTGTTTATAGATAAGAGATGAGACATGAGATGAAGGGATTGTTTGTTATATTTTAAGAGTAGGTAATAAGTTACTAAAATTGTTTATACTTAGAATGAAACTCATTCTAAGAAATATATATATATTTCTTTTTACTATATTATTTTTTCTATCATTTTTTATTTTTTTCATCTTATATTTTTATATTTTGGTTTTTATTGTTGGAAATTGTAATTTTAAAATAAAATTACTATTTAAAGAAAACAGATTTGTCTTACGTCCCATAACTTCTTCAATTTACCTCATGGAAGAATCTTAATCAGAGTATTTGTAGGTGATCTGACAGCATGGGTAGAATCATTGTAAAGAAGAGGGATCCTATAAAATAGTCCAGTTCCACCCCATATAGGGTTTTATTGGTGTTATTGAGTTGTGCCTAGAAGCCTACTGGCAACCAATGCAATAACCATAAAATAAATATTATTCTGTAATAGCATCTCAGCAGCCTCTCTCAAAGAGACATTAATAATCTCCCTTATCTAGTCCCCCTCGAAACTGCCTAAAGGAGCCAGATGTCAAGGCTCATACTACAGACAATTATAACAGTTCTTCAGAGTTCATAAGTTCAAAGGTATCCTGGCTCACATCTCAAGACATAATACTAATCACCTTGCTTTTCACCTTTGTTACTACTGTCTGTCCATCTGCTCAGTCCAAGTGTACAAGAAAGGGCATGAATGAACAGCATATAGCAGAACTCTATTTTTACACTGCATTTTCCTTCTGGATGATTTTATGGTGTGAACCTAAAGTGAACATAATGTCATTGCCTTGGAAAACAAATTGGGATATCTTGACAATACATCCTATAAATAAATACAGAGCAGGCATGGTGAACATAGCGATTAGGTTTAAAAAAGAGTCCTTATGCATATGTAAGAAATAGCATGGAAAAAACTTACTGATTTTCTAGGCAGACTTTCAGTTATGGCATTCAGTTGTGTCTTTTTATTAAAACAACAACAACTAAGCACTAAATATGCAGAGAATAATGCCATTAATATAGTAGCCATACACGTCTACATTTCAGCAGAACAATTAGGTAAAAAAAATATTGGAGGTAAAACACTTGAGAATTAATGACAGCATTTAACACTTTCCAAAACACAAGTTAGTTATTAGCAAAATATTTGAAAAGGTACATAGAGCCCAATGAATTAAGAATCAACTTTATTTAGGTAACAAATAAAACATATGTAAAACAATGGAAAATATTTTGAACTAAAGACTTCTGTAAAACTAATAAAGCAGAGCAAGAAAGAAGAGCAATAACCAAATATATAGGAGAGTGTTTCTCAACCTTGGTAACTAGAAGAGATGGGGATTTCAGCTCCTGGAATTTCCTAGCGAGTGTTGGCTAGAGAATTCTGGGAGTTAACTTCCATACATCTTCCAGTTGTCAAGGTTAAGAAACATTGGTATAGAGACTGTCTAGGTATCTTAATGCAGAACTTTCTAGGGTAGCCTTTCCTTTCCTTGGTTGTTTGGCTGCATAGAAACAGAGCTCCTCAAGGAATTAGCATCCTAGATAACATCAGTAGTATATATTTAATGCACTAACCAGAAATTATCTCTTAATGTTCACTTCTGTGGGATCCTATCAGAGATGGTATTCAGCAGGTTCTGACCAGTTCTGGAGAACCAGTAGTGGAAATTTTGAGTAGTTTGGAGAACCGGCAATACCACCTCTAACTGGCTCTACCCCAATCTATTCTCTGCCTCCTGAGTCCCAGCTGATCAGCTGCATCTTCTTTTGTTGCCCTGCGAAGGAGAACGGAGCTGGAAAGCGAGTTAGGGGTGGGGAGGGAACGGGGATTTTGCAGTATCTTCCCCTGCCATGCCCACCAAGTCATGCCTACCAAGCCACACTCACAGAACCAGTAGTAAAAAAAAATTGAATCCCATCACTGGATCCTATTATATCACTTTTCTGATATACAAAGTGTATCAGTCAATTCATGCTTGAGATGCACTTCAATTATTTATCTAGGAGGAAATTCCTAGTTACAAAATAAAGCATGGGGGAAAATAGAAACCATCCTAAAACTAAGAATTTTGGAGTTGATGAAAGTTCACTATGTCCAAACCTCATTAATCTCTACTGTGACTGCATGAATGAGCTACCATACTGTTATGGCTAAATCCTGCAGTTCTGATCCGAAGTCTTACTGTGTCATAAATGCACCAGTGTCATTCCTATGGCTGCACAATAGTTTTGTTCTTCAAGGCAGGGTCTCTTGAATTCATTGATCATTAACTTACTGCTGAGATGGAATCTAGGTTTATACCTTTATTTCAGTATACCACTGACAGGCAAATAGTGGTGTGTAGCCAAACAACACGCTGCTTGGTGAACATGTTAGGCAGATATCAAGACACAACGTTATCTTTAAAGTTAATCTGCAATAAAGATGCACTGAAAACAATGCATGTCCTAGATCACTCACTTTATATGTATATATATGCAGGTCTTTGTGCTCGCACAAGCACAAAGCCGAAAGCACCAGCCTGAAGATGGAGAGGGAGGTCTCGTCGAAACGTTGCCCAGATAGTCTCAATCTTACACGGGAAAAGACCCGAACACACCAAGACCTGCATACCTGTACCCGTGAAAATCTATGAAAACAAACAAATATATATATGTGTGTGTGTGTGTGTGTATACATATATAATTCGCTAGCATTGTTAAGGGAGATAATTTTATTTAAGTTCCTCCTCAGAACATGGTGTTTCTAATTTCAGGCACTCATGCTTTTTAAAACTTCATATATAATAGTATTTGTGACCATATGATTTAGCTGGACTAATAGTGAATTCTAATCACTTGCAGAACTGCAAATTATTTTTAATGTTATATTTATTCCATGACTGCATAAGTCTAACACAGTACCCTGGTTATAAACATACAAATCTTAAGAAACTTCAAATCATAATTGCAAAAATACTTTCTTATAGAGGAAAGCACATTCAGCTGAATACTGCAATAAATGCTATGCTTCCAATGTGTGTGGATTCTTCTTTATCCCAATTCTGTTGGAAAGAGATTTTTTTATAAGGACAAGAGATCATCAGGAAATTTCATAGCTGAGACAAGGGTGGGAATTAAAAAAAGAGTCACAGAAAAACACAATAGCAAATCAACTGTTATTTCCATTTGGACACTAAAAGTTGAGGTTGACTTGAAGAAGCAAAACACTTCCTGGTTTCAGAAAGGAGCTCTATTTTCATCCTGATTTTCTTTTTTTAAAATCTGTTTGTTTGTTTCCAGAATGCTTAAATAATGGACTGCATGTACTAACTTTTAGTCCCAAACAATAGAGAAGATGCTGCGTTAGATGTATAGTTTTATCCAACACAATTTACATTGGGGAGGGATTATTGCAATTGTAAACCAGCAAGATCTAAGATTCCAGTGCCTACATTAGATAGCTTAATGTATTTCAGCCTTGGGCCGTTTCTGCTTTTCTACTCAGGATGGACATTAGATCTTCTTGGATGTGAAAAACTATAGGAGGGCTCATTGTTTCCATTAAGCCATGCTTGAACTATTATGTTTTCCTGAGCATTGATACGGTTCTGTTTTTTAGGTCTTTTTTCCTGACTATGGGTTGTTTTGTCAGCTTTGGGTAACTAGGTTAATTTGTCATTCCTGACTTATTCTGCCTGTGGTCCTGCCCTTTTAGCACCTCTCTGAATCCTGACCTGCTCAATCCATACCAGACAGACTACAGTTCACAGCGTTCATTCTCAGCTGACTGTAAATGTTTGCTTACGGTACAAGGCTAATGAATAAACAAACTACGAAAGTGTGTGTGTGTATGTGTGTGTATGCCTGTGTTCATATTCCTATGCTTTTGTCGATTTTCCACAGCCTTTAACAATAATACTTCATTAATGATGAATGTATTTGCCACAAGTTGAAATAAATCAGCCCAGCTGTTGAACACGGTCATTTTGGAATCACTGAAGTCCAGAACCAATTTCACCCTGGTATTAACTTCATGTAGAAATGGACCTAAGATTTGGGCAATTTTTGGCTTTCCTAATTCCATGACCATCAATCAAAAGAGGAGAGTTCAATGACAGGAGTAAAGTGGAATTCTCTATGTGTATTAGAATGCAGGGCTCAGTGAGACCAGTAGTGTCCCCTTCATTCTGCTACACATAGAGAATTCCACTTACTCTTGTTATTGACTCAAAACTTAAGATTTAGAAACTTAAGGCCTAAGACTGTGGTGTTAATTCAGTATTATTCAGGGGCCAGAGGAATATACTTCCCTCTTGTCGCAGAGCAGCTGTCCTTGACTATGCTTTCATTTCCTTTGTGCCAAGATTGCAGTCTAATTCAAGCCAAATCTTTTTTTTTCTTCATTCCAGGCATAGTATATAATAACATTTTCAAAAAACAAACAAACCACAAAGCAAATCAGAGTAGAATTTTCGAAGAAAGAGGAGTTTCCAAAGATTTGGGCAACTTTTGACTAAGGAGGACAAAAATAAAGTTTGTTCAAGTGAGAACACATTCAATGGGGGCCAAAATTCTTGACCCTGGCTTCACACCTCAGTAACCTTATTCTGTGTATCTCCCACTATTGAGAGCAATGTAATTCTCCATGAAATAAATTTGGAGGATTTATTCTCTTCCACTCACAAGCTGACTGCTTTTGCTCTAAAGCTAAAATCATAATCTTCTTTTCTTCGGGAAACTGTTATGCTACTTTATGAGCAGGAGGCAAAGGAAGATTTAAATACTGAGATCTTTTGCTCAATGCTTTCAATCTACATACGCAATAGGAGCACACAGTTAATGTGCCTCCAGCATGAGAAATATTTATCTGGAAGCTTTCAGGAGTTTCTCCTCCCCTCACACCACATTTCGCATTAGATCATACAGAAAACAAGCCCTCTGAGAAGCTTCAATAGTTGATGGTATATCAATTTAAATAAATAAATATAATCTATCTCTTCTGAGAACCATCAGCAAATGAAATCTCAATAGAATCAGAACAAAATAGGCAGAAAACTGGTTGGGCTAAAAGTCATAGGCTGAAGGATTCTGATAACTATAAAATATCAAGGACCCAAGTATCTTCTTCTCTGGCAGACCTTGAAGACAAATCTCTCAAGACAACTGAAATCCATCTATAACTGATCAGAATATAGAGAATTAGATAATATGACTTGCAGGCAAAGAAATGTGTTTATATGACCTTCCTCAAAGTTATGTGTCAAGTTGTGACACAGATCAGCATTGAGAAAATACTTTTTTTAAAAATAATGCTCAGTTTGATATGCACATGAACAACTGTCTAAGCAATCTACCTTATATAACAAGCATGCCAACACTAAAAGATACGTGTATCCTGATTTATCTTATAATACTTAAAGCTTTTGGAAAACCTTCCCCACCTGATGCTCTCCAGATGGAGTGTACCACATCTTCCATGACTAACAGTCAGCATCAGATATACTGACTGTGATGGATGCAATGATCCAAACCATCAAGAGCACATTGAATTAAGAAAATAAGTTCTGGAAGAGAAAACACTGGGAAAGCTTTTTTTGTTCCATCCCAAAAGGATTATGATGGCAATGTGAGTAATATGTTTTTTAAAAAAATTACCTAGTCCTACCTCACCATGATTTTTGAAATGATTTTAGCAGCAAGGCAATACAAGATACGAGAATTCAATGAATTGTGGTGAAGAACTAATTCAACCTTAAAATAACGAAGAAAGTAAGCCAGCTTTGACACTATGTAATATTTATTTTGTCTATATGTGTGTCTTCAAGTCAGTGTTAATTCCTGGTAATTGCTTGGATGAATCTCTACTGTTTTCTTTGAAATATTTCAGAAGTGGTTTGCTTTCTTCCGAGGCCCAAGAGAGTGTGACTGGTGCAAAGTCACCCAGCTGGCTTCCGGCCTAAGGCTGGACAAACTCACTCACCAGTTTCATCTGCACTCATCTCAGGTGAATGATAGGATACATGATACAAGGTTTCTGGTATCGTTCATCTTTAAGGAATTTATGACCATTCATTCATTACCATTCATAAAAGAAGTGCTAATTCTTTTGAGGGCAAAAATAATTGGGCAAGAGCAAAGCCTCCAAGGTACGTTTTTTTAGGAGAAGTAGAGGTTCTGAAGACAAGCTGCCAGCTCTCTTTGCTACCTCTTTTTTCACTTCGATCATGATGCCATTATCTACTGGTTCATTCTATCCATGTATCCTATTGAAGGCTTGTTGTCACAACAACAAGAGGGGGGGAGAAGGAGATACAAGGGGGGAAAGGGAGAGGGAGAGAGACAGAGAGAGAGAGAGAGAGATTTTTTTTGTGATGATTTGTCCCTAACCTGGTCCTTTAGTTCTTCAAGTAACAATTTTATTGTCCCTATAACTGTGATTGAGTCCATCCATCTTGCTGCTAGTTGTCCTCTTTTTGTTTTTCTTTCCACCTTACCCAACAACACAATCTTCTCTAAAGAGCTGGTTTCTTTGCATAATGTATTTGCGACTGAAGAAGCAGTTTGTAGCCATTAAATGGAATGCCATAGTTGCCACTCTAATTACAAAAGGAATGCATTGTAGTTAATCAATTTCTTCTTGCTAGAATTAATTCTTGTTTTCAGAAAATTTTGGAACCATGGGTATTTATTTATGCTCTTGGATAATGTTTTGTGGGATCAATTGTTTTTTTTTTTAAACTTAAATAACAGATATAAAATAACACTTGCAGGATTTACTTGAAAGGAAGACAATGTTTTTCCAATTTTAGATTAGCAATGTGTATGATAAATGAGGTCAAACGAGCTTCTTTCTGATTATTCTGTCTTTATTGTATTAGGGAATTTTGGGTAAATATGATATTTTTCAAATTCCCAGTAGCATCAGCATCTATAGGAAAAGAGTATTTACAAATTAACAAGCTGTAGTTACCTTTGCCTATAAGTTTCATTCTTTGTGCAAATTATTTGTTGGAAAGTGTTCCACATGCTTCTCTGTAGAAGCAGTGAACATGCATGTGTTCAATGGTGGCAAATAAACTTAGGGTTTATTACAAAATGCCACTACTGCTCCTGGTGTGTGTAATTTGTGCACCTGCATTTTTAAAGCATTTCAGCATTTTTCCCTTTGTGAATTTACTGGTAACACACATTATCTTCCCAGCTGCCACAATATGGTATTTTCCATCTGTGTTATGTCAGCCCTTTGTTATCCAAGAGCCATTGTTTTCACAGCAAATATCAACTAAAAGTGGTACAACAAGAATGGGTTACTTGGTTGCCCTGGAATAGACTGACTATCCTCAGTCTGATATTTCAAAGCTCATTCAATCTGAACCCCAAAAGGATGCAACTGGAGCAGATATCTGGAATTCTCATAAACTTAAAGCAATTTCTCATTCTATCTTGAGCACAAAAGGCCCTTTGAAAGACTCCACACATTTGAGGACAAAGAACTTCTCCAGGGGTAGGAGAAAATTTTCCAGCAGGATTCCCTTTAGCACTGAAGGTAACACTGATACTGAAACAGACTAATGAGAAGAGATCCCTCCCGGCATCTTGCCTTGGGATTTAATTGAAGTATGGGAAATGCGTGAGAGAAAGTAAACTGCTGGAAAGCTTATTGTACAATGAAAGAAACCACCTTGGAAGTAAATAAGCTAAGAATGCATTCCACTTCCCCATGAGAATGTGACTAACGTTCTTTTCTCCTTTGGAAGAATGCCTAAAGCTAAAATAATTCGATCCTTTTCTTCATCTTTATATCTTTATCTTTATGTATCCTTATCTTTTTTATCTTTATCTTATGTTTATCTCTCTCCCCTCCTTCTTCCTCTCCTTTTCCTCTCCTCTCCATCTCCCTACCTGTATCCTCTCTTTCTCTCTCTCTCTCATTATCTCATCTTTATCTATTTTATCTTTCCTCTTCCCTTCCCTACCCTATCTCATCCTACCCTATTCTGCCAAGCATTTGTTTGTTTTCATTTTATTCATTCATATTTACATTAAAAATAAGGGTGGGAAAGGCAATAATAAAATACTGGTAACATTTCAACTTGTCCTAAAATGTAAAACCAGAACAATCTGAAATTCTGTTAAAAACACATCAACAAGTGACGCGTTACATATCCCGACAACATACTACGTCTATGCTACCCTTAGCCTTCAGCAAGAGTTCAACTGCAAACATAATAGAGATGAAGTGCCAACCTGGCCTCAGTGTCCACATATTCCTTGTTCTTCTGTGATGAGAGCCATTACAGCAGAAGCTATGTTTTCTATTAGAAACTTCCCTGGAGTTGGGAACACCAATACAATTGAGGGTTAGTTGTAAGCAAATTAAGCTGAATACACACATTCACACTATACATCTTAACTTTTCAGTGCAACTTTCTTCAAAGACATTCTGCATGAGTGCAGTTCTTTACTTTGGAACATTTTAAAAAGTGCCTACTTAAAAGTTAGCTAAAAGTTGGGTATCAAAAACTAATATAATTTTGGTCTTTCTTATCCACTGATAATCTTACTCAGAGAGACTAAATCATTATTTCAGATGATGTTTTCAGACATCTTCAGCTGCATCGCCATATTTACAAAGGCAAAATGACACAGGGTAACCATTAGAACTAGTTCTAGACTGAGTAAATCAATGCCTGATGGCAAGTCAGTGGCTATGCAAAAATTTCTAAATACAGTTTAAAAGAAAACAACACATAAAAAACCTTTTCTGTTTCTTTTCTGTTCTCTACAGTCTTTCATAATCCTATGGAGTAGAAATGCTGAAAATGTACATGCCTGAAGGAACTTTTGCATTCATAAATTCATACAGGCCGAAGTCATATTATTTGTTTAATAATATGTTTACATTTCACAATTTGTATTATATACAATGGAATGTATGCATTATATTCAAATATATAACTTCAATAAGAAATTATAGATATCCTCAAGGGCATGTTATGATTTATTTATTAATTAATTGTAATGTTGAAAACGATGATGGTGATGATGGTGATAATGATCTGTTTTATATGGCCAAAGAGTCCAATACAAGTCATTGCTTTTATTGAAATTTAAGGTTATTTTTCCCAATATCAATGACCTAATCCTGTCTTCCAATCAATTGACTTACTCTGTTTACTATTAGCCTTCAACAGAGAATGACTCAAATCAGTGATCTAGAAGCCATTTTTAAGTGTTCCAAGCTGCCACAAACAAGCCACTTTATTTCAACCCCACAAGGGAATATTTTAAACAGAAATCCATGGTGTGAATTGCAGAGGGGGGGGGGCTGGGGGGGCACAGTGTCCTCCACACTTGTTTCATTTCTTTTTACACCTACCCCCCAAAAATGTGCAAAGATGGAGGGCCTGTATTTACCTATTGAAATCATATTTAAAACATATTTATCTATGTAAATCACACAGATAAAAGATGGAAAATCATCTGACAAGTACTGTAGTCTGCTCCATGCCAGGATGGGAGAATTTAGCTGACTTTAGGGAGGTAGTTTATCACCAAGCAAATTAGAGATAAATGCAACCTTTCTGGGGTCAGTTAATTCTGTTGCACCCCATCCTTAAGATCTCCCCTCCCCATCCCAATATGACTTAATTAAGCTTGTGTGAAGATAGTTTTAATTCCTTAATTTCTGGCATGAACTGATTCATGTATTTTCAGAAAACAAAACGAATGCAACGAATCTAGACTTTCCTACCTGTATGTCTGCCAGATTGATTCTTGTGCTTTATTTCAGCATTTACCGGCTTAACACAACCCATCTATGTTGGATTACTATATCCATCTCATCCATCCCACTCAGAAGAAGTTCTTGATCTTTCCAGGAAGAATTTCAAAGGGTCCATTTAAAGGGGCAATGGAGAACAGGCCTTACTAAAGTTCAGCCCATTGCCTTGCTTTCTGCATGTCATTCTCTGAATTCAAAACTGGTTTAGTTGACACCTTAAACTATACTACTATTTTCTCAGAAGTAGGAAGGTAAATAGAGATACAAATAAAAGGGGTAGAAAATATAACAACACAGGCAGAACAAAGTAACAAAAATTGTTTTCAAAATTAAGTCGTGCAGTTTTCAGCTGTTGGTGGCTCTTACATAGCTCTTCTTGTTAAACTCTAAGTACTCGGTTCAATATCACTAAAAGTGTATTAAATCCAAAGATGGTTGATGTGGATTTATTTATTAGGATTTGGTTCTTATTAGCACTGTTTAAATTGTGCAGGTCCATAACTTGCCAAAAGCAAATGCAACTTGCTTTCTCAGGGCTTCAAGGAAGACTGTATGAGCTGTTTGGCAAGAGACACCTCCACAAAGATCAATAATTAGCATTAAGCAGAGCTACTTTTTGAGAAGCACTCCTTTCCTTTGGAGACATGCATATTCCACATTAACAATGCCTTAAGTAAAATGATAAAGAGATGTATCAGAGTCCATTTTCTAAGTGGTGCATGGGGAGCTATACTCACAGGCCTGCTTGGTATTAAATGCTGTTTCCGCACTTGTCGTAAACATTTTCAATTACAGTGAATATTTAGACTCGAGCAACACAGGCTTTGGGATGTTTTTTACCATTAACTTTTTAAAAGTTCAAAGAAGATTTTGCAGGGCTGAATGAAGGATTTGGAAGGGGACAAATAATTAAGACTTTTCTGGGACCATTTTGAAAAGACTGCTACTCTTCTGTTAACCTAAGTTGTTAAAGAGGACAGAATCATGAACAAAAGTCTAATGGGAGTGTTGCTTAATATTTTATCATTGGCCATTTTATATTCACCATCATCTTCCATACTGTGCTCCCTCTCTTAGCATGTTAGAAAGGATTTCCTCTCCCCACACTTTGGTTGCCTGTTCGTGTCTCTTTTACTGCAGACTAGCAGGGGTGAAATTCAACCACCTCGCACCACCTTGGGAGCGGTGATAGGGATGACTTGAATTGGTTCGGAGAAATGGCAAGGATGATTTGAATTGGTTGCCCCCACACACGCCTGCCCACTTTCTTCCTTTTAGATACTGAGTCCCACCAAGCCACAGCCATCAAGCCACACCACAGAGCCGACAGGGGAAAAAGTGAATTTCACTTCTGCTGCAGACCTCAAGTTTTTGGAATGAGATTGAAAGTTATGACATTCAGAGTATAGACTACAAGTCTCCATTTTTCCAGAAGTGAAATTAATGGCATCAGAGTGTCCTTCCTTCCTTCTTGCTTAGAAGATCTGTATGCATCCCTTCCTACCTGGTTCTCAGAAAGTGAAACTTTACCTCAGGAAATGTTCTCAGATTCAAAGTTCTTTAATGCTCTGATTACTGCCCCTATTTATTTGAACGTATCAGCTTGGATTTTATATTATCAGGGCTTTCGGTACTATGAGTTATGTTCCATACACTGTTTTACAGCAGGCAGGAGAGAAGGGATTTAAGCAAAGAAACAAATCTAAGGCCTCCATATTTATTGTTTCTAAACCAGTTGGAGCTGGGATGATTTTGGATGGGAAAACATAAACCTATTAACATGTCTCCTTGTCCTCACCCTATTAGTTCTCAGTGTGCTTCTGGTATTGCTTTTCAGTTCTTTCTGGAAACATGGTAAAAGTATCATAAAGACAACAGTCTTATCCAGCTTGGTGCCATTCGGACCTGTGTTCAGACTTCAACTTCCATAATTTCTAGGCAGTGTAGAAGCTCTCTGGACAATTCCACTCTGTAGCTTAAACTTCTTGTCTCTCATCCTGTTTCTCTTATTTCATAAGTCAACTGCAGAAACTAATCCACATTGCAGTCAGTTGGCAATGGGGCCAGTTGATGCTCAGTTCAGATAATGAACCAGAATACCTGATAGAACACCCCCTGCTTCTTACTTTCACCAACTTTACAGAAAAGGTGATCTTCAATGGATGCTCCTCTGTGGGCTGGTCTTCCAGTATCATTCTTTTTTTGGGGGAGGGGAATATTCCCTTCTCACTTAGTCCTGGGCCTTTGCTTGCACACAGGAATGTCTTCCCTTTTCCTTCCCACATTATTTCTTTAATACTCAGATCTTTTCTCTTTGGATAATACTATAGCACTGATCCTGCAATAATCAAAATATTAGGGAACAGTCTGCTCTTCCACACTAGGAAATGAAATTCATGCTAGTTAATATCAGTTTTCAAGGAGTTATCTGTAAATTGTTCTATTCTTGAAAATTGCCTGGACAAAGTTGCCTTGCCATTTTCTTGGCAAGATGTCTCAGAAGTGGCTTGCCATTGCCTCAGTAACAGAATCTTCATGAGAATTAAGGAGGGTTTTGTCTGAGATGTTTTCTTGGATTACAGTTCTGGCCTGGACTCAGATTTCTTTTATCCAATTGTTGCTTTGACCTAGGCCTTCGTCCTGTTTCTCAAGGTTATTCATTCTTCCCATTATAGGAACATATTTTGTTTCTTTGTTCCCATATGCATGAAACTGTATAGCAAGGAAGTACCTATAACTTCATAAAGATCAAGTATTAATATACTTAGATTGCAATTTTAAAATGTTAAAAGATTAAAGGAAAGAAAGGGGAAATGATGATTCGTGGTGTTTTGGGCAGGGTTAGAGAAGTAAGGGAAACTTGCTCCACCTAGTCTGGACAGAAATCCAAAAAGTGCCTATTGGGATGTATAAGGGGATTGAAGGAAGCATGAGCATCTAGCGTCAAGGATAATTCATTGGCTTAATGGATCATGTTAGAATACTTGCAAAAGAAGTAAAGAAAAAAAAAGCAATGAACAATTGCAAATCAGCAAAAAATGGTAGCAGCCTGGCAGCTGAGGACAAAATGGCTGCCCAGAGCTGTTGGAAGGGAGAAGCATGTCAGGTACTGCAACCAATCATAGCTGGGGTTGTTGCTGGAATGTGAAGAAAGCACAGGAAACCATCCCTCTGAAGGGCTTAAGGCAGTTTTCAATCAAAATTGAAAAACATGAACCAAGTCTGAGACATTAGTAGCCTGGCTTATCAGTGTTTCAATTCTGTCAAAGTTCTAGATTCTGAATTCAAGCAAGCTCTCTATTGAGACATTATAAAGGAGCTTGTTCACTATCTGAAGGGTCTTCAGCTATATTTTATATAAGATTTTCAGGAACTGAAGAGATTAGTTATCAACACTCTGCAGAATGGTATTATCTCTATCAGTCTCTGCTATAGTAGACAATTAATAAAGATGATTATATCTCTGAGCTAAATTTGGTATATTAATGAACAGTACTTAACTTATACTACCCTGGTGACAAATCATTCAGAGGTAAAGCTGTGGTGTTTTCATGAATAACTCTTTATTCTAATTAATGTATCATCATACACAGGTTCAATCTGATATAAACAGTGTTACAGATCAAGGGTCTCCAACTTTGACAACTTTAAGACTTATGGACTTCAATTCCCAGAATTCCGGGATTTGAAGCCCCCAAGTTTTAAAGTTGCTAAGGCTGGAGACACTGTTACAGATAATACTGTATATACCTAAGAAACTCTTTGGATATCTGATTTACAATGACCTGGATGACTGCTAACTCTTTGCAGCCATCTAGTTGTAATCTGGATTTTTGTAGTTCAGATCTGGTAGTTTTTACATATACATGACATAAGATTTAACACATTTCCACAAGTATATCCTTCTATCATCAAGCCTTTCTACAAGCATAGACACAATAATAGCAGTAACAATAAAAATAACACAAAGAAAAGCTGTTTAGAATATCCAAATGGTCATTTGGTAAAAAAAATGAAATTTATTTAAGGGTTTCGTTTTCATTTTAAATATGGACTTTTCTCCAACATTCCTTTGAATTCATCTTGTAATAATCTAAGCCTACTCTCAAAGTAATGCATTTGATTTTTAACAACTAACCAGAAAAACCCGGTTAATGTACATCACAGCAATCCATGAAATTTGATTTTACTTGCCTTTTTTATGGGATGAAACCACATCAAACTTTTCCATCTAGAAGGATTGGCACCTTCTGTTTCAACAAAAGAAGCAAATCTTCCTACAATTTCTTTCATGTATATGGTCCTATTCCTACTTTGAAAAATAAAAATGGAAAACCTATTTGTATCCGACTTTTGTGAGCACACTGGAGCATATATGGAGCTCTTGATAAGAATGAATCACTTTATAGGCTTGTCTTTCATACATATAACCTTATCAGAAAGACACCTATATGTTCATAGTGATGGTGATTTAATGCATTACTTTGAGATGGATTCAGGAGTTAGATCACGCTGTTATCCTTTCAGAAAGGATTGGAGAATAAGGCAAAAGATATTTCAAAGGTTGAAAGGAAGTTAGGGGGTCTCCAATGCCAGCCTAGCACACTTTGCTGTCTAAAATGGAATCAAATTATTCATCATCCTGTATTAGGGATGTTTTGAGGCGGCAATGAAGAGGCACACACGTATAGTGATTCAGTCTTTTTGTTTATTTCCAGGACACCGACTGACTTGGTGGCGCGGCAGCCCTTCTTTTAAAGGACTCCCGCGCCTAAGTCAACCAATGACGGGGCGAGGATCTCCCGCCGGAATGTAGACCAATAAACAGTAAGTATTTCAAATATTAACCAATCCAGAACACCCCTCCCTCCTTGGTCCAGTCTGACCAATCAGGAGCCGCGCCTATGTTACGTAATCACGTAGATAGGCGGGGCTCCTGTGAGTCCGACTGGACCTGCGCGGCTCAGTTGCGTCGTTACCTTCGGCTGGTGCGGAGGGACCTGTTGCTCCTCTCGCCTCCGGCCCTGGAAACTTCGAGCAGGTCGAGCCGGCTGCGTCACAACCAACGGGCCTAACTGGGCTAGTTGACGTGGCCATGCCGCTCCCTGCTCGGCCTGGATTATCGACGACCCTGTCAGATGTTTCAGCGGGACGTTCTTCAGGATCAGGTGCGTAGCAGCGCGACCCGACCGGAGCTAGAGTTGAGGGTGTGTGTGTGTGAGTTAGGGTGTCATTGTCTGTTAGTGGGCTTTCCTTATCCAGACTGTTTGGTGGATGTTCCCCTTCCCCCCCAGGAAAATCGCCAGGTCTGGGGTGGGTGCGAGTTCTAAGTTGGTCTATGTGTCGTTTCCAGCTTTTGCCATCAGCGGTGGTAAGCCGGTAAGAACGGGGCCCGGTTAGATGTGTGATGGTGGCTGGCACCCATAAGGGTTGCCCTACCAGGTTTTTAGCGTAAACTAAATCCCCAATTCGGAATGTTCGGACTTTGGTTGAAGAATCTAGGGGTTTCTCTGGAGTGTAGGTGGGGTGTAATCTATCGAGAGGGGAACGTAGCTTTCTCCCCATAAGTAATTCAGCAGGGGTTTTGTTAGTAGTGCTACTGGGTGTAGTGTGTTGTAGGAACAATAGTTTGTCGATGCGTGTTTGTATAGGGCCCTGATCTAACTTAAGAAGGGTCTCCTTGGTAAACCGGACCATGCGTTCGGCCCGTCCATTCGCTGCCGGATGTGCCGGCGCGGTTAAGGCATGGCGTATGCCCAAACTGGCTAGGTAGCCCTCAAATTCTGTAGCCGTGAATTGAGGGCCGTTGTCAGATACCAGGACGTCTGGTAAACCGTGGGTGGCAAACCAGTGACTGAGCTGTCGGATGACAGCTTCAGAAGAGGTTGATTTCATGAGGCTCACTTCTAACCAGTTTGAATACGCGTCTACCAGAATCAAGAAGGTATGTCCCTTAGTCGGACCTGCAAAATCTATGTGGACTCTAGACCAGGGGCCCCTAGGTAGATCCCACTCAGTAGCTGGTGCCTTTGGGGGTGAGGGCCGGGAAGTCTGGCAGGGCTGGCAACCCGCGACCCAGTCGGTAACATCCTTGTCTAACCCCGGCCACCATACATAACTTCTAGCTAGACTTTTCATCTTTACCACCCCGGGGTGTCCCTCATGCAATAGTTTCAATATGGGATTTCGCAGTTTTTGTGGAATGACCACTCGATCCCCCCATAGTACACAGCCTTTTAGTACGGACAGTTCCATTTGTCTCTGTTTAAATGGTCTGTGCTGTTCTTGTAACTCAGAGTCAGGCCAACCCTTCATGATCCACCTACTCACGGTATGCAGTAGGTGGTCGTTAGAGGTTTCGTGCGCGATGTCTGCTGCTGTCATCGGGAGGTCGGGCAGGGTCTCAATCAAAAATGTTGAAGTGCTGGGGTTTGGTTCAGGATCAGAGTCTGGTAACGGGCAACGACTTAAAGCATCGGCGTGCGTGATGGTCGGACCCGGGCGGTACGACAGGGTGTAATTGTAAGCGGCCAGGAATTCTGACCATCTTGTCATTCTGGGTGATAGAATGTGGGGAGTGGGTTTGTCACCCGCCAGGATACCTAGTAGGGGTTTGTGATCGGTGATGATCGAAAAAGATCGGCCATACAGGTATTCATGAAAACGTTTAATACCCGAAATTATGGCTAGTGCTTCCTTGTCCAGTTGACTGTAATTCCTTTGGCTTTGGGACAAGGTTTTTGAATAGAAGGCAATCGGAGCCTCTCTGCCGTCAGGTAGAAGGTGGCTCAGGACAGCTCCGATTCCAAAGGGGGAGGCATCGCAAGTTAGTAACAATGGCAAAGTTTCATTATATTGAATTAACACTTGAGCTGAAGTGATCATGTCTTTAATTTTGTTAAATGCTGTTTCTTCCCGATGTCCCCACTTCCACGATGCGTCTTTGTCCAAAAGCCTATGCAAGGGTTCCGCCACCGTGGCTTTCTGGGGCAAAAAGACATGATAAAAATTTATCAACCCTAGGAAAGCTTGTAGGTCAGCCTTGTTAGTTGGTGTGGGGGCATTTTTGATGGCACGGGTTTTTCCTGTTGTTGGATGGATGCCATTTCCATCTATTAGGTATCCTAAAAACTCTATTTTGTCTGTGATAAGGGTACATTTGTCTTTTTTGACTTTAAACCCAGCCTCAGTAAATTTGGTCAGCACTTTTCTTAGGCGGTCTCGCAGTTGCAATTTGTGTTTAGCTGCAATTAGGACGTCATCGAAATACGGGATGACTCCAGGAATTCCTTGAAGGAGGCGTTCCATAAGAGATTGAAAAATGCCTGGTGCCACGCTAACGCCGAATTGTAGGCGATTACACTTAAATGCACCCCGGTGTGTCACAATAGTTTGGGCTTCAGCTGTTTTTTTGTCAACGGGCAGTTGCTGGTAAGCCTGAGCCAAATCGAGTTTAGCGAAAATCTTTCCGCCCTTGATAGAATGTAGCAAGTGTTGCACGACAGGCACGGGGTATGCGCTCTGTTGTAGTGCATGGTTGAGGGTCGCCTTATAGTCCCCACAAATACGAACCGACCCGTCTGCTTTTATAGGGGTCACTATAGGGGTCTCCCATTTAGCGTGGTCAACTGGCTCGAGGACCCCTTGCTTTACTAGTTTATCCAGTTGTTCTTCTATTTTTGGCTTTAAGGCAAACGGTACCCTTCTAGCCTTTAGTCTAATTGGGGCTACCTTGGGGTCTATGTTAAACGAAATCGGGTTACCCCGGTACTTGCCTAATTCTTCGCTGAACAGGTCCTGGAATTCTTGAATGAGATCTGCCTCCCAGTCAGCGTCTGTGATATGGTTGATACCGGTCATCCCTATTCCCAGCGGTTCGAACCATTCCAGTCCTAAGAGGCTGGGTCTGTTCCGGTCCACGATTGTTAGGGGAAGAATCTCAGTATGGTTGTTGAAGGTTACCTGGAAATGTCCAATCCCTACTACCGGAATTCTGTTTCCCTGGTAGTCTTTGAGTGTTAATTTCTGTTTGTCTAGTTCGCTTCGCCGTATGTCTGGGATCAATTTCTTAATAGTGTCCCAGGAAACCATGGAAAGGAATGATCCCGAATCCACTTCCATTTCACAATTTTTTCCTTCAATTCTTACTTGCACGTGGACTTTTTTAACGTTTTTTGTATTAGAGTGACCAATTATTATTGTTTGATGCGTTTCTTCCTTCTTGTAAGATGATTCTTTAAACTTTCTATTCCTTCCTTCCTGGCTCCAACGGTTGTTTGTTTTCTTTTCTCTCTCTCTTGGGGGAGGGCTTTCTCTTCGCCTGGGGCTGTAGCTTGATCGGGCTCTGCATACCCTTGCGATGTGCCCTTTCTTTTCACACTTTCGGCATATTGCATCTATGAATCGGCACTCTGATCTGGGGTGGTTTCCACCACAACGGTTGCATTCAAAATCAAACCGCCTGGTAGCCCGCTCTTTTTTCCCTCTCGCGGCTTTTAGGTGGCAAACCTCGTCTTCTTCACTACTGGTCTCAGTTTCAATATCCTCGTAGTGAGTTGAGGTTTTTCCTTGTTCATCATCAGCTTTGGTGGTTTCTTTGGATTTGTGGTGTGCAGCTTGATTAATCTGTTTCATTCTTGCTGCCGATTTGTGAGCGGCTTCGGCTGCGGTGGCTTTTTCAATGGCCTCTGTGGCTGTTATCTTGGGTCGGTTTAGCAACTTACTCTGCAATATTGGATCTTTTAAGCCTAAGACGATCCGGTCTCTTAGCGCCTCATTGAAATCCGAGAATTCGCACTCTCCACCTATTTCTCTTAAATCGGCCACGAAATCGGCGATAGGTTCTCCTTCTTTTTGGTTCCGGAGGTAGAACTCATGGCGCTTTATCAGGCAGGAAACTGTGGGCGCGTAGTGTTTCCTCAGGATCTTCTCTAGTTCGGGCCAAGTTAGCGTTTTAACATCGATTGGAGACGCTAGTGCCTTTGCCATCCGAAATACGGCTTGGCCGCAGTGGGTCAAAAACACCGCTCTCTTTCGGTGATCCGACACTCCGCTCAGATCGCTACTCTCCAAAAACATGAGGAATCGGTCCACATACGTCTGCCATTCCTCCTTGGCCGGGTTGAATTTTTCAGGCGGTGCGTTGCTTCCGGACATGATGCCGCTCGCTCTCCGCCGCTATGCACTCTCTAAACGTGTTGCCTCGATCCCACCTTCGTCGCCAGTGTTTTGAGGCGGCAATGAAGAGGCACACACGTATAGTGATTCAGTCTTTTTGTTTATTTCCAGGACACCGACTGACTTGGTGGCGCGGCAGCCCTTCTTTTAAAGGACTCCCGCGCCTAAGTCAACCAATGACGGGGCGAGGATCTCCCGCCGGAATGTAGACCAATAAACAGTAAGTATTTCAAATATTAACCAATCCAGAACAAGGGACATCACTTCAAAGGACTTTCTACACTAGTCAATTCCTGCTGTCATCCATTCCCCAATAGATGATACTATGAAAAGCTTATATCATCCAAGGGCAGGGGTGGCCTTGAGCATCTCCATGAAACATTAGAAAAGTCAGGAGAAGGATTTTCAGGCTTTGACCCAAAATTTCAGCCTCTAAAATGTAATATTAAGAAGAAACTGCATAATTATTATTAATATTACAATCAAATGTTGAATAGCAATGAAAAAGAATTCTGAAGTAGATCTTGCTGGAAGAAAACTTTGGCCATTTCACTAGAGTGGATCCATCATGGGAGAAAACAAATCTACTGTAATAGTAGATGAGTCTTCCATTTTTCTTCCAATGAAATGGTCAAAGGTTCCCTTCCCTTCTCTCTCTTTTTTTTAAAGTCAGGGCTGAATTATTTGAGAAGGAAAGGCTTCTTTGATACCAGGAGGTTCCTATAATGCTTATATAAACATGAAATCTTGTATAGTAATCTTGCTGTTCCAGGAAACAAGGGGTGAAAAACACTAATTTTAAAAGGTGTGTAGCTCTGCTCTAAGGAGTATCTATTCTGAGCAGAATATATCGAGGAATGAGTTATAATAAAATCCAGGGGCAGTAACATTAACATGAGCTTTCTTAAAATCTGCTTTATTCAGGCTATTCAGTTGATGTAGTTACAAAAATCCTCTCAGGTACATCTCAGCACCTCAATGGGGTGAGACAATTGAGCCAAGTGCTCAGTGGGCATGCCGCAATATTGAAGCAGAAAGTGTGATTTAAAGGTAACGTGGCAGTTTTAATGCAGAGCTTTCCTAGGTTTAAGTCTAGACCTTAATAGTATAACTTGCATTGACATTTTTTCATTTTGTTTTGACAACATAACTGAGTCTAATCTCCCTAGACTTGTGTTGTGCTCGCACTTCAGATTGTAATCTTACACTGTAGTTTTACCCTAAGAGCCCTATAGTGGCACTTTCTTTAAGCCATGCATAGAAATCATTTTACCACTGTAATATTATCTCATCCTAGCATCATAACAAGGTCTCGAAAGAGCTGCACTAAAATAATTTGGCCATTGTAATGACCTCACAATGTCAGGAACCAATTGCCATTCCAAACTCTAAATGAGCTTGAGAAGAAGCTTCTGTGCTGGCTGATCAGCAACTCATTCTGCAATGTCGGGCCTCTAATTTAAACCCCATTATGAGATGACCAGAGGTCCAAATTAGGATGGCAAGGTTCAGCACAGTATTTTATTAAGCACTCACAGAAATGTTAGAGCTTTGCTTGTATTTGTCATTCTAAATGGTCTGGAGAGAATAATGTTCTCTGTATAACTTTTCTGAACATTATTATGAGAAATGGACGAGGACCATCCATGCGGAGATGCTTTATAGTTATCTGATGCCACATGCCCCACAAGACTTGTAGATTGCATTCTACTAACCATTTAATTGCAATTTAGTCACTTGTCCCATCTGAGAACTAAAAACTGGGCTTTGGACAGTCTCTAGTAATAACTATTTCTAAAAATACATGATCCAGATAAATTCATCTTTCTCACTCAACAAGAGAATAGAGTCACTACATGTTTTATTGATTTGAATATTCCTTTTCTTTTCTTTTGGAAAGAAATACTAAATTGTGTACATGTGTACACATGTGGGAGTACCCAGCAGTATTTCTTTACTGTTATGCAAAGATGAAGTCCTGAAATCATCAGAAACTGATGGATTGGTGGATTGGTCTTGTGGCAACTTTATAAGATGTTGAGTATTTGGGGATTTGATAAGCTATCCCCCATCTGAGGGCCTCCAAAAGTATGATCACAGCTCACAGATTTCTCTGTCAATATGTTTATGAGGAAAAGTTCTAACAGGCCATGATATAAACACTGAAGCATTTACAGGACTGGTTCTGTACATTTCATGCACTGGTTTTATTCAGCAATCAGTATGTTAAAAATGATATTCTTATGCACTCCAAATCTTCCTAGGACATCTGAAAAACATTGTTATTCATTTATTCTCTTTTGTTTGCTTCTTTTCTTCTGCCCTCACTAGTCTCTTTATTTTCTCTAGTGGTATTCTGTGGATGACATGAGAACTCACCTGGGGGCTTTCTTTAATGAGTTGGGTGCTACTCCTGAGAAAGTGTTCATTATTTTAATTGAAGTCTTCATAGTTGGCTGACTTCCAAGTGGCCTACCAGATGTCTCTCTCAGCACAATGGTCGAAACAGATTATAATGTTCTTGCTCATTTTTCCTTTCATGACAGCCTGTTTTCAAAAAGGTGCCAGACTTTAAGGAAACATCTTTCAAATTGAACAGGTCTGTCTATTTAAAAGGGTGAGTCAATTATAGTACACTGATAGTGCATGTTGTGTGAGGTTGGAATACTGTGGTTTGAGATTAGCAACCACTGGTATAATAGTCCTATAATTTATCTTACGCAGAACTGATATAGACAATTATTTGAAGTTTGATAGTTTCATGGAATGTAAGGATTGGAAGAAACTTTGGAGATCATCTAGTCCCAAACTCTACTCAATACACAAATTGAATACTACAAGATTTCCAAAAGACTCCCTATGTTTAAACACTTCCTGAGGCAATGTGTCCCATTGTTGAACAGCTCTTACAATTAGAACAATTCTCTGATATCTATTTCTTTTTATTTTGAACCTATTATGCTGGGGGTTTGGACAGTTGAGTTGGTGTTCAAGCATCAGGGGTGGGGGGTGGGGGCACTACAATGGAGTGGCAAGTTTCTGTAGACCTCTTCCCCTGCAAAGGCCACTTTGCCTGCCTTCCAGGTAAGCCCAATAAGGAAGGAAGAAGGAAGAACAACATAGCACCATCTTGTTTGTTGCTGCAAGGTGTTGTGAATGGGCTGGTTCATCCTTCTGGGTGAGAGCCAGGGCAGAACTAGGGAGTAAATGAAGGAAGGAAACTATCAGCTACTGGAGTGGCAGGGGAGTGCACCTGTGAGTGCGTGAGCCAGAATGAGTGAGGGTCAGAAGATTTGAATAAGGGAGCTGTATATACATGTGTATGTGTGTGTTTGGTAGTGTGTAGTGAGGTAGTGGCTGGGTACTCTGATCAAGATGAGAATAAATAAAGCTATATTGCCTCGAGATGTTTGGCTTCCCTGATGGATGAAGACAATGGGAAATTCTTGGTCTTGGATAGGGGAAAGAATTTAGTTTTGGAGATGGAGCTATTAATGATGTGTGTGTGTGTTTGTGTGTGTGTGTGTGTGTGTGTGTGTGTGTAAGTGAGCCATGGTATTACGGTGATGGTGATGGATATGGGGAGGAGTGGTGGGAGAAAGGGATTAGTTCATTCTCAGGGAACATGGAAACATTGTCTTATACTATTTTTTGTGTTCAGTTCCTTGGTCTCTACCCTGGTATCTGTAAGCAGACCTGCCCTCTGACTGCCTGCTACTGTTGGTCTACAATAAGTTTTCCCACATCAGTGATTTAATTAATGATGAGAGGGCCAATCTGGCATGTATTACTGAAACCAAGTGAGGTCTTGAAGGGAGGTAGCCCTTTCAGAAATATGCCCAATGGGGTTTAGGTTTGGCATCAGCCAAACTCTTGGGCAGGGATGGAGGTGTGGCAATTGTCATCCAGGAACTGCCCATTGGTTTCTGGGGTGCATCACAGGTGACTGGATGTGAGGCCCTGTTTATTAAATTAGACTGTAGAGATCACTTGGCATTGTTGCTGTTGTACCACCCTCCTTTTTGCATAGCAATCTCTCTGACTTCATTTCAGAGCTGGCAATGTAGTCCCACAGATCTATGGCTCTGGGAGACACCAATCTGCTTTCTTTAGGAATGGAGTCTGAGGTGGCTTGGGAGTTCATGACCACCATGACAGCCATGGGATTAACCCAGGTCAACCAGAGCCTGACACAGAACATTGGTCACATTTCAGATCTATGTGATCTTCAACTGGAAGATCATCCAACAGTGACCTACATTTTGTGGGCCCAGGTGGTGGGTTGTCTGTGCTGTGGTGCCTGTCCCATGTAATATTTTGCCCATCCCTCAAGTCAGGTTAGCTTTCTCCCTGTTATCATTCATGAAATTCCTCAACATCTTGTTGTTTCATCAGGTCCCAGGTAATCAGAAACATTCTAAGATGGTTCCTTTGTGGTTGATCTTGTATTTTCTTCATGTAATTTATATATTTTAATTTTAAAAGTGTTTTTTATGTTAATATTGACTTTTTATATTTCTATAATGGTTATTTGAGTAGAGCTCTCATGAAGAATATAGAGAAGGATTCTTCAAATTTTTTTCAGAAGACAGAACAAAAACAGTCTCAAGCACCATTCTCTTCTTCTGTGCCTCCAACTATTCCTTATAAATGCTGTTCCGGGCATCTTTATCATTGTATCATGCTGTCCTCTAAACACACATCTGTTTGTCAATGTTATTCCTACATTGTAATTCCAAGAATTGGATGCAATATTATATATATCATTGATATACAATATATACACATTGGGCATTTTGTTGAACCAGTTGTATATCGCTATTCCTTGAACATAAGAAACAGCTCTTTGAGACAGAGCAATCTGGCACTGTCCCTCTTTTACATTTCTTCAGACTTTAGTTTTTGGCTATACTTCAGATAGTCTTATCTGAACTTGAAAAGTATGGTTTGTTGTTAATTAATGTGTGATAATTTTAAAATCTAATCTTGGCTTAACATCTTGGCTTGCTATCTGATTAAACCAGAATTTCTTAATATGGATATAGTGGGAAAATCCCAGCTTAACATATATAAAATATACATATTATAAGGGCTTCAAAATGGGGCACATATTATATCAATGACAGAGCTGAGTAGTTTTCTTGATAGTTACCAAGAGAATTTCAAGATCTCACTTCACTGTTGGGATGTCCATCCCTATATTTCTGTGATAGTTTAAAACTCATCAAGAACATTATACAATGGCTTGCTAGTTACAGCACAATCTATAATTCATCATCATGATTAAGAGAAAATGGCCTTTGTGTGGTAGCAACCAACCATTTTGAGCAATTTATTTAATACATAGTTACCTTTGAGAAATTCCCATAGAATACAAAACTATATGAATAAGTTTTTAAAAATGCTAAATTTTTCAAACTAAAATAACATTTGAATAACAATGCATGAAATATATTCTAAGAAACTTGATCTCTTGTCTATATAAATTGTTAAACATTCAACCAATTATAGTAACTCATCTCATACTGCCAGGTTATTTTTCCTTCTCATCTTCCACCTGGAGTCCTTTTGCCCACTATGCCTTTCTGCTCAATATATTTTCAAAGCAAAATATCAAAATAAAGCCAATCATACTGGAAAGATGTAAAACAAATAAACAAGCACAGCTTTTTGAAAATGGAGGATTAAACAGCCTGAGAATATAAAAAGATAGCATCAAAAAGAATCAAAAGGAAGGTGCCAGGTGAGCATCTTTGAGACATTGTTCTAGAGCCTGGAATATTTAAAACAGGAAGGTTGCCACCTGCAGAACTGGATTTTGTCCCATAGAAGAGGCTTTCTGTCCAATTATGCCCTTTCAGCAAAACTAAGGTTTACTGCTGTTGACTAAACAAGAGCAAGCTTATTGTGTGAAGTAAGGATCTTTCACAGGAGGAGGCACTCTGTAATTGTATGAATAGTGGTGTGGGCATAAAGACCTTTGTACAAATGATTTATCTGGAAGTTCTGGGCATATTAACTTTTGCTAAGAGCAGAGACTAAAAACTTTATGGGGAATGCTACATACACTCCAAAGACCAACAAGAGAATTTAAGTTAGATGTGATTAGTATGAAGAAAGTTACATTTATTATACTCTTATGTATAATTGATCATATGAAAGGCCTTTTGTAACTATAAAAGAGACAGCACATTAAATTGTTTTACCCTGAGGATTATACAAATTTGTGGATATCAGATTGAAACACCAGCCTATTGGTTTCATTGCTATGGTAAATCATTAAGATGTTCTATTTTGATCATAAATCTTGGTATCTATTTATTGTGAATCAAATTGCTCCTCCCAGCCTTTTGCTTGGCTTCATCTGTCAGAGGCAATCCAAGTACAATCTGGCAGCATTAATTTCTATTAATAGAGAGTGCCTGTGTCCCTATAATATGAATGACACATAATTTTATATTATCCTAAACATGGAGAATTATAGCTGAGAGGCCTATCATTTATCACAGAAGAGGGTATTGGGTTTTGGAGATGAGGGGAAGCATCCTGAGTTGATAAGATGATTCATGGTTTGTGCTAGTTCATCCAGGAATAATTTAGCTATGGCTTTTAGATGGAAGAAGTGTAGATTTGATGCTATAAAGGGGATGCTATAAAGCGGATACAGATTGGGAAGAGAAGAACTTTTTTCTGTTCATTGATCAACAGTAATCAAAAGATCTGATTTTCACCTTCTTCTGGATGTTAGCAATCTCCATCTGGTCCTTCTTATTCTAGTAATTTCATTTTCCTTTCTTCAAACAACTGGGGGCTCTTTTACCCCAACAGCAACTTCTTCCCTCTTACCCTCTAAAGCACTTCTGCCTGAGTGTCTTCATTGTTGTTTTGGGCTTGGATAGGTGAGGAGTAGAAAATTCACCATTCTCCCATCCTCACTGAAGAGTAGAACAGAAATAACAATGCCCCAGAGAGTACCCTGTTCTTATCCTTATATTTCATTTTGCAATAAGGACAAACAAAGATTATCACGGATGATTGTGAAAGACAGCAGAAATATCACTTCTCTGAATAACAGGGGGGTGAAGGGAAAACACAGCAGTTCCTTGCCATCTGACCTGAAGGGTGAATCCCAGGACACAAGAGTAGGACCAGGAGGGAATTCCCAGAAGTGGTAGATGATTCCATTCTGCAGCTCCCAAGGAAATCTCTTTGCAATGTTTCTTCTGGAGAAAAAGCCAAGGTGATAGATAATTGGGTTAGTTTCTTATTACTCCCGACCACATTGTGGGAATAGAGGGGAGTAGCAACAATTAAAGTTTGATGCAGCCTTGGATTTGGACATTATTTCTCAGATTCCCCATTTTGTTTTTGCATCTCTGGGAGAAAAGGTAGGCCATAATTGGCCAAGTAACCAAATGAGCATTGTGGCTAAATGAGAATTTTCCAGATCCAATTCTAACTAGTTCTATCAGAACACACACACTCTCTCTATCACGTCAGTGAAACCTATTAGGGTCCACCTCTAGAATGCCTGCTAATTCAGACATTATCTTTAAAAGCTTTATCTGATGAAAGGGAGAGTTGAAAAATTCCACTCTTCTTAAGTAAAAAGCTTGTTGCTATAGAAGCACTGATAGGGAGCACAAACCTCTTTGTTATTTGCAAAAAATCAAGTAGTTGCTCATTTCATATGTATATATGTATGTGTGTGTGTATGTGTGTGTGTGTATGTATATGTGTGTGCATGTGCGCGCGCACACACACACATATGTATATGTATGTATATATGTATGTACGTACGTACGTACGTACGTATGTATATATATGTATGTATATAAAGTTTGTTGACCTGGTGCCATCCAAATGTTTTGGGTGCAACTCCCAAAATCCAGTATCGGTCACTGGGAAGTTTAGGAGTTGCAATTCTAACACATCAGGAAGATCCAGTTTAGTGAAGACTGGTTTAGGACATACTTCCAATTATAATAATGTGGTCCTTTGAGGTAAGCACTATGATGGATTTGACATGTGGAGATTAAGTAGTTCTCCCACAGTCTTAGTTCCTAGCAAGCATGTAGTAAAGGTTAAATGATACCTGATCACAGAAAGGATAGAATGTAATTCTTCATTTTGCAGCCAACTAAACAGACAAAAACCCTTGCCTGGGCTTTCTCCTGTACATTTAACAGCAATCTGAAGAGAGTGAAACTAGAAGCAGAAACTATCACTTCCTCATGGCAGTTGTGGTTGACAGCAGAGGAGCAGGGCTTCTAAAGTAGCTAGCATCTCTAGGCACAATTGTAATACATTAATACATTTACCAGCCATGCTGTGCTTTTGAAGAAGTGGGTTTTGAAAAGAGTTGATGATGGCATGGGGAGCTTGTTGAGGGAATCAGGGTGCACCATGGTCTCTGGCTTAAAGAATTGGTGGAGGGAACAAATTAGAAAACATGGTATTGATTTAGTGGGAAAAGAACTGCCAGGTTTAGAATGCTTTCAGGTCCAGGTATCCTGCAAGATGCCGATCTAAAAGCCATTTTAGGCTACCTTGATGTGAAAGAAGAAGAAGGCCCTTTGCTTTTTTGAAACAAAACCCGACCATTTGTTAGGCTGCGAATGCACACAAAACCACCAAAGGAAACGTCAGGGATTTTTGGGGTAGTCAAACTTGAGTATCTTATCCAGCCCTGCCGATGTTAGTGACAGAATACTGCTGTTTCTCATAAAGCCAAAACACACAGCAGCAACAGTCCTCAAAGGATCTTGGTCACGTGCTTGCTTTATTGCTCTACCTTTGTGCACAGTAAGTTGCCACTTAGCTTCAGCTGCTGTTCCTGACTGACATTGTTATTTGTCTTATACATTTCAGAACTGCTTTGTAGTTAGCTTGGGAAATTGAGAGTACATATGTGGTTAAAAATGGTGAAGGGAGGGAGGGAGCTGTGAAAAAGGTGAGGAAATGTTGTTCTACTACCACCAATATCTCTTCTGCTCTCCATTTTTCCTTTGTCTTATTCCCTCACTTTTCTGCTGGGACAAATTTGACATTGGATTATTAAACTGAAACTAAAGGGAAAGAATAAAATTTCTTTATATTTATAATAACATATGCTAAAATTTGGGGTAAATAACCATTGTTTTTTTTAAGAGAAAAACAAAGCATTTTTTAATTGAACCTCTATTCACATTGCCTTATTTGGAGATAGGAAAGAATATTATATCTGGTTATATCTCTTAG
Source organism: Bungarus multicinctus (assembly GCA_023653725.1). Classification (NCBI taxonomy): domain Eukaryota; kingdom Metazoa; phylum Chordata; class Lepidosauria; order Squamata; family Elapidae; genus Bungarus; species Bungarus multicinctus. The sequence goes on from CM042846.1 coordinate 49,683,066, forward strand.
TGATGGTGCATTAATTTTGCTTCTTCTGAATATGAGGTGTCTGAATTCCCTCACTCTGAGCCTCTTGAGGTGTCTTCTATTAAGCAGGAGTCTTATTTTGCAGGGATTCCCTTTGTCAGGACACTGAATTCCAGAGTAATTGAGAACACTGCTGTGGGGTGATATAACGGTAGCATAGATGTTGACTCTATGTTTTGCCTCTTTACATTTTTAGTCTTCTAATTACTCATTTTTCAAAATTGACATAAACGCCACTGAAATATTCAGGGTGTGCTAATCAAAAGTGATCCAATTCAAATTGCTGTTTTGATTTTAATTGTTGGAGCAGTCCAGTTCAAAATGACATTTTTGTTCAGAAAATTAATACAATTTTGAGTTGATTCAATTCAAATTTCTCAATTGATTCAAAAGAAACATGCACTAATTTTATATACTTTAAAACAATCTGAATAATGTGAAATTATTTGGTGCATCCAATTTAGTTTTGGTATTTCAAACTGCATTTGTGCTTTAGTAAAGAAAGCTGCTTTGATTCAAAACTCAGAATTAAATCTCTGTACAGCTCTGTTAATACATGCGATGTCCCAATAGCTACTTGCCTTGATCTGAGTAGCCAAATAGCTATTGACAATAACCCTACTTTTTCTAAAATTGAGTTTGTACATGACTACAACCATGAGGGTTAACTTACAAATAATTTGTTTTGTTGAAGTAGATTATGAGGCTTTAGAGAAATTCTGAAAGGCTTCCAAAGCACATAGGTCAAACACAAAAGAAAAAAAAAACTTCAATTTGATTAGGAATTCAGATTTTAAGCTTTGGCTGTATCAACACAATAATGCTGCTAATCCAGACTCATTCATGGGAGTTATATTTAAAACAGAAATCTGGCTCTGACTTTACCAAAACATAGTGAAGTGAGGATAGAACGAATTAACTATGAGGTGGAAATTGTGAGTTGGGATTGACCTGAAGCAGGGGTGGGATTCAACCGGTGTTACTACCAGTTCGGTGACTACGTTTTGTATGCGCATGCGTACTTCGCAAAACATAGCACCGAACTGTTAGTAACACCAGTTGAATCCCACCCCATGTGAAAAAACCTTAAGCTGTGCCACCTGGACAGCTGAAAAGTGTTGCACGCAGATTCGCAGCAATTAGAAAGCCTCTTTTTTCCTGCTTTTTCAACCTCAGCTGTGCTGCGCAAAGCAGCTGAGGTTGAAAAAGCAGGAAATAAAGGACAGGTAAGAGCCTGGGTGGGCAGGTGGGCCAAACAGCAGCAGACACAGAACCGGTTTGGTGTCTGCTGCTTTTCAGAGCTACGGTTCTATAGGGCTGGGCAGAACCGGTAGCATTCCACCCCTGACCCATAGGTTCTTCCTAAAGACAAGGCTGTCTTTGCCAAGTAAACACCCAATATCAATCAATCTTTTACAAACTTCTTAAAAATTATATTAGTCCCAAACAATGAATTCTGGAAGCTGAAAAGAACATGTAGCTCTCCTAGTCATCAACCCACACTAGAATCAGAGCATGCTTGGGACGATAATATGATGGCTCCTAGCAGTGGTGGGATTCAAATTTTTTTACTACTGGTTCTGTGGGTGTGGCTTGGTGGGCGTGGCTTGGTGGCATGGCTTGGCTTGGTGGGCGTGGCAGGGGAAAGATACTGCAAAATCCCCATTCCCTCTCCACTCCTGGGGGAAGGTTATCATTTCCTCCCCACCCCACTAACCTGCTTTCCAGCTCCGTTCTCTTGTGCAGGGCAACAAAAGAAGACCCAGCCAATCAGCTAGGACTCGGGAAGCAAAGAATAGATGGGGGCGGGACCAGTCAGAGGTGGTATTTGCTGGTTCTCTGCACTACTCAAAATTTCCACTACTAGTTCTCCAGAACTGGTCAGAACCGGCTGAATACCACCTCTGGTTCCAAGGGTTTTGAATTACATGTCAACATGTTTCTTCCTAAATAAATATCCTATACAATGCATTTATAAGATTATTGGCTATACATACATTGTCAGAGTGCTGTCTCCCAGAAATGTTACAACATGTAGGACTCTAAAACTGTGGTAGCTTCTGGCAACTTCCTGTTTGCACTGTGGTTGGTATCTGTTTTCAGTAGGTTTGAAAAGATGTATCCTATTACACAGATAGATACCAGATTTGCATAATGGCAGACAGGAGCTGAATCTATATTATTCAATGTATGATTTGGAACACGTCTTACATATAGAATAACACCAAGAAATGATGGAATTCTAGTCTATCTCAAATGCCAATGTATTTAGAAAATCCACAATTGGATCATCAGCTGTATTTTAAGCACACACATATTTAACTTCATAAGCCAAGTACTTACTTGCTGTTTGGTTTAATTTTAGTTTGTGAGTTATGAGAGCTTCTTAAATATACATCTAATAATTCTTACTTTAATTATTAAAAGTCTTATGTTCAGACTCAGTGACATGCATTGTTGCCAAGTTTTATCTGGCCACGACACAAGGACGAGCATTATAGCATTTCCAATTTTTGTGCCATTACATAATCTTTGGATATTGGGGCTTGGATTGATGCTATGGCACCCCCTTCACAAGGTGATCTTCAAAGATAGGATTTTTTTTAGTAAGATTGGTGGAGAATGTAAAGAATGTATTTATGCACACAATCAGAGTAAGGGCAAAGAGCTGTCTTCTGATGCATCTTATGAGCTTTTTATTGCATATATTCATTCTGTCTGATTCATGCAGTTTTTAAAAAAGGTCCAGATCTAGTCATTTTTTTGTTTCAAAGTACAACTGATAATAAAAATGAAAACTGATCTCCCCCTCTCGATAATAACCACACATTACTTCCAGTAGAGAATCTTCGTGCAAAGAATCATTATTATTACTTCAGAAGGCAGAAAACATTAAACTTTCCAGCCCTATACAATTCTGCAATCTTAGTATAATTAGCTTCACCAAAAATTGCAATTGAGTGGGGTATTTTTTTTAAAAAAAATCCCATTAAATGCAAACCAATATTTCAAATCAGATGTTGCTTCTCTATATTAGATAACAAAATGCAGAAATCCTATTAGAAGTGCCCAGGGATAAATAGTATGTTGGGGTCTGATTCTGGTTTAGAATCATGGATGTCATTCTTGGAACAAAAAGGAGGATTTTATGAAGTGTAATTTATTTATAAGCTTTTTGTAAATAAAAGATTGTACCCTGAGTGTGCAGTCTTCCTTCATTAAAGAAATTTCATATTAATGGCGACTGCTAAAATAGGTAAATATTCCATTAGGGAAACTTTATGATTGGCAGGCTTAGAATGGAGACTGGATAAAACCACTGGAAGATGTGATATTGGTTTTGTCCAGTTAAGAGAAAGGTTCTGATGATCTTTACTTTTATGTGTTTGTGTCTGAGTAGATGTGAACAATTTTATAGACAAATGGGGGTGGGAGAGAGAGAGAGAGAGAGAAAAGAAAAGAAAAGAAAAGAAAAGAAGAAAGAAAGAAAGAAAGAAAGAAAGAAAGAAAGAAAGAAAGAAAGAAAGAAAGAAAGAAAGAAAGAAAGAAAGAAAGAAAGAAAGGAGAAGGAATAATGAGAGATGATATAAACAAAACAATATAACAGCACAAAATAGATACAAACTCAAGGTTAATCGCACCAAACTTGATTGCGGGAAATATGACTTCAGCAACAGAGTAGTCAATATCTGGAATACTTTACCTGATTCTGTGGTTTTTTTCCTCAAAGCCCAAAAACTTTAATCTTAGACTGTCTACTATTAACCTCACCCCTTTCCTAAGAGGTCTGAAAGGGGCGTGCATAAGCGCACCAAAACGTGCCTACCATCCCTGTCCTATTGTTTCTTTTTTTCTTATTCATATCCATTTCATGTATTTATAACCATGTTTATATTTATATCTGTTATCTAATAATCGTTTGACAAAATAAATAAATAAATATGGAGTCATCTTGTGATGTAGGACATCTTTCTGTCTGGAGTTCTGATTTGATATAGGGGACCTATTGAGGTATTTAATATCTTGTAATGTAGTCACCATTTTGATTTTTCAATCTTATTATGGAGATACCCCTAGATGATGCCCACTTATGTTTATTTATAGTAGATTTCAACCTCAGAAAGGGGCATTTGGCATTGGAACTCTCTCTTAACCAAGCTTGCTGGTTACCAAGCAATTCTTCTTGACATAGAGAATGCAGAGGCCAAAAGAGAGACATAACAAAGATTAAGATAGGGCTGGGTTAGATGGTGTATAATGTTTTATGTTCCCCCTGCTCCTTGCCACTCTCTTACAATGGAAGCTTGTTATAAATCAATTCCATACTGCTCACAATGGGGGCTGACTTTTTTTAAATCATAAAAAGGAATGGAGATATGCAAACGTCTTCCTACTCAGTGGATGTTACCCTTATAGGGTATTGTGATTTTTGTAAACTTTAACTTTGTAGCTCCTTATGATAGGATCTCACAAAAATTAAAGATAGCCATGCTGACCAACAAGAAAAAAAAACCCCATATTCCTGAGCATTATTTGATTTATTGAATTTGTTTGATTTGAAAGGGCTTTTAGTTTTATTGTGAAAATGGCCCTTATTGTGATATCAAAAAAGATAATTTTTGAGAACTAGAATATGTTTGCTTCCTTCTCCCATCAAGTTCTAACATCTCTAAGAACTATGGATTCAAATTCAGAAATCCGAATTACATGATTGATACTTCTTTGAATATCAATGTTTGGCTGTTCAGGCCATAGATATGGTGACCAGACATTTGGATATGTTAGCAATAGCAATAGCACTTAGACTTATACACCACTTTATAGTGCTTTATAGCCCTCTCTAAGTGGTTTTACAGAGTCAGCACATTGCCCCCAACAATCTGGGTCCTCATTTTACCCACCTCAGAAGGATGGAAGGCTAAGTCAACCTTGAGCCTGGTGAGATTCAATCTGCCAAATTGCAGGCAGCTGGCTGTCAGCAGAAGTAGTTTGCAGTACTGCGCTCTAACCACTGCACCACCAAGACTCTTTAGAAACAGTCTGGATGTTTAAAAATTATTTGTTATCTGTTTATCCCTCCCTCTCTTCAGTAAACCCACTACTTGTATTCCTTTTGTCAATACGGCTATCCTATTTGGGCTGCAAAATGCCAACTGGCTACTAGAATTCAAGATTATTATTATTATTGTTGTTATCTAGTGGACATCTGTATTTTTGAACCCAGATATGGTAGTTCTATTTTGTTGTGTGGCCTGCCTCTTCTGACCTCTTGCCTACAGGACTTGTAGGCAACAAGAGGGTGACTTCTCTGGCCTCCAAGGAATGGACATGGTGATGGGGTAGAAGGGTCTCAATAGAGTTGAACACAAGCTTTTAATCTTTACTTCTGTGGGCAGGATACTGTCATTACTTTCTAATAAAAAAGCCCAAATCTTGCAGGTATGTATTGGAGGGGGTGGAAACAAACAAGGAAAGTTGTGTACATGTGTGAGATATATGTGAGGTTAGATGTGTCTGTGGAAAAGAAACAGATAAGGTTCTATGGGTCAAGGAAAAGTATAGTGTTTACTTAGATTAAATGGAAAGGGAGAGAGCATTTGTCAAGAAACCCAAAGGTAATTATTGTTAGAAACAGCACTTTGTCAAGTAACCTATCCAATATGCTAAAACAAAAGATTTTATTTAATTCAGACTGATCAAAAGAACACATATTTATTACATAAGAATGGAAAGGATGACCATCATATGTTCTGGAGCATGGGTCTCCAGACTTGGCAACTTTAAGATTTGTGGACTTCAATTCCCAGAGCAAAGCTGGCTGATGAACTCTGGGAGTTGAAGTCCACAAGTCTTAAAGTTGCCAAGGTTGGAGACCCCTGTTCTGGAGCCTCTGTAAGGAGGGCACTACTAAGGCCAAGGCTGTCCTTCAATGACATGTTTTCTCTGAAAAGCATAAACTGTATAGCTGAAATATAAATACATAATCTTTGTCATCTTTTTTTCCCCAAATCCTCTATTACACACCACAATAATAAAATAATTGCTGCTGAACTTATCATGTAAAAATAGTTTGGTAATTACACATCTAATATCACTCTTTACTGTTAAGAAATTTGTTAATTGGGGGTGCACAGTTAAAAATCCCCTCTTCGTCACTGTCCTATTTTCTTTCATCATGTCCACATTTTGTAGGGCCTTTTCTTAGGGGATTTTAATTTTAGCCGTAGGTCTAAATAGAAGCCTGCACTGATTATTTACTGATTAACTCCCTAGTAATGAAGCTACTACTTTTATTTTTTTAATCTCCCCTACTAATTCCCCCAAAAAACAAACAGCAAATTTAAGTATGAGTATGAGAATTTCCTGCAAAGTAATATTTGATTGCTTTATTATTTTTGTAGAGCTCAAATAGTATCCTATGCAGCTGAGCAAACCTAAAAATGTCCTCTTGGCATTTACACTTACAGAAATGTTCAAGATGAAGAGTGTTATACAAACTAAAGTAATTATTGCATTGCACAGACAACAAAACTCGTATGCTTTCACCAGTAAAATAAAAATGTTAAAATAGAATTGTAACTCCAAATATTTGTAAACATATTATAAATATAGTGTCATGACAAATGATATTAATTCTTTAAAAATGCTGAAGGGAAAGAGTGATAATGTGGAGGGCCAAATGATCTTCTAAGTAATGGTGGTCATTTTTTTTTTCATAGAATCATCCTAGAGATGAAAATACGTTGTACAGATTTGTTATTACTTCAGTCACTCTCTACCCAAGATGGGTGCTCCAGAGATGTTGGAGGATTCCTAGACAACAATATCAGTTAATCAAGACCGAAAATGCTGGGGATTAGTAGTTTGGGGTACACGTGACTCTATAATAAATGTTCTATACAGGAATGAAAAGATTTGTAGATTTAGAAATATCTGACACTTTTGTTTTAGAATCCAGTTCTTTCTTAGCACTCCCAACAGTCATTTTATAGAGAGGGCAACACAGACATCCTTTATTTCATGCTCAAGTCTATAATGCTGTGTCATTGGAGACACGAGGCTCCATACAGGGCAAAATACATCTGTGTCCAAATATATCTGTGTATTTATTAGTCAGAGGTGGAATTACTCTTGTGAATGTACTTAAACCCATGTCTCTTTCCTGCTTTCTTTTCCACTGGGGCTTCCAGAATATCCACTAGAGAAGTCACAATTAAATTCATCCTAGAAGTAAACACTTTAATTTATCCATTTCTGAAATGGATAACTGATTTTGTTGTGTAGATATCTGGAAATATAATATTCAAATGAAAATAATGATCTTAGAATACAGAATAGAATAGGCAGAGAGAATTTGTTTCAACAAGTACTGAGGACCAATTAATGACACTTGGAGCAATCTGTGTCAATCAGATGGAAATTTTGCGATGAATTGCAGTCTTGGTGCTGAAAGATCACAAAGATAGGTTTTTGCATGATAATTGACAATTGCCTTCTCCAAAGGCTATTCTTAGAAGTCCATCTGCGTTTTTATTAAGGGAAATGAGCCCAAAGACTCAGTTCTAGAGACACACATGCAGGAATCAACATGCAAATATCATTCTGATATTTATATAAAATATTGGGTGATTCATATGTGAGAAAATTATTGTCTGAGAAGCGTAGTTAAATTAACCTACATAATCTCATGTATGCTGCAGAGTTTAGGTGATTAATTTGATACCACAAAAACCTAATGTTTATTCCATCCTCAGCCATGGAAGCTCACTCAGAGGCTTTGGGCTGGTTGCTCTTTCTCAGCCCAAGTTAGTTCACAGAGTTGTCTTGGTAATGGATAAATAAATAAACAAACCCAGTCTTTGTAGGAACAGCTTATGCTTTGGGTGCCAAATGTATCAGTTCAGTCCTCGCATGTCCAGTGTACCTAGAGCTAATACGGTTGAGATTTTCTGTCATATGCTTTTCACATGGCTAAAAGTTCATAATCATTTTATCAATTGTGCAACATAATTGCTGCTAAATTTTACCTTAAGAATTAATGTGTGAAAAAAGAATTTCATGTTTCGTGGTGGAGGATGTAACAATAGGAAGCAAAAGAAGACATAAAAAGGGAAGTTACTGAAAACATGATGACACAGTTGCTAGTTCCAATTGCAGTTGATAAGTGAGGGCTACCTGTGATCCCTTCGAACTCACTGATTCTTACATCTGAGTAAGCTTACATAGGATTGCACTCTAAGGAAGGTCATTGATCTGCAGGAACTAGCCTTTGGTGTTAAAGATGAAGAAAGCGATTTGTTGAGAAACCTCTGTTCTCTGTTATAAAATATAAATTAAAAATAATTCTATTACAGCAAAATACTGGCATTGGTACATTCATAATGGATCTTATCCACCTCTCTCTCTGCTCTCACTTCCAGGCAAATAATGTTAGAGAAACTATGGCAGTATTTTTCTTTTCGGTGTAATAATCTGTCAGTATCAAATTCTCTGAGTCAGTAGGGAGCATATAGTGTTGATTTACTGAAATTCTTGGATTATGTCTGCTTGGTGGTGAGTGTAGATTTAAGAGAGGAGAGGTAAGGGGTCTCCAAAAGGTGAAGAAATAACACAAAATGAAACCTACAAAGGAAAGAAATAGGTTGACAGCTAAGATGCAATGCAGTAACTCTGGTATCTTGAAGAAAAACCCTGGCATACAGGCCTCCAAATATTATATCCCATACATTTTACAACCTGTTCAATTATGTCCCTAAACTGAATAGCACTGGTAATATTTGAATGAAGCAAGAATTTACATTTGACAAAAAGAAAAGAACAAGAAAACCAGGTACTGTTTTCTCCCAGTACAGAAATAATTTCAGATCTAATGATATTGATGTGGTTAAGCAGCTCAGACCAGACAGTTTTAAAATTACCAGTTGTTTGTTTGCCAGAGATGTAATTTAATTTATTGAAATCTGTACACAAGTAGTAGTGTAAGAAGAATGTGAAGCTAGTCTATTTTATGTGAGAGTTTATTTACATTTTAGGATATGAGGTAAAGCAGCACAGTCATTGCATCCCTCTTTAAATGTAGTACTCAAGATACAACTGATCACTTAATGGTTGTTTGAAGTTGTGACAGTTTTTATGACCTTGTAGTTTCTAAACTACAAGGTCATATGAAGTTTCAAAGTTATAGCAACTGCAGTGCCCTCACAATCATTCTCCCTTAAAACTGATCACAGGGACACTACCTCATCTCCCCCGCCCCCCGCACAATAAATTTAGCAAATGAAGTGGTTAAAAGGGAACAAGATTGGAGGGTAGAAGTGGGAAGTTTAGTTTCAGCACCTAAGTTGGGGTAGGAGAGGGAGAAATATTAACAAGTCTGTCCCTTTGAGCATTTTTTTTGTGTTTGTATTCTTTATTGAAGAATTGTGGGTTTCTTGGGTGGGGAGAGAGGTTAAGCAAGGGAAAAAGCTTTTGGGAAGCTTGTCCTGAAGCTGCCAACTTTGTATGCAGATGGCTGGCTTCCTCAAACCCTAGCAAGAGTCAGGAGGGTTTGCAGTCTCCCAATGGTCACTTGACCAGATCTGGCCCACAAGCATGGTTTCATCAGCCAAGCATGGAAGCTTGTTTGGAAGCTTATGTGGCATTGGAATATGGTGCTAATCTAGTTGGGAGAGATTGTTCACAGATGATTGAAGTACTTATGGATTATGAAATAGATCCAAATTTGTGGCTTCAGCATACTGTGCTGGATTTATGTAACATACCGAAATGCAAATTACAGAACTTTGGAAATAGTTCTGTACTGAATGTCTACTTGGTATAACAAGTCTTAGTCAACTGGCCTTTGATAGTTTTATTAATGATATTGATGGAGAGGTGAAAGGAACACTGATCAAAGTTGAAGATAACAAATAGAGTAGTTTACACTCTAGAAGATAGAAATAATATTATAAATTATGTTAATAGGTTAAAAATAGAATGTATCTATGGAAGTTCTTTTAACAGTTTCATTTTATTTTGTGTTGAACAGAAACCCATCCTGAAACTTTGTCCAATTTTATACACTATATTTTAACAACAATTGAGACCACCTGCCCCAGGTTCAAGAAAGGAATTGAGAGGATGATCAAAGGAAAAGAAACAAAGTCTGTGAAGAGAGAATGAATGAAAATGTTAGACATGTTTATCCTTGAAAAGAAGCAGAAGGAAGAGTTGAAAGACTCAAATAAAACCATGCAAAAGATTAAGACCTGTTCCCTACCAGAGTGCAGGTTAGAAAATAATAGATTGGAATTATTGGATTTAAACATGAAGGCAGATTATATTTTAATATTAAACTTAACAGTAGGACCAGGAAAAAGTCAAACTCCCTATCACAGAAGTGGTTAACTCTCCCTCTGACAATGGACTCAAGCAGAGGATAGACATTAATTTGTTGAAGTTGCTTTAATAATTGCTTGAGTCTTCCAGAGTAAGTGGCCATAATAAAATTAAATAATAAGTAGTTTTAATGCTTCCACTGAACCACACATTACTCTTTTCAGAGTTTTGCTGCATCATCTGGTTCATTCATGCACCATCCATTTTAATGTCAAGCGATTATAAAAATATGTAGAACAAGCTTCTGCAAAACTAAAATAAAGCATGGTCTTGTTCCATTTGTCTGTTACATGACTGAGAGCTGCTGTTTTGTCTGTATGTTTGCGTTAATTTGATGGTGGTTGCATAATCAAATTATCAATGAAATGTAAATTGTCTTGAAAATAATTGGTTAAATCAAGGGTAAATCTTTAGAATAAACATGGAAGCACAGAGACATAATGAAATAGAAGGAACACATTTGGGTCTTCTTATGATGACTTATTAGATTAGATGCTATGGTAGCCTAGTCATATATTCACTGCAAATGCCATCTTTCTTATCCATCCCCAAGGACCAAAACAGCGAGATCTCTCCTGACCTCCTTTATGAACCATAAGAGATAAACAAATTCATCATTTTGGTACAGCAGATAGGACAGTCATTTTTTGAGAAAGGGCCAGGCCAGAAGTGTTTATTTTTGTCTAGGATTTCTTTATTTTGTTAACAAATTTTATATTGCTTCCTAACTAATAGCCTTAAGGCAATGTATCAGGAACAATGGGAGTGGTATAGAGTCAGACAAAAATAAGGAATTTGAACTATGTGGATTCAAATCTATAGCTTAACTTAAATTACCTTACAAAGATTTTGTTCCAATAGATGAAAAACAAAAGACCACACCATGTGAACCAGGGTAAAGACTTTTAAAAAGATGCAAGAAACAAATTATTGGATTACTGACTTTTAACCCCCACAAAATGGTAACTAGCACAAAAGATGGCACAAAAGTCAACTTAGTGCAAGGATCCAAAAATGGAACAGTGGTATTAGTGTGGGTTTGGGTTGATTCTGTATTTAATGTTATTTAAACTATTGGCCTCAATTAGCATTAACCATGACCAATTTAAGTCTCATTTATTTATGTGTTTTACTTATGTACAACTAAATATGGGGGGAGGGGAATCCTACTGTCAATGATTAAGGAGGGGAGTTCATAATCAGTATGTGATACTTATGATTGCTTCCCCCTCCTCTTCCCTTTTCTTTTACTTCCAGGAATAGAAAAAAATATGGTGTCTTTTGTACAAAGTAATTACAGTGTGAACAATTTGGTGGGAACCATTCCTTGATGAGGCATTTTTCCTGAACTTGCATAGACAAAGGAAATGATTTCCTTACCAAGAGAAATCACTTCAAAGCTCTTGGGCCAAGCCCTTGACCAGCTCAGGTTTCCATTGTGTTCAGATCAGCTCAAGCAACTATTCTCACAAAGAATGAAATTCCTTCTGCCTGGTTTCAATTTAAACCTCTACAGAAATCACAGTCAAAGGGACTCACAACCTGACCACTTCTGCCTCTGAAATAAATTCTTCCCCCTCCCACTACTTTTTCTGAAGGGGTAGGGAAGTGATATTGTAATTATGCTTCTTTGAGTCTGCAGTGTAGTGTAGTTAAAGCTTGGAAACTATTTTAGCCAAGATACGTTGATTTCCTTTCTTAAAATTCTTCCCTATTGAAAAATGCTTTCTTTGTTATGCTTCTGTATTTGCCTCTCCTAGGGGTGTATTAGAAGATACAGGACTTGCAAGAATGACAATGGATGAAGAATGTTCCAGCATCTCTTTGTTGATGTAGCCAGTGTAGCCCTTGGAACATTCCCAATAACTGTGCATCTCACTACCAATACGTGCTTAATAGCACCAGCTTAGGTATAATCTTTGCAGGTAATGCCTCAGACAAATGGACATATGTTTTGACCAGGTTGACAAGTAGACTATCTCTTGTTTTACTTGGCATATCATTCCTCACTAGGGACAGGAAATCCTGCTTCTTGTTAAAACAGGTGTTGATACAGGAACCCAGACAGTACACAGCAAATAACTTTATCATTATTCATTAAAGTCTGAACTGTGCATTGTTCATATATCCCAATATGTGAAATTAAGCTTTATTTTGACTATGCTTGCATAAGTTTGCACTGTTAATCTTCAGTTTCCCTCTTTAGCATTCTCCCCTTCTTTGTTAAGAACAAGACCTTTCTTAAAATGTTCTGTTTCCAAATAAATCATCTTCATACTTTTTGTCCAAATAATTGTATTTGTTAAATACAAATTCCAAATAATTCAAGTTTAGTAACATTGCCATATAGAATAACAAACTATAATTTTACCTTCTTAACAGGACTGCATCAATAAATGTTATATTTTTTTCAGAAATATTTAACAAAGCAGTACTCCAATAAAGTAAATGTAATGGTAACATCCAGTGATTGATAAAGAAGCAACTATTCTCAATTTACCCAATTGGAAAAAAAAAACTCATCTAATTTAAAAAAACAGCTTTGAGAAAATTAAAATGGCAGCTTCTTGCGTTTTTTCCTTCCCCCTTCTGGAATAAAACAGAAATAAAACACTCAATTTTAAGATAGCTGAAATGGGAAGTTGGGGAATAGACCATGTCAGTTGAGTACTGACCCACAAATAGATGAATTCCTAGATAAGATTCCAAATCTTTGAGGGAGAAAACAGTGACTGACTGAGCCATAGAATAAGAAGCGAGAACCAATGCAATATGTATCAGCTAAGAAATAAGCTTTAAAACATCTTTATGCATAATTTATCTTTACAATCTATTTACTATTATATAACTTACCATCTGAAAATCTGGAAGCCTTTTCCCTGTGGGTGAAGCTCACTAGATAATCAAAGTAACACCTCTGAAACCCACTCCCTACAAAAATATGTTTCAGCTTAAGATGGGCCAAATTTAGAAGAAGCTGCAAGCAGCACCTTTTTGCTTGAGCCTTTCCATCTGTTTAAGCTGTGAATCCTAGGTTCCTAGCTGTCTGTTTAAATTAAAAGCTGCAGGCAGCAAGGGACCATGGCAGTTTGTTCTTCTTTGTCAAAGTGATAATCACACAGTAGAAGACTTGTAAAACAAATGCAGAAACTAAGACAGGCAAGAATGAACTTTTCAGCTGGTTTAGTTACAACTAAAATAATATTGACTTCCATGAGCCCTAAACAGCATATTAAAAAGGTATTGGAGATTGTCCAAAATATCTAGCAGAATTTCTCAACCTCAACAACTTTAACATGGATGGACTTCAATCCCAAGATTCTCCAGTCAGCCAGAAGCTTTTAATATCTGTTAGTTTGAAAGTGTTGGAAGAAATGTCCATCTGGGTTCAATTCCAAGTGGGAAGAAAGACACTGGAAACATGGAGATTGCTTGAAAAGATGGTTTAATGGTGGACAGCAGGACCGCATGATTTGAGGTCCTGGGCAAAAAAAAGCACATGGGTGAGAGAGGGAGAGAGATTTATAATCTGTTGGGCTTTGAACTTGTTTCCTGTTTCTGTGACAAGAAATATATCCTGATTGGTTGTCAGATTCCCATGGGGCCATGCAGAGATAACTTTGTAGGTTGTCTTGAGTCCCAAGCTTAGTTGAATGTTGCTGGATCATGTAATCTTCCCAGGTGCCATATGGTGAGATGGATAGAGGGCTAATCCTATCATGTCCTGAGGGCCATGTCTTAATCCCATCAGCCTGGAGCTGAAGGTCTTTTGTGTTGTAGATAAGATGTCTTTTGTCTTTCTAGGGCTATTAACAAAGGTGGGGGCCGCTTTCCAAGAGCATGTTTCTCCTTTTCTCATCCAGGAAGGTAAAATATTCTGCCTTTTTAATATTTCCTAGAATATTTCATTCTTCTAGGAGAGGGGTGGGTGCTAACTTTCTACAAAAGCTAAGCTAAACTCAAGTAACAAATAAAGAAGCAGCAGTACATCTTTTGGTTGATACGAAAAGGTTCTGACAGAATAACTAGTCCAAGCTGAACTCTTAGCACCTCTTGGCCATTTTGAATAATACCTGCAATTACTCCTTGATCTCCTAATTACCTCAAACCTCTTTAATTAAAGTCTCTGTTTTAAAGGTAACAAGTCAAGCAGATTGATGCTGAGATGCTTCATACTGACACCCATGTGGTAGTGTATTGTCTCAGTGGGAACACTCCAGTGTTTTATGCCTGAAACACAGCCACATTACCCATCAGGGCACAAATGCACAGTGGGCCAGCAGCTATGAGTGCATTTACATAAAGCATACAGTTGATACATTGGCTGATATTTTTGATATTGAGGGTTAACAGGTAACAGATAATCAGAGTTGGAAGGGACCTTGTAGCCCAAGCCTACATCATTTCTGATGAATGGTGAGACCCTACACCATTTCTGACAAATGGCAGTCCAATCTCTTCTTGAAAGTCTCAAGTGATAGTGCTTCCACAACTTCCGAGGGCAAGCTGTTCCATTGGTTGATTGTTTTCACTGTCAGAAAATGTCTCCTTACTTCCAGGTTAAATCTCTCCTTCTTCAATTTCCATCCATTATTCCTTGTCTGGCCTACAGACGCTTTAAAAAATAGCTTAACCCCTTCCTCCCTGAGGCAGCCCCTCAAATATTGGAAGACTGCTATCATGTCTCCCCTGGTCCTTCTCTTTACTAGACTAGCCAAGCCCAGTTCCTGCAACCGTTCATTGTATGTTTTAGCCTCCAGTTCCCTAATCATCATGGTTGCTCTTCTCTGTATTTTTTCTAGAGTCTCAACATCTTTTTTAAATATAGAATTGTTAAATATAGAATTGTCCTATTAAGTCAGGTTAAACACCCATGAACTTTATTCTTCTGTTTGCCATAAAAGCCAATCAGATTTTATCTATTTTTTTCTTAATTTTTTAAAAATGTGAAAATCAACTTTCAAAGTATATGTCTTTCAACCTAGATAGAAAGCAATCCTTCTCTGGTAATCTCAGAATCTAGTCCCCAGACATGTTTCCCCTTGAAAGCAGAAGGCAGGGTGCAATGACCACAATATAACATGACTAGTGACCATTGAGTATGTCTCCTTTTTGAATTCCATCTGGAATAATTGCATGCCCATGAATGTCTCTACTTTCTAGGTTGTGCACAGAAGAAGAAACATGTTAAATATAGCCATATGAAGATGAAAGGTTCTGGTGACCTTTCTGGGCATTAGCTTTGCAATCTTAAAGGATCTTTTTTTTCAACACCATGAGATCAGTAGGCCTATTTCTGAGGAAATACAAATACAAGCACTGTAAATCTGCTGCAGGACTATAGATCTATTCAGAAGTAGTAAGCACAGCAATAGTCAGACTGTATTTCTGTTGAGAAGGAAAGTAGAGAGAAGCAGTAGTAATAGCAATAGAAAAAGCACTTAGACTCATATACAACTTCACAGTGCTTTACAGTCCTCTCTAAGTGGTTTATAGAGTCAGCGTACTGCCCCCAGCAATCTGGGTCCTCATTTTACTGACTTCAGAAGGCTGAGTCAACCTTGTGCTATTGGGATCAAGCTGGCAGTTGGCAGAATTAGCCCGCAATATTGCATTCTAACCACTATGCCACCACGGCTCTAAGTATATAATATAAGATGGGGTGGTTTCAGATTTTAGAAATGGTATTTTTCACTGCAGTCTGAATACTTCTGTTCTTCTTCCAAGAACCCTTTGGCCTCCTTTCTAAAAATATCAGAGCTGAAAGTCCAGTCATGAGAAGTAGATACCATGACTTTTGTAACACAGTATTCATGAATTAAAGAAATCCCTTTACGAATACCCAAAGGGAGATGAAGATGGATAAAGAATAATTTCTTAAAAAACAAATAGTGGAGTTTTAGGCGCTTAGCTCAGAGATTCCAATCCTTACATTGTTAAAAATATTTAATGTACTTTGTTTTTATGGTTAAATTCTCATCAATTATATACTGAACACTAACTGTAATGTATAATCTTGGGAATTCATTCCTTTATATATTATTTTTCTGTATTTAAAAATTGATCTACTATTTTAGCCCTTGTATATTGCATTCTTTTATTTTCTTTCTTTTAGAGATAAGAAATGGAGGGAAGTTTGTTAAGGATTAGAAAAACAAGTCCATCTTCTCCTAGGAGCAAGATTTTTTGTGCCCAATTTAATCCATACTGTCTGAGTTAAACCTTCCCACTGCACACGCACACATACACATGCAGACTGTAATATAGCAAGCATATGGCTAATGACTTATCCCAAGTGGAAAAACAGCATTTGTTATATTTTATGAAATTTTTATACATCCAAGGTACAGTACATCTGTTGCTATTTAGGCTGACATGTATGTAGAGGTTGGCAGAACAAGTTCTCTCTATAGGGATGAATCAAGTCCAAGCTAAACCACAGAACTTTTAAGACTAGATGCTTTCAAGAGAAAGCAAAAAAAAAGGGAGAGAGGAAAGGAACCTGCAAGTTGTTGTTGTTGCTTGGCTGAATTCTCTGATTCCTGTGATCCACACCATGGAGTTAGCTTTTCTTGAACAGATTGTTTTCTTTCAAAGCACTTTAATGTCCCAAACCATTTGTAAGTAAAAAGAAATAGACTAGGGCAGGGGTTGGCCACTTTAAGACTTGTGGATTTCAATTCCCAGAATTCCTCACTGGCTGAGGAATTCTGGGAGTTGAAGTCCACTAAGACAAGTGGCTAATGTTGGAGACCCCTGGGCTAGTGAGATTATGTTGATTCATCAGAAGTTTAGAACTACATTGGCTTCAGAAAGGTCCAACATTTGGTCTCTGAAAATGCCTCAAATTCCCATTGACAAACATATAAAGAGGCAAAATATTGTTCAATGACACTCAACTTTTCCTAACTTAATGAACATCATTTCACCAAGATTGTCAGCAGGGACATCAGCAGGGTATGTTTAAAAAGGGCTATCTATGCTCAACCTAAAAAGAGAAGAGAAATATTGCAGAAGATCAGTGGTTTTCTTCAAGCCAAACCAAGCCAAGCCTAGAATCCACATGTGCCTCTGCCTCCAAAATAGACATGCTATTCAAGACTATCAAAAATAGAACTTTGGGCCTGGTTTTTTCCTTTGCATTTAAAGATATCCAACCACAAAATGCAAAAAGAAAAAAAAGAAAGGTTGGTATTCAAATGAAAGCAGTAAATTCCTCAGATTTGATGTCCTTTGTATTCTGAGTTTAATCATTTCTGTAGAGGTATTCTCTTTAAAGATAATACTGCTGGTTTCCTATCGGCACTTAGTACAGTTGGGGTCTGCAATTGATTTTTAAAAAAACACATTTTCATTATTACAGTAAAAAGAAACATATTTGGATAGGAAGATAGCAAGAGAGCCTGTGAAAGGGATAACTGCTGGTCAGGGGAACTTGGAATTCTGGACAATGTAATCCCAAGATTTCCTAGCTGAGAAAGGCTGCCTGTAATGCTAAAACTCCTATCTGAACTATACTGCTTATGTCCTTTCACATTGAAGAGTTTGCATGAAGACACTATATTGTGTGTTATCATTCTCTCTCTCTCCCACCCTCCAGCTTTGCCTTCCATGGTATTAGCTAATTTTGCTTCTCCTTTTTGTCTTTGAATGCCATTTATCTTAGATGCAAGTAAAAAATCACAAACTTGTCTTATGATTGAAGATAACCTGGTGGGGTTACTTAAAGCTAATAATCTTTGGCTTGCGAAGATAGTCTCTCATCTCTGAATTTTGTCCAAGGAAGATGGACCTACTTCCAAATACAGCACTGGGCTGCAGATATTAACCTTTTTTTAGGTCCTGTGTTGAGCCTAGTGGAGCAAGATCAGATTGTGGCTGGCACTCTGCCATGCAATATACCATTTTTTTTTACTTAAAATAGTTTAAAGCTATTTTTTAAAATCTTATAAGTCATGTTGGGCTTAGACCCTGGCTGACATTAGTTGTGTACACCAGCTGTCTGTCCCAGACAAGATATAAACTAGCTTTATGTATATGTGTAAAAACTTAGCATTAGACTGCAGTGACAGCCTGTAAAAAAACAGAACAAAAAGTGAAAAGTATGGTTTAAAGCCAGTTGCAAGCGAGAGAGTAATAGAACTGACTAGTAGGAAGACACATAAAAAATGGGTAGAGCTTAGATTGTACCTTGGTGACCATTGCCTTGGCTTTGTTGACCATACCCTATGGATATCCTGCAGAGATACTTGCATGGTATCCTCATAAATCTAGAAAGACTTTGCAAAAATGTTCCTGTTTCTCTTTTGTTTTGCTCTGCAATTAAAATATCCCTGTCAAGGCCAGCCATTAGATGAAGCTAGTGCCTTGCAGCTGCATCTGACAATTTAGGAGGACAATTCCCATTAGGACTGCAGCAGGAAAGAAAAAAAAGCTTGCTTCTTTGCCCAGATGTGTTCAGTTATAGCATTTTTTCTCCCTCCTATTGCTAATTACAGTGGGCAGGAAAGCAGTATTTTCACTGGAATTGTGATTGAGAAGAAAAGAGTCTAACATTTTCTCCCTGTGCACTTGGGTCCTAAGGAAATTGGGTACCCCGCCTAAAATTAAATGTTTAAATACTCTGACACAACACAAAGTTATGCCATTAATGTAACATGAGTTACTCTCCTAACTAGATCAGCTCGCCTGGAAAAAAAGAAAGGCCTAAGAAACGTAATCAATCAGAATCCTCACTGATCTTTAATTGTAAATAGAAATGCATCTGAAAATTGCATTCAGTTTACCGATGGGCAAATGACTGAAAACAGTCTTGCCAATGAAATGAGTATACTTACCCCAGTCAATGACTATAAAAGCAAGACGATAGTACCTCATAAACAGAAGTGTAAATCAGCGGGAAAGCAGAGTTTCTTCTTCCTTTAAGCGCTGAAATTGGCAAAGAAACAGACTAACACCAGGGAATGAAAGTAAATCCTGGTTTCTTTATAGTCCCTCAATTTGTTAAGCTTCAGTTCAGAAAAAAAAATTGGAAATGTTCGGCAGTGTATGCACAGAAGTCTTCAAATGCAGTTGTGTCTTGTGAAGATTTGTGAATTGTGGCCATGGGCTTTTATCTGGGAAAAACTATGATCCAACAGTTTTCCTAGGCAATTGTCCCAGAGCAAAATGCTCTTAATGCTACCTTGTAAGTATTTTGACGAGTAAGTTCATGTTCGCTCACATTTTGTCAATGACAAGTAATATGGAACATTGACAAGACTCTGTAGCAGTTCAAAAATCTGTTTGTAACATCTATGATCCCATGTCATCAACTACATTTGGAGCCTGTTATTTTGTGGATCAGCGGTGAGATCATAGGTAAGTAGATAGATGGACAGACAGACAGGGTGCTGGGTATTCCCTTTTTGGAAAAAAAATGAATAGTGAGAAGTCATCATTTTTGTTTTCTTAGAATATGAACAACTTTAATTTAAAAGATATTCCCATATATTTTCTTCAGGCTTTGAAGGGCAATGTTATAGCATCTTTGGAATCTGTAGGAATCAGAATGTTCTGTGAGGAGGTGCCTGGGGGAATATGGTACTGTGACATGACAAGTGATGCAATCATTTTGAGATCAGTTTCTTTATTCCACCTTTCAGATTTCTGTGGTATCATTTGACAGTATGTATTAAAATGCCTCTGGGGATAAACTGGAGAAGAAGGTTAGTGGAAAACCTGCCTGGGTAGCCTGAAGTCAACCCCCTCCCCCATGTTGACTGAGATGTAGCAAGTGTCTGAGACTGCTGACTACTTCAAATCCTATTGGTTGGGAAGGTCAATAGAGAGTGATACAAATTGGCCAGAGCTGTGTAATCACTTCTGAGTGGCATGCAAGATTACTGAATAATAGAATTGAAGATACCTAAAAAGGTATTTAATCCAATGCTTGCTAGTGCAGGAAATATGCCACTATGTGCTTCTAGAGCAATTCAAGAGAAAATTATTATTTCAGACTATTATCTGAGAAAATTTGCTTCATGGTAACTCTTTTTGACATTAGAATGCTGGTTCTAGTCTTAATCTCAAAAAAACCCTTTCTTGTAATGTTAATTACTTGAGCTTGGTTTTACCCTCTGAGGAAAAAAAATATTGTCATATAAGTTTCAGCCCAGTGGACTTACTTCATAGATTTTGCTACTTCTATAGGTTCTCCAGCATCCTCAAGTTTGGCTCCAAATCATTATAATTTGTCATCTTCCCGATTGTTCAGTCCATACTTCCATAATCTTTGCACATTTTAATCCTCTGAACTAAATATTTTGATGATCATCTTATTTGGATTATTTATGACAAAGAAGATCAATATAAAGACTAATAAGAATTTTTAGGTTTAAAAACTGAAGGCCTGGCATTTCATACATTGGAGTGGGAGAAGAATGGTCACTTCTGAAGATTTCTATTTTACTTTCTTAATGGCCATTAAGGGGATACTTTAAATATTATTTTTGGAAATGTTATATTACACAAAAGACCAGTCTGCTTAATGGCACTGGGAGACAACTAGATGCATCCAGACCAATTCTGACTCTTTTCTTCCAGTCATTCTTTTGATGTTGCTTGGTAAAGAGATGTGGAAATTGAGTATTGTAAATTGGTCTTTTAGCTTTTATTTTGTTACAGTAATGCAAAGTTAAAATAGCAGGCTTAAGAGGAATCCTGTAGAGTAGTGTAATGGTATGTGAGGACCCAATAGGGTATTACTTTGTAACATCCAGAGAGAATGGTCGCAAAAATTAAAGATGAATACCTACCAATGTATGAGTTTAAACTTCACATTGGCAGCAAAAGTTGTTATTGTGTCAGTCTGCTTGCGATAAGTAGGGTAAGTAATATCAGAAAAAGGTAGACAATGAATCTACATTTTGGTATCTGTGAGAATCTTTTGCCTGACTTTTTAAATAAAAAAATACCATTTTAATTTAAAACATAAATGGGAAGAGCACATCAGTTGTCATCTTTCTTTCCAAGAATGCCTCATGAAGGTCCCAGTGTTTTTCTTAGGAACCAAATTGATAGATGACTACAGCCTAGGATTCTGGCTGGTGAGGTGCCCACTACTCAGAACATATATAAAGGTAAAGTAGGAAGGCTTAGAGGTTTCTGTGATGTAAAGAACATCTGGAAGAACATCTTTAGGTGATCCTCTCATAAGCAGTGATGAGTGATTGCTACATCCTCCCAGATCTGTTAGTGTAAAATATTAATTCTGCATATGTTAAGTTCTGCTTCTAACTATCTTCTAATAGATAATCATTAATTACTGCAATCAAAGGGTTGCATTCAATGTAACACCAGCAGAAAAAATATGCAGAAGAATAATTAACAATACCAGTAACTAATAATAGCAGGCCTGGGGAACTCAGAGCAGGATGGAATCCATCAAATGGCTTGTGTGATCGATGGTCATTGGGGCAGGGGGGGAGTTGGGGGGGATTTTTTTTTTTTTCCAGATTTTGTTCTCGTGTATTTTATTAATTTATTTGATTCTTTTTATTAGTTTTTATCGCTTTTTATTTTAAATATGGTTTTACATTCTGTAAGCCATCTCGAGTTGCCATGGGCGAATAGGCGGCAATATAAATTCAATAAATAAAATAAATAATAAATAATGCTATGGAATATACATTGTAAAAACACATGTGCAATAATTACAGCATTTAATACTTAACCAAAGCATACAAAATTATTTATTTATTTATTCATAGCAACCAGTAGAAACTGCAGTGAAATAATATCATTGAATAAGATCTTAAAGTTGTATTTCAGAATATTAAATATTTATTATTCATAATCACAGTTGTTGCTTTTCTAATTCTTTAATCTTTCAACAGGCAGGGTATTTGCACAGGTTAATATCCTAGTCATTATAATGGATTGGAGGGATCTCATCTACAGACTGCACTGTTCTTATTCATTCCATTGTCCCCCTCTTTTTACTCTTCAGTTGAACTAGAAAATATGAAAAAAACTTGCATTTGAAATATATTTTCTCATGTTAAGTAGGATTTGCTTAATGTTTACAAACTCAAGAGGAATCACTTTTGTTTTGCAAATAGACTTTTAAGCCAAATCTCTGGAGAATGCTGACATCAAAAAGTTGCACAGGTGAGAGGCATTTCAAATGTGTGATCAAAGGCAATTTTCAGTATGGATTTAAATTATAACATGTCTGGTTCAAACAAAGGATAAAATGTATCTACTCTATGTACCTGAGACAACTCGGGTGAAAGCCGGGCATTATGTTTTTTTAAAATAAAAAAATATTTAGCAATGGCCTAAAAAAAAGAGAAGACAAACAACTGCACTTTTTAGAAGACCATCATAGCTTGGCACAATGGCAGCACAGGTGAGTAAGATTCCCTATTAATTCTAAGCTAAAAGACTACATCAACTTCAAATTGTTTTCCCACATAGGCACCTTGAATAAGCAGTTGTATAACATCAGTCATGAGAGGCAGTGAATTTCCCCTTTGAATTTGTGGCCTTTTGGACATTGTGAGAAAATAACAGCTACTGGCCTTGAACACCTGATTTCCTCAGAAGATAAGCTGGCAAATTAGATATTAGATATTATTATATAGAAAGACTTTAAGTGTAAAGCTGCCCTTTTCTGTTGAAAATATTTTCTTTGGTGAGTAGGCCTTATGGCAGAAACTTTTTACTTCCTTTTACAGTTTTGCCTAGTCTTAAAGAGATCAAATTACAAATTTCTCTCACTGGAAACAAGAGATTTTAATAATTTAGTTTTATTTTCCTCGTTGGAATCACAACCATGTAACTCTTTAAGTGGTTTTTGTTTTCCTGTTCCCTTTTTCTCTAGGGACTTCAGATGCAATCTTGCTGAGATCTAGTTTTAAGATGTGACACAAGACTGCAATGCCTTTGTTTTCATAAAAGTCTTTTCTGCAGTTCTTTTTGTACCCCATCACTCTGTTTCCCACATAAATTTATAAGCACTTGTCTCTAACCTCTGCATTGTAGTATCCTTTCATTACAAGTCTTGTAAGTGAGCTTCTTCCTGGCCAATTTTAGCTCTGTCATCTTATCTGGTAAAATCATGGAAGGTAATTTCTGTAGAAATGAGTGATGAGATTTAGCACCATATTAAGTGGATTACGCATCACTTTTCAGATGGGAATAAAAGGTTTGAATTAGGAAAGCAATCATATATCATTATTAGTTATAGCCATATCTGGACTAAGCATGAGATTCAGGCCATTATTAATTGGTTTACTGCATCCAATTTAGTTGTATGGCTTATTTACAACCATGGACAGTGAGGTACTTTTATGAAATGCTCAGTAGGAAGTGAAGTCAATTATTATTTCTTATTATATGTTGCTGTGAAGTTACACATTCTACAATTAGTGTGAGAGGTACAGTAGATCAATTATTCTCTTAAAGGGCACCTTGTAGGACACTTTTTAAATAACCCACTGAAAGTTATAAAAGATTGGGGTTTGGGTTGGAAATTAAATCCATTGGTACCAATTTTGGTACTTGAGAATCTGGTACACAATATCTGGCATATTTAAACTGACATCTAGAATGTAGCATAATGAGAAAAACCAAGTGAATTTAGTGAAAATAATACACAAAGAAAAGTAAGCACACAAAATTCTATTTTGCCTAAATAGTCTACATAGGAGCAAACCTTTTAAAGTATCAGTTGATTTTTTGAGATTCTCTTGAGAGCAAGGTGGCTCATGTAGTCTTCTGTAAAAACACAATACTTTGCATACCTGATTAGATCCTTCTTTTATTAATCAATAATCAATTATTTGAGGACACCAACTTCCCAACTTGGTTATTTTTGAAATTAGCAAATATAGTTCCATAACTGTTGGTCAATGGGGACAAGAAATAATTCCATAGATGAAAATTTTTTCTGTGAATGGCATCTTCTGCCTGCCTGCCTGCCTGCCTGCCTGTCTCTTCTTAAATATATGTGGAATCAGAAAAGGAATTACAGTCATGCAAAAGATAATGTCATTTGTCTGTTATGGGCCCAGTGCATTTTAACATAAATTACTTAAATGAGATTATAGATGGGATGCACATCAAATCTGTGATGATACAAAGCTGGGTAGGCAGAAGGGATATAGCTAACAACTCAGAAAACAGGTTCAAAAGAATCTCAGTAAACATGAATACTGGACCTTACCTAGCAAAATGTATTATTTTACTTTTATTGTATGCCAGCCAAACTCATTTGCTTGTTAGATGGGCAGTTAGGTAAATTAGATAAAATAAAGGTGTCCCCGTGGATTTTATTCCACTAGTCGTTGTTGACTCTAGGAGCTGGCACTCAACTTCATTTCAAGGCTAATGCTGTCTGAAGATGTTTCTGCAGGCATGTGACCAACATGATGTCATGGAGCACTGTTTCCTCCCACTGAAGTGGTTCCTTTTTATCTACTCGTATTTGCATGCTTTCAAACTGTCAGGTGGGCTGGAGCTAGGAAAAGACAGGCATTCACTTCATTGAGTGGTGCTTGGGTCTCAAATTCAGGCTGTTGGTTTTCCAGCTGACAAGCCCAGAGTCTTAACTGCTGGGCCATCACACCACCAAAATTAGATACATAGATAAATGAAATGCAGTTCAGTGGTGAGAAATGGAGGGTACTGCATTAGGCAAGAAAATACAGATGCACTTGTTAGAAGGATCTGGGCATTTTGGTAGACCATAAATTAACCAGGAAAGAGCAGTGTTGCAGTTAATGAGCTGTAGCAACAGAGCTATAATGTTGAGATGATGGGAAGTAATAGTTCTGTTCTATACTATACAAATCAGAACATGCTTTGAATAGTTTGTCCAATTTCTGTTGCCACAATATAAGAATGACCCTGAGATGCTAGAATGAGTGCCAAGAAAATTGACAAAGGTGGTGAAGGGCTAAATGTAGACAGAATCTCATGAAGAATGGTTAAATGAAATAAATACAGTCCAGAAAAGAGATGGCTGAGGCAAACTTTGAAAGAGCTGTCATGGGAAGGGAATATTCCATAGAACACTGAAAGAACTGCCATGGGAAGGGAATATTCCATAGTTCCTAAAGTCAAGACAAGAACCAACACTTAGACGTTTTATAGAGGGAGATAACTTGAAACAAGGAGGAATTGGCTGACAGTAGGAACTATTAAGCAGTGAAACAGCTTCTCTCCTACAGTCATGGTACCCTAGCAACAGAGGTTTTCAACTAACTTTGTATAGTCATTTGTCTGGAATGGTATGGAAATTCCTGCCCTGGGCACAGTCTTAAAACTATAACAGCTAAGTTCTTCCAGCTCTACAATTCTATGAGACTGTAGTCACTCTAGAAGTCAAGACATCATTATATTTGTCACACTAAAAGCACCAGGTAATGTTTCTTGTAAAAAATGCAAGGCAAAATTAGCAAGTGACAAATTCTCAAAGGCAAATCTGAAAATAAATTACTTACCAATGGATATATATGAGCACAGACCCAATAAATTACAAAACAGCAACAACTGAGATTCAGAGAAAATAAATGCTGCTTTATATATACAGTAGATCAAAAATAGGTATCCAATACTGTTTAGGACTCTGATATCATGGGAGTTTCAAACAAATATTGCTAAGAAAATAAAATATTCATTAGAAAACAAAATCTAATATCTATATAATCAGAAAACAAGGAAAAATTTCCCATAAAATATAAGGTTTTCTGACTAGTAATAAAATTAAGAGATAAATACTCTAAAATATTTGAGGTAATGACTGTTTCTCTCACAATAAATTATAGACGCCCCGATCTCTTAAAGCATTTATTGTATCCTTTAGCTATTCACAGTCATTTCAGTATTATAGTGATAATTGAAACAGCAATGGCCGCCCATGTTAGCTTCCCATCATTCTATGGATGCCATTTCTGGCTATTTACAGAGTTTACATTTGCCATCAATTTGTAGGCATGAAACAATTCACATATGCTCATCAATACATTCTGTCTGAGATAACTTGAGATCATCATAAGCTAGTTGTCAGTATTAAAATGATCCTAAAATGGGCTTTGACAAGGGGAAAATGTCACTTGCAAATGAAAGGCAATATGATGGCATTTATTTACTACTTAGTCATACTTCTGCCCAAAATGTACATTTCTACAGATTCTGAATGGCTCTTGGTAAAGGTGAAGGTAAAGGTTTCCCCCTGTCCAGTTGTATCTGACTCCAGAGGGCAGCGCTCATCTCCATTTCTTACCTGAGAGAGCCTGCATTGTCTGAAGACCTTTTCTGTGGTCATGTGGCCAGCATGACTGCATACCAAGGAGCATGGAATGCTCCCTACCAAAGTGGTACTTATTTATCAACTTGCATGCTTTCAAAATTCTATCTCGGTAGGAGTTGAGGCGGGTAACAGGAGTTCACCCTTGTGCAGTGCTCAGGTGTTGAACCCAGGCTGTCAGCTTTCTAGCTGACAAGCTCAGCATCTTTAATCCTTGAGACATCACGTCCTTGGCTTTGGGTATTATTAATATATTAAAAATGAAAAACAATTAATTCAATTGCAATCCATCCATCCATCCAATGTCCATTTGGGAATCTCAGTTGATCTTAGTCAATCTAAGAAGTTGTTTTTCTGAAATATCATACTTTTAAAGTTATTAAAACTGGAGTAAGTTTTTAGTTTAGTTTACCTTATTGTCATTGCACCTTGTACAATGAAATTAAATGCCATCTTCAAGGAAGTTGTGGTCTGGACAGGCAGGATTAACCTGTTCAAAAGGAGGGGTGCCATCACTGAGAAGTCTCAAGACCAGGATCCCTTAATATATCTTGGTGGGGAATCTTCAGTAAGGTCCTTCTCATGATCTTATTGGGCACACAGATTCAGCTTGGAGAAGATGGTCACAGAAATATTTAGATCCTAAGTCATATAGCACCATAAAGATGATAAATGTCACCTTGAACTGCATCTGGGAGCCAACTGGCAGTTAATGTAACTTTTTAAACAAAGCTATTTGATTAAGGAAATTGGTGCAAAAGGAACAACTATACAAAGGGTCTCCTGGCCACAGTCTTTACTTACCATTCAAGTCTAATAGGATTTCTTAAGTTAGAGGTGAGTTCCATCCAGGGATGTGCTACCTTGCCTAGAGTCAAAATAAAATCATCACTGGAATTTGCTGGTATCCAAATCCAAAACTACTTGGTAGAATATCACTTTTTTTTTAGATATTCTGGTAGGGGAATGACATGCTTTTATCTGGGATAGCTGTCCTCTTCCACTGAGTGTGCAACTTCAAAAGGATGCACATAGATCAAAGGAAGAAAGAACACCCATCTAGCCAGATAATAAATCAATGTTGGTAATCAATGGAATAATAGATGCCATTATAGTCCCCAACCCCCAATCCGGCACCGGTCCATGGCATACCAGAGACCGAGTCACCCAAACAAGCAAAGCCCCATCCACAGGATGCAGGCAGCACATGAAACCACCACCACCCTAGTCCGTGAAAAAAGCTCTCTCCACCGAACTGGTCCCTTATGCCCCAAAAATTGGAGGGCCACTGCATTATAGGATTTAGACTAAGACATCCTGAGCCTCACAGCTTTTCAAGTCAGAAATGTCATAGCTTCTCCTTTTCAGCAAGACCAGCATAGTCAAAATTCCTTTATCCTGTTCCCACCAAAGATCATCAGCAAGACAGACCAATATGGTTTCAGTCTCATATAGAATAAAATCCTTTATTGTCCAAGTGTGATTAGACACACAAGGAATTTGTCTCCGGTGCATAAGCTCACAGTGTACATATAAACAGCAAGTAATAGGTCTTAGGTCATAATCAGTTACAATCATTAACCACAAGTTACAAACAACAATGGATAAATCATAAGAAATCAATAGGAGTAATAGGAAAGATGAGAGGATGAGAAAAGATGAGAAATGACACAGTGCTATAGAAATGAAGTCATGGCATGGGGGAATATATCTGGTTATTTTAGCATGCAAATATCCATGCCTGAATCCATACTGAAAATATCAGGATAATCCTGTCAAACCAGATTCTCTGTAAATTTAGCCCAATCAACTTCCCAACATATTTCTCTAAAAGGGGGAAGGTTGATAAAAAGTCAACCTGGGTCATTGAGGACATGATGTATCATTTTTGAAGCAAGCAGCCCCATCCCTTCACTCAAGGAGACATTTGGTCAATCCAGATAAACAATATCTTTTCTTACTAGAGAGGTTTTGAAGGGCTTAGAGTTGCTAATTTATATCTAGATTTCTGGAGACTTTACTAAAGAGAATGCTGCTACACTTTTGTTAAATGATATTTATATTATGTTTTCTCAAATAACAATCTAAAAACACTAACATCTTATCCATTATAATCAGTGCAATTCGGGTTGGTTGGAGTTTAAGCCAGTTTTAAAACTCTATTGGATGATGGTTATAAAGAAGGTGGAGAGGAAGTAACACTACTGATTATCCTTGATCTTTCAGTATCTTTTGATACCCTTGCTGGGCTGCTTTACTCCATCTAACAGATTAAGTTATGGAAGTGGCATTGTAGTTGTTCTGCTTAGCTCCATAATACATACACTAAGTTGCTTACAAGTGTCCAATTTAACATTATTTTACATTTTATATGAAGAAGTTAGCTAGACCAAGCATGGATTCAGAGCAGGATGCTTCTGGTATAAAGCTGATCTTCATCAAGGCTTCTTCTTCTTCTTTTTAAGATAAAGTTGTTCAGGTGCTAGTTTAATTTACAAATGAGTGCCTGAAAAAATGAAACTGAACCTCAGTATTATGGAAATCGCCCTTTTCTGAAAGTGCAACCTTTACAGATGGATTTGCACTCTCCCTGAAAGTTAACTTGGATCAATCTTTGAACTAGTCTTGTCACTTGTGATTTAATTAAACTAAACAGGAATATCTTTTTTCAGTTTTGCCTGGTTCACTTGGCTAAGAACAGCCTATCCATAATGAGATATACTGTGATAACTTTCTAGCTGGTTATTGTAATGAGTAGTATATGAGGCAGTCCTTAATATTGATTGTGCTTAAATTACATCAAATGTTACTTCTTGATTCTAGTAGGCATGGCCAGAAGGAAATCATGCTTCTGGGTCTTTTAGCAGATTAGTTTCTTATTTTATATTTACTATTTCTTAAATTGTGCTGTTTTGTTTTAGTGTATTTTGTTTTGCATGTCACACTCTTTTCTTTTGCATCAAAGATGGCTTAAAGATAATGCTGATTACTATGCCTGTGTAATGGATTCCCCATGGAATCTATGCCACCCACTCTTACATGCAAATTTCCTGTAGCAGGAGGCATACAAAGCATGACAAGTTCTCACTCATGTTTCAAAGCACACTCTCTCATTTTTTTCAGAGCTGTTTGTTATTGTCTCTACCATCACAAGTTTAAAAAAGGAAAGTTAATTAAATATGGAACAAGACTGAGCAACATCTTTTAAACCATCATGTCATTAGAATTGGATTCCTCCGAGAGCTGCTTAAAAGGGGTTTGAGAACAATGACTGTTCAATCAGATATTTATGGGCATAGTTATGTAAACACACTCTTTATTGTCTATGTATATTTAATATAATTATCAGTTTTGTACTCAGACTCTCTGGAGATGCAACAATCAGTATTGCTTTGAAAATGTCAGCAGAAAAGACAATTATTAGGCTTGCAAATATTCATAAATTATATTTTAAAATCTTGTAAAAATGTATCCTATGCAACAGAGTTCTTTGCAGTAACTGAATAATTACTGTATTTCTTTGATTAAAATTCCTATTGAGCAAAACTTGAACGATGTAGGAGATTGCAGATCATAGCAAATGAGATCAGAAGCATTCTGGACAAATGAAAAATTGCTATACAAAAGAATCATTTGACTTATATTACGTATAAGGATATAAGGCTGAAATCTTGATTCTGTGAAACACATAAATGGACACCTGTATTTTTTCATTTACTTGTGTTGCTGTGTAATGATTTTTTTAAGGCAGTGCCAAATAGATTTAATTGATCTTGGGCAAACTTATCTGGGAATTCAGCAGGATGAACCTCAACCTTCTGCTATAAAGTTTTGAGTTTCCCCAACATTTGGCTTCAAACTATGCAGTAATTTTGCAACGATTCCTTGATCATCCAACTATTTCAGATGGAATAAAATTATGCAGATACACTGAAATGACTAAAGGCTTGGGCTCAGAATACACACACAGATACACAAACATAATTGAGCCTTTGTGATCTGAAATTGACTAAATTTGTTGCCCTGTTGGAAATATTTTTCCTTGGTGACACTGTTAGCCTATATAAATTGAGTCTTATTCAAATTTCAGTTCAGTTGAAGCTTTAGATCATGTTTAGAAAAAATAGTGTCCTTTAGGAATGGAAAAAATAAAATAAAATACCTGACTCTGTCCTTGCCTTCAACTCTAGGGGCCCTTTGCAAAGGAAAGTGAAACTTTGCAAAGAGAACATTTTATTTTCCAGAATTGCAAAACGGCCCTTTGATTGTCAATTGATCTGTAGCGTATGAAGAAATGCACTAGATAGAAGTAATGATATAGTCCTATTCATGCAGCCAGGAGCTTCCTATGAAATCATTTCTATTACCCAAGGCACTCTGCTCGTTCACTGTGGCAACGAATATTCTGTTTTCATAGCAAGTTATTTCTAATTGTCACCAATTATGATTCATTTGCTTTTATGTGTCTTGCCTGTCACAATATTAACATTGCTAAGGCTTCCCCTTTGCGGGCTACGAAAATCTGTTGTGACATCTAAATAACGAAAGATTCAATCAAGGGATGAATTAATTGTTAATTTTGTTATAAATAGAGGGGGTATCTTGGCATATAAAGAACAGCTCTTTCTTCTTTCTGAAGGACAGTGCTTAAATGAGTAAGAATAAAAGATAGGTGCGTTTGTCATATCAGAATTACAGCTCAATTCCAGCCTGCATTAGATACTTGTCTTTTTTAAGTATTTATTTTTACTATCTAGCTATAGCTATTATCTAATAAAGCCCCGCCTGATCTCACCTGGTCTTACTCTTAAATAGCAAGGAGTTTTATGGCACCTTAAAGACCAATAAATTTATTATGGCACCATCTTTAAAGTGCCACAAGGCTCTTGGTTGATTTTGCTGCAAAAGATTAATATGGCTGACCCACTGGGGATATCCTACTGCTATTTGACAGAGTTGGGAAGGAATTGTATTGTGGTTCTAGATTATCTGGTTGAATATTTTCACATTTGTTTTTCCAATATTAGAATTAGCTGTGGTTTAAATAGATTTATTCTTTTCAGAATTGGAGCAGCTTATCCTTTTAGTCTACATTCAATACGTATAGTCTACATTCAATACGTAACTGCAGGTTACATATTCCTCTTCAAAAGCTCCGAGAAGGCTTGTATATCTGACAATCAATTGACAACTATATCCCAATTTGGCTTATTCCTTCAATCTTGTTATAAACCAACAGAAGAGACAAATAGTTGATATTTTCTGCATTTTTCTGCTGTCATCTAGAAACTTTTCAGAGTTTTGGAACTATCTTTCCTTAAATTTGTTGGGGGTTGAGGTAGTGTTTTCTGCCTTATGTTTTCCCTGAATATCCCCAGTAAAGGTGGTTGTTGGCCTGTCATTCATGTCGTCCATTTCCCTTTGTCTCCTCTCTGCTGCAATGTGATGATCTGTTTCTCAGTCTCATTATTGTGGCTTGCTTTAGCTTGGCTGACCCAGTGGGAAGGACTATGTATTAGATACCCAATGTATTCATATAGAATCTCTATCCTTTTTTCTCCATTTTAAGTAAGACGAGATCCCGATCACAGTAAATACTCTGATCAGATGCCATGGAAAACTCAAATCTCACTGGGAGGTTTGAATATCTTTCATAATCTATTTAATCAGCTTTTTAGGGGATCGTCAAAAATTGGCAACTAATGAGAAGCGGAAGTCAATTCAGGCATTTGCTCTTATCAATTTGTTCTTCGAATCAAAAGTTGAGTAAGACTAATAAATTTTTGTTCCCTCGCCCTGAATGGAAAACCTAAAACAATATACAATCGTGTCTTCGCATTTTCTGTTGCTGTTTACTATATTGCTGTATTTGCATAACTAGATATTCAACACTCTTGTATGTTTTGCAAGCTGTCATGACATAAGAAGCAAGTAATATGCTGTGTTTTGCTTGCTAACATATTTTTGACATATTTTTGCTTTTGATTATAAGATTGCATTTTTCCCAGCTACCATCTGTCTAAACTCAGTGGCACAAACACAGTAGGGTGTAATAATTTTAACATACTTGAACTTGATGAAAAACATGCTATTTACAGTTTTAACCAATATGTTACAGTTTCACACATGAAGACTGAAATAAATGCCTGTACTTTTTTTGTTTTATTAAAGAGGTATCCATCATGAAGAACGATTATTCAATACAAATTGGCAGATATTATTACTACTTTAATGGAATTAAAACTGGGATGGGGTTTATTACAAATAGAATCTGGCACTGGACTGACTGTGTAAGTACAGTTGCTTATGTTTATCCTTTTGTCAGCAGAAATAAAGATTTTTTTTTATTAAATATGGCCTTTTCTTTTCTTTTTGTACTTGGCAATATATGCATAAAAATCTCCAGGCTGGAGAGAGAAATATGACACATTTTTCCTTGAAATCCCTGGCAAGCAAAGACTTTTTAAAAAGTGTTCTTCCAGCTTTCCCATCTGTGGAGACTCGGAATGTAACACTCGGCAAACTAGAAATCTCACTTGAAATCTGCCCTGGCAGAAAAAGACAAACAATTCCAGCCCTTTGTGATATTCTATTGCTCTAATCATTGCACAAGTGTTCAGCGGTATATCACAACTCTAATATGGAAATTGGGTTGGGAATGAATGTTCATACGAGCACATTTCTGGACAAAAGAAAATCGAGAAGACCCTAGTAGTACAGCTTCCCTTTGCTCCTACTTGGGACCAACAGGTTAATTCAGTTCTCAACAACCTTTCTCTGTTAAAGCTGAACAATCTCCTAGAGGAAATAACAGGCTGGGCTGTTTACTGAAGCACTTTTTCTGGTCATGTCCTCTACTGCCATCTCTGTCAGCATTGAGGACAAGGGACTCGCAAGCAGAGAAACCTATGTCAGTGCTGTGGCTGGAATTTAACAAGGTTACCACCTGTAGATGAAAAGACAAGGGATGCCTTCCATAATCACATATCATTCTAATAGGATTGAGAGACTTAAATATTTTTAAATGCAGAGATTTAGAAAAAGGATAGGTGTAAGGGTGAGATTCTGAGCACATTTAGTGGTAGTAAATCCAGCAAACTCAACAGGCTTTCTATTTAGGAGAAATACACTTGACATTGTATTATAAAACCAAATGCAGATAGATAAGACTTGATTTAAAATCCGATAGTCTGCAAATCATTTAGGGGCTGAATGCTTGCAAGCCAGATCACTCACTCACTAACTGTGCAGTAAGTCCTTGTATTTCTCAAAAAGAAAAAAAAAGGATCATTACATAGGGTAAAAGAATATATAGTTAACATATATCTAAAATAATAAAGTATCAATTGAAGTACATCAATTAGAATACATTTATCATGTATGTGTGATACAAGAATGTGTGACATTGACGATGAAAGTTATGAGACACAATTCATTTGCAAAGAGGCAATTTTTTTAAAATAAAATAATCTGGGACAAAAGAAAAGAAACTTATTATGTAATGGTAAACTGAATTTATTTCTTCTTGGAAAACCATTCCAGTAATCTCCAGGTTCAGACTGCAGAGTAAACATTAATAACAGTAACATACAGGTTAGTTCAACTGATTCAAAAATTTGGCCATGTGACATCATTAAGGAAAAGTCTTGAACACTCAAAAGCTTCAAATGGTATCCAGGAAAAAAAGTTTCTTTGACAATCTACATAACAACTATTGCATATATGGTAATGCTATCTGTCATATCGCAAGGCTTACAAATATATACAGGCCATATTCAGCTGGGGTCCTGCTTGGAGAGTCTTCTTCTTCTTCTTCTTGTTCTTCGGCACTAAAAATATTCTTGAATTCATCCATTTGAATACCAAAAGACAGAGATTGTAGATATAAGCTTGAACAAAAGGAAGGCCAAAAGTTTGTACTGTTTTTTCTTTTTTTTCCTTAAGCCATATTTCCCTTTTATATGTTGTTGGTATAATAATATCTCTTAGTCCTGCTTGAATAGGGCCCAAGTCCACTTGTCTTTATAAGACCATTTTAGTATCAGACAACATAATACATGTGCAACACTTTATATACAGGAAGTCTCTCCGGTGCTCAAAAGTTCAAACACATGAACATCCAACAGTTTCCATAATACAGGTTTTATGGTACAATACAATGTTTCTGAATAATATATATTAACAATGAGAGTCTCGTGCAAAGAGTAAAACATGTTCCCCTTTTTTTTGTCTTGCAAAGATTCCTCTTCTGAAGAACTGGGCCTTGCACTAACTGCTATGTTGGGTCATCGTATGATTCTGTGAAGAAAGAAGAAAGAAAAGAAAAGGAAAAGCAATCACTATGCTGAAACATACCAGCAATGCTACGGAGAAATAGCATAATATAAGATAGTAAAAACCATGTTAAATGGTATGTATTGTGCAAACTACCAAGAAAGTTTATAAAAACGTATATATGTCTCTGCACTCTAGGCCTATACTTGGCTAAATACCTGTCTATAAATTTAACCTGTAAATGCCAAGTAAGCCTGTAATAAGGAATATGAAATTGACTAAATTGTATATTAGAAAGTATAAGCAGATCTTGCTTATATGGTGCTGATGATAAATTTCAATATAATTTCAGAATACAGCTTGTCATGTATGTGGTATCTTATATAGTTGGTAGGAATGTACTCAGAAAGATGGATGAAAGTCCAGTAAAAGTTCCAAAGAAGAGCAAAATTGGCTGTGCCCCACTGACATGCTAACTGTTTAATATAGCTGATGTTTTAATGTACGCTGTCCAGAATTACTGTCATGGATTGGACAGCTATACAAACCATGGAAATAAAGAAATAAAAAACAATATTTCTAAAAACAGCCAATACACCATGACTACATTCCTAGATTCATTTAATAGGAATTCTATCCCATCATGGTAGAAAATTCTAAGCAAATATTAAACCTCATAATGTGCTAGGCAATACAAGACTTCCGGCCAGTAGTCTACCAGAAAAAATATTCAATACAGTTAAAAAATGAAATAGTCCACCATTTATTTGATTTCATGTATACAAAACTATTTTCTACATTAATTCATTTCAAAATGATAGTGAAAAAGCAGTGGCAGAATAAGGCCTTCAAAATATAGCTATTAATAATACATGCCAATTTTAAATTCAGATAGTTGAGAAATTAGAAAATCAAATCCGAGACCAACTAACATATTAAGATATAATATAGATTATGAAAAGTTAATAGATGAACTATTCTGTACAACTTTATGGATAACATGATACAGTATTGTCCTTGCAATTTGTGCAATAAAGCTCAACCATATGCAAGAAGACACTCTTTCAGGTGTGTAGACTATTTACAAGCAAACTGTGTGCCTATGTGCAGGGGAGATCAGCCATGTGATAAAACTTATACGGTGGCTTTATATGATAGGTATACTGCTTAATTAGGGCAGATTCCACTTCTATATAATCAGATTTATTTAAATACTGAAATATCCCAGGTCTGATACATAAGATCAAGCTAGAAAGTTAAAATATGCATATTTCAATGTGCCTGGAATCATATCAGAAGATGAACTTCAAATGCATGTATCATCAATCTAAAGCTTCTGCTTCAATATAATATATAGATTATCATATGCTGCGTACTAAGTGCCAAATTAGAGATGACTCCTCTTCAAATATGGTTTTTAAAAGAGAAATAAGGAGCATAACTGAAGTGAATGCCTCCACTGCAGTGCTATGTAAATAATATGACCCAGTACTGTTTGACTGGAGAGGCACATGTCAGGGGTGTCAAACTGGCTACCCATGGAGCAGATGTGTCACATGCAGGCCACGCCCATTCCAGCTCCGCAAAATGGGGAAAATGTCATGAAATGTCACATGAAAGTTTGACACCTGTGGCATATGTCATATGCATGACAAAATTTGTGTCTGTAGGAGTCCTTATGTATGGGTAATCCTGACTTACCAACAGTAAGGGAGTCTTGCAAAGCAATGTGGTCATAAGGTGTGATGTCACCTAACTGCACTGACTCACAACTGTAGTTCTGGCAATTTCTGTTGAAGTTGTTAGATGAATTCTGCAGAATCACAGCATCCTAAGGTCATGTGATCATCATTTGCAACCTTCTGCTGACTTCCCTATGAACTTTGCTTGTTGGAAACCAGTGATCATGTAACCTCAGGATGCTGCAACAACCATGATCCAGTTGTCAAATTTAATCAAATGACTGTGGAGTATGTATATGTATCTATATGGATGACATAAAAAATGCAGATACTTTTTATGGTTCTATTTTCCAATTGTTTGTTAAAAAAGCCAAATTCTAGTGATATCTGAAGGGGTGGGGCTAAGCAAATGAGAAAAGAAAGAAAAATATTTGATGTACTGTCTTTTAGAGTGGGAAAGAGTACAAACAAAATATGAAACCTGTCCATATTTTAAGCTGATCATTCTTTTTACAATTGTTTAAAGCCAGTGCGTGTTCTTCATTGCCTCACCCAAACCAATCAGGGTTCCCTTTTTAAGATTTGACCAGGCCACAGCAGCATCGAAGGACTTTACAACACCATATCAATTTGCTTAGTGGCAATTTCAGTGATTGTTTAAACAAATTCTATTTTTCATTGCCTCAAAACTGAATGAATATAATGTGGGACATTTCCCAATCAGCCTGGTAACTGTACTTCCTGCTTAATGTACTTCCTGCTTAATGTATTGATGTTCTGTACTTCCTGCTTAATGTATTGATGTTGGTAATTTGCATTCTCAACATTTTTTTTTATGTAGTTCTAGTTGACTAGGAACAAATAGCAACAGAACACAGATGAGTACAGATTTAAACCCAATATCTTCATTTGCACAGTATTCTTTTTCAAGAAATGAAAATTCTGATGTATATCCAAGTGCAACCCCCTACTCTCTCATGACTCAATTAAAGTGCATGTTGGGTTGTTTCAGCAAGAGGGAATGGAAAGAAAATGGAACCTTCAAGCAGCAGTAGAATGGATCAGTTTAACACTCTTTCTGGGGCAATTAAATGAGTTTCAGCAAAGGAACAGCTTAAACATACCTTTCCAGATTCTTTTTACCTGAAACATCTATCTATAAATCTGCTGTACTGTCTAAATAAAAGACACACAAGTTTTACTGCTGCAAGAGCATTGCTAATACTTAATTATCCCAATGGACAATATCCATTCTTCAGAAAGTCTGTAGTTGCTATGTAGAGCTCTACCCGAGGCTCAACTTCTAGCTTAGAACAACACTGCACACATGAGGCTCTTTTCTTCTATCATAATCAACAATAGGAGAGAACTGTAATGCTGGATCATTGCCTATGTGTTTTAATGAGTCCTCTTACCTCCATTTTTTAAAATCTTGGATTCACATGTGGCCAGTTTAAGGATTAGAAAAGCCACATAGCACTATGTGACACAATTGAAAGTAGCATTTCATGTGTGCTCAGGACTCAAACCTCAATAATTTTTTTAATTAAAGAAAAAACACACAAAGGCACTAATGTGGTAGATGCAAAATAAACTATGGAATTATTCTTCACTAAGCTCTGTTTTGGGGTCCCACAGCTGATATAGCCTATTGCACAAAAACATTCTCAGGAGCGAAGAGATGCCCTGATTTAAATTCAAGGCAAAATGATGGAGAAAAATCACTGAGCAAGGCAAAACATAAAGATGAGTATGGATCCCGAAAATATACAAACGAGATTAGAGCTCCTCTTGTCCGTTAAAACTCTTTAAATCTTTCTAGAAATCGATCCTGATGCTTCAATGACTGTATAAAACGAAAAATTTGGGATGGAAATGGAGGCAGCAAAGTTTAGAAAGGTTCTTTTTGCTGCTGTTTGCACCTCGGATCCAAGTCACACTCACTTTATATACCTTGGGAGCTGCCTCCTAATATTAATGATATATATGTAAATTCTTTGCATTCTAAGGCATGAACAAGCCAGAGAGAAACACTTGATTAGGGAGAAAAGCTTCCTGCTCATATCAGTTATAACTTTATGAGACAAAAAGGTGAAAGATTGAAGGGAAGAGATGAGGTAAGGAATAATCTTTAATCCCACAGAGAGCCACATTATATTCTAGGAGGGGGGACTATCTATGGAGACCCCATGTCTAAGAACTGAAAATTGCAACCATTAATCCCAGTTATGAACGGTTGGAGGTTTTGTTTTAAGAGTGTTTCTTTTCACAAAAAAGATTGTGTTTAAAAATTTAGGACAAAATTTTCCTCTATTATCCACACAGTAGCTCTCTGCTGTATATTGTCTTTTCATGTGTTCAGAACACCTACTTCCATGACAATGGGAATTGATGTAAGTGGGGAAGTCAGAAGACGGAGCTCCTGTTGATCTGAACACGGGAGTTTTCAGGGCACAGAGAAAACCAATAAAAGTTTCAGTGTACCTCAGAATGTGTTTTGCCCTTTATAGGACAAACAATGTATTTGGAACCGATGTTTTTATCATTGTTCTTCTGGAAAATGTGCAGTACTAGATAACTTCCTCAAATTTATTCTCTCTTTCTCTTCCTCATACATGCAAATTAAACAAATACTTGTTCCTCCAGACTACTTCTCATATATTATATTTTCCTGTATTTCTTCTATCCTCTATGTAATGCTGAAAGTTCCTTAGAATATGCTGAAGCTACTCATAATTTGAAGAGGAAAAAAAGATTATAATAATTTATACTGCAAATTTAACATTGATTTGGGTATTGAGGGGGTATTTTGTTTTGTCATCCCTTTTAGGTCCTTGACTTATAGCGATCTGTTTAGCAACCAATTGAAGTTACAATGACACTGAAAAATGTGACTTATCACAGATCCTCTCACTTACAATCATCACTATGGTCATATGATTGTGATTCAGGCACT
This sequence comes from Bungarus multicinctus, assembly GCA_023653725.1. Lineage (NCBI taxonomy): Eukaryota > Metazoa > Chordata > Lepidosauria > Squamata > Elapidae > Bungarus > Bungarus multicinctus. The sequence goes on from CM042846.1 coordinate 49,722,667, forward strand.
TAAGTGACCAGCTTGTATTTATGATGGTTATAGTATCCTTGAAGTCATGTTGCAATCTTCCCAGCCGCCTTGTGACAAACCAAGTCAATGAGGAAAACCGGATTTGCTTAATGACCACATGATTCACTTAAAAACTGCAGTGATTCGCTTAATAACCATGGCAAAAAAAGGTTTTAAACTGGGATGCAATTGACTTAATTGTCTTGCTTAATCCCAATTGTGGTCATAAGTCAAGGACTACCTATACTTCCTTTCATATACACATACACAGTATAAAAATTTCAATATAAACTATATTTAGGAGTAAAAATTCTTATACTCCAATGAACCATGTAATGAGCATCTATTACATTCCAAAAATCCTAAATGAATTTTACAAAGATATTTTCTGAGTAAAATTAGTGGGACCACTTTATTTGCATAATTATATATGCAGGGTTTTTTTGGCTGTTTTATTTATAGTCATATCAAGTTATGTCCATTCCGTGCACAAAATCTTTGAAACCGTTGGATATATTTTACTAAAATAGTAACTCAGGAAAATTTCTTTCCAAAGAGCAGGGCTGTTGTTCTTTTTAGTTGCCAGTTTTTGCTTCATAGAGACCATTTCATGACTTGAATTATATCCTTAAGGGGGGGGGAGGGACCCTTTATGGAAGAGGGAGGGAGGGAGGGAAGGGAGAGGAGGAGTTTCTAAGGAGGGAGAAATCCTACTAATTCACTACCTCATTACAGTCCCTAATGGAAAGTACAGTTGCATTCAATTTAAATGAGGCATTTTGAAGCTGAATGAAATGAATGTGATTGTTGTTGAAAAGCAGATTATAAATAAGGAAATATAAAGATTAAATGAAGATGTTATTGTTCAACAGATGGAGACAGTATCACAGCAACATCTTTTCTCCCCCCTCTCCTTAATTCAAGACGGCACACACTAGTAATCAATCATCACTGATTAACTAATTATGCTATACTAACATTTTGTAATTTGTAGGGAATTTAAAACTAAGCTCGGCTTTAGTTCCCTCTCCCTCTTTCTATCAAATGGACTGCATTCCAGGACAGCTTCGGGTTGTAAAACAAATTTCTACATTGCTAACCTTTAAGCGCTACTTTAAAACAAAACAAAACACCCCCCCTTCCCCCCTCAACCTAAAAGCAATTGGTTTCCAACAGGCTGGATAATAAGTCTTTTGACCTGCATTCTTCTCTGACCCATTAAGGTCACCTCTGTGCTTGGGCATAGAGCTGACTTAGGAAATGCCTGCAAGTCCTGCATTTCATCTCCTGCCCACTCAAAATAAAGCTTTCTTTAAATGTGTCTGCAGGGTCCCCAAAGACCAGGGAGGCATCCCTGCAGTGGGCAATGGAGGGACAGAAGCTTCTGCCTTTATTAATGAATGCAGACCATTATGAGTCTGGCTGGCTCCTCGGCTGTTCCCAGAAGCATATACTGTACGTGACTTAAAATGCTAGAATATTGACACAAAGCGAGCCAGGCAACCCTAAGGAAAATTACTCCTTGGATATAATGTAGGCTCGTAACAGCTATTAGAGTACAAAATAAAACCCTCCGGGATCAAACTGACATATACAGCGTTCTACCTACTCCTCAAACATTAGAAGAATTTCTTTGTGAAGGCATTCTCAAGGACAGCATTAAACTGACTTTTGTAGCAATCTGCAACCGCTTTTTTTGGCTTACAGCTTTTAGTACTAAATCTTTAGTTCAAATCAATATAAGTACTATATCCTCTACATTAATCAATACATTTGGTTCAATACACATTCTATTAAATTATACTTTCTAATCAAGAGGCTCTGCTTCTATCCCCACATAGCTCCCTCCTCCCTCCCTCCAAACTTCTTACTTTCCATTTGTCCTCAGAGAGTGTCAGGATGCTGGGTTTTCTTGGCAGAGATATGGGGGCAAAGGAAAAATGGGCAAACCCAGCAAAACCTTAATTAAAACCCTAATGCCAAACAGAGAATTGCATTCCAGTGTCATTATGGATTCCACAATTTCCACTGCAACAGTTTCTGTTTCTAGCTTGCTGGGAAAGGGAAAAAAACATTCAAGCCCAAGGAAATGGAGTCCTGTTGCATTGTTGGTTTACAAAATGACAGTGGAAAAGGTTTTTGGCTAAACAAAGGAATGAAGGAGGAGAGAAGGAGCACTCACATTTACAGACTAGTAAAGAACAACCACCACATTTATAAAACAAAATTTTCAAAGCTGCTAGCACAGTGGTTAGTCTTTGCTGCAGTTATTCATGCCCTGATAAACTCCTGCCTGGATTTCTGCAATTCTTTCTTTATACTTCAGCCTTTTAAAATGGCCTACAAATGCTAGTTGCTTCAGAATAGTTTTAGTTGCAATGGTTTTTAAGGGAACAACAAGATGATCAAATTACCTAATGTGTGGTCCTTCTGCCTGTCTTTATAATAAAAAAAAATCTTCTTTGAAAGGACCCTAGCAAGCGAGACAGATTTCATTAAAGCCCTTCTATTGCACAATGCTGTCTTCACAAGCGGTTACTTAGTATTTATTTAATATAGCAATAGTATTTTAGGCTTATGTACCACCCTTTAGCACTTTACAAGCACTCTCTGGGCAGTTCACATTGTCAGCATTATTTGCATATTGCCCCAACAATCTGGGTCTTCATTTCATTTTTCCGAAGGATGGAAGGTTGAATTAACTTTGAACCCCTTCAGGATCAAACTCCAGGCTGTGGGAGAGTTTGCCTGAAAATACTGCATGTCCTAGAATTATGGAGATTAGACACATTACAATTTTGCATCGTGCTCTTACAGAGGAGCATGAAACCACTTGAAATGATACAAAGCAAACCTTAATACAAGTTTACAGTTCTTTGAAAATTGTACAAATATTTCAAGCACAGAACTACAAAGCTCAAGTCTTATGCTATACATTTCAATGAGTTAATGAAACCAGATTTAACTCCTATGGTTATTTACTTAGAAGTAAGCCTCTCTTGATTCAGAACAAGATAATATTGTGTGGATGAAGTATAAACCACAAAATACTACGGTACCAGAGGTGGTATTCAGCAGGTTCCTACCAGTTCTGGAGAACCAGTAGCGGAAATTTTGAATAGTTCGGAGAACCAGCAAATCCCACCTCTGACTGGAGTTTTTACAGTATCCTTCCCCTGCCACGCCCACCAAGCCACGCCCACAGAACTGATAGTAAAGAAATTTGAATCCCATCACTGTACGGTACCCACTGGACAGCATTTCCTATTTATATGCTTTTTTCTTCTAATTCTGCATGAGACTTTGGATTACAACAACTGCCTTATTCTCTGTATCAGTTCACTCACTATGGGCCTAAAAGTAACCACAACCCCCCGGATAGTTTTCACCATTCTAGGCCATCATATCTAATATTCTTTAGGCAACTTAATAATATTACCAAAAAAGGTACAAAACCTTATAAGAGTAAGAGTCAAGATGAAAAAGAAACATAGAAAATGGGGCTTGAAGTGCATCTTTTCTTCAACTATTCAGAATAATTTCTTGCAGCAACATTTATTATATGCCAAATTAACAATCTTCCTGATGGGAAAGAAAGCTCACTTTGGTTTACTTAGTAAAAGCTGTCTTAACCAGCAAAGAAAGTCAGATAGTCCACTGCAATCTCTCTACATCAATAGCCATCATGCTTGTAAATATACAGAAATATTGCTGTCAATATTGATACCCTGGGTATTATTCTGAAAATGCTATAATTTGGCACAAGGGAGGAGTTCCCACAGTGAATGGCAGCTTTCGTAATATGATGTTGCCATGCCTACCTGCCTTCATGATTCCTCCGCAGTGGGGGAAGAGCAAAAGTAAGTGGACAACAATAGCATCATGGCAGCAAAGGATTTTCTACTCCAGGGCTACCTTGAGCTGCAAAATGTAGTTATATAGATATATATGTCACAACACTGATTTACATCTAAAGCATGGAGATGTCACACAGACTGAACAGTTTTCATCTGGATGCTACAGTTTTTAATGTTCTTACATTTAAAAGTCATAATGGCAGAAAAGAATCTGTCCTTGGCGTGCTTAAAATCTTCAGGGATATATTGGTGAGCAGACCAAACATAGATGCATAAATACATATATCAAAGGTTGGATGTACACATGCAGAATACTGTCATTAGATTATTTCAGATTTATGCTAAAGAAACGATTTTGAATGCACCTCTACAAAGATATACAAGTTATTTTTTATAATCAGACTTGCAACCAAGCTCTTTTGTTTTGGAAAAGAATTAAAAATACATCTTCAAGGAAGTAATTGAGACCTTTTATTGTAGTATTTTGCCAACAAAGCTGCTGAAATTCAACTATCTTTACTTTTCATGAGCAGGATTTAAAGTACCTGTCTTGTCCTATGTCTAATATTCCAATAAAGCGAACAGCCTGCTCTCCAGGATGAACCCAACCAAGTTTGGGTTCATTCTGTGTGCATCCTGGGAAAATTGGGCTGTTCCTAAGGCAGATGATTGGCCACATCTGGCAAATGGTCAGTATTTCATTGCAGGAAGAGGTAATGTCAGTAGCCTTGAAGGTGGCTGTTGCATATCTTCTTCTTAAGAGGCCCTCCATGGATCTAACCATACTTGACAACTATCACCCAGTCTTCAGTTTTGGGATCTGAATGGAATGCAACACAATAAAGCTGAATCCTAGCAGGATGGAGATACACAATTAGCCGAACCCTGCAAGTATTAAGGAGGTGGTTAAAACCTTGCTCTTTCCCTCAGTCTTGGGGTCAGGTTGCACTAAGCCCCACCCTCAATTTCCATAAAATACTTTTACGTAGAATGTTTTAATAATACATGTCTAATAGTAATGGTTTTTTTTCTTTTCTTTGTTTTTCTTTGTGGTTGACTACATTTGTGCGGGGGTAGGAAAGGGAGAAGATAGTTAAGATGATGAGGTGGAACTAGCAGCAGGCCAGCTAGCACACATACAGTACCTTGGTCATCTAGGAATCATGAAGAGACAGTTGCATCCAAGTGCTACCAAAGAGTAAGACAAGTTCTGAAGATCCAGTTCAATAAGAAGAACAAGATCCATGCTGTCAATATGCATCTCCTACCAATTATCAGATACCCTGCTGATACAATGAACTGGCAAAAGGAGGACATGGAGGCTGCCAATGTGAAGAACCAGAAGCTCTTCACAATGTACAAAAGGTTTCCAACCCAAGTGCAACACCCTGAATAGAATAGAATAGAATAACAGAGTTGGAAGGGACCTCGGAAGTCCAACTCCCTCCTCAGGCAGGAAACCCTACACCATTTCAGACAAACAGTTGTCCAATCTCTTGTTAAAAACTTCCAATGTTGGAGTATTCACAACCTCTGGAGACAAGTTGTTTCACTTATTAATTATTCTGTGAGGAAATTTCTTCTTAGTTCTAGATTGATTCTCTCCTTGATTAATGTCCATCCACTGATTCTTGCCTGCCTCAGGTGCTTTGGAGAATAGCCTACCTCTTTCTTCTTTGTGGCAACCCCTGAGATATCAGAACACTGCTATCATGTCACCCCTAGTCCAGGAGGGGGATTCTACCAGTTCGCACCTATTCTCTAGAACCAGTTGTTAAGCAGTTCGGAGAACCGGTTGTTAGAAGAAATTACTGGCCTAATCCTATAAGGAAGGCAGGAAGGAAACATTCTGGTGTTGCTCCATTAACCCTTATTACATTCTTGGCAGGACTAGACTTCCTGTCTCAGGAACTTCTCTGGGGTTTTTTCCCCCTCCTTTGCTAGTACTTTGCTTGTGTGGAGTGACCATTCAAAGTTACAATGGAACTGAAAAAAGTGACTTACGACCATTTTTCACACTTACGACTGTTGCAGCATCCCCACAGTCATGAGAGGCCAGATGAGGAGATGCATGTCCTGATGAGAGTGATATTGAGTTGCCCATGCCCAGCCAATAACATGACCACCAAGCCACGTCCACCCAGTCACATGACCACCAAACCACACCTACCAACTAAGCCACGCCCACAGAACTGGTTGTTAAAAAATTTGAATCCCACCCCTGCCCTAGTCCTTCTCTTCATTAAACTAGACATACACAATTCCAGCAACCATTCTTTATATGTTTTAGCCTCCTGTCCCCTAATCATCTTTGTTGCTCTTCTCTGCACTGTTTCTTGAGTCTCAACATCTTTTTAACACTATGGTGACCAAACTGGCTGCAGTATTCCAAATGTGGCTTTACCAAGGCATTTTTAAAATAGTATTAGCATTCATGTGATTAAAGACTGCACTCCAGCCAGAAAAAAGCAGGCAGTCAGGTTACCCAATTTTCGACTTGACACAGGCAGGGCCTGAATGTCAAAATCACTCTCCTGGATGAAACCCAAAGCATCCAGGCACCCAAAGATAAGCAGCTAGGAGAATGCTAGCAGAAGACATGGGAGGAAGATCAAATAGAGGAAGTGCCATTGCAGGATAACAACTGCACAAGAATTATTATTGACTGATAGTTCAGATGACTGACACTGGGAACTCGCACCCATGGCTGGACTAAAGCACAGCTCTGAGGCCTTGATCATAGCAGTTCCAGATCCATAGAAGCGGGGGTTTACCATACCAGACAGGAATTGAAGTGCAGGCTGTGCAAAGAGCCCTCAGAGATAGTCCCACACAAAGTGGCAGGATGTAAGATGTGGGAAGGAATAATATACACTGAGTAGCCCAACCATTGTTGCACAGTAGATGAAAGATTCCACAAGTCATGAAGAATAAGAAGCCTAAAATCTTGTGGGACTTCCAGATCCAGATGGTACTGGTTAATCAATCAGGCTCCAATCAGAAGACAGTGATAGTGATAGATATAGTGGTGCCAAGTAACAGCAACATCAGGAAGGGAGAATATGGAACAAGATAGGATGAAGGAAAGAAAGCTGAAGTAGTCCCATTGGCAGTAGAAGCACTTGAGTCTGAGATTCCTAAGCTGGGAGAGTGGCTCCACCAGATCCCAGGAACAACAGCAGAGCTCTCTGTCAAGAAGAGTGTAGTTCTAGGAACAGCAAACTGTGCAGAATCAACAAACTCCCAGGCATCGGGTATAGACTGAAAAAGACACTTATCACCCATAAAGATGAGAAGGGATTTTTTAAATGGGTAGTATGCTAGTTCAAATAACACCCTAACTCTATCCGATGGATGCATCTCATTAATAGAATACAACTGAAACAGTCATATCTATATGGTAAGCCTAGACTGCTATTTTTCAAGCAGAATATTATGCTGGAGTTATTAAAAGTTCGCTGGCACTATGGTCTGCCATCAAGGAAGAACAGAAGTTTCCTTCCAGTTCAAACCCACTTTCCAATTCACCTGATACTTTGGAACAGTACTTTTATAAACTTGATGAAATAAAGGCTTAACAAATTCAAGGGATGAGAAATTAGTAAATCAATCAGTCCTTTCCCTCAATTTTTTTCTGTATGCAAGCCGTTCTGCTAGGCCCAAAATTTTTCCTAACAAGTTGAGAATATTTGAAAGACTTTGTTTCTCTGTTGCAACTTCAGTATAGCAGAATGATATGGGCTTTGATAGACAAGACCATCTAATCAAATATTCAAGGATTAAGTCAGTGCATTATGGACAGATGTGTACATGTGCCAGTTGTTTCTATGCTTTCATTTTTTCCTCTTGTAATGTTTAATTTATCATGCTGGAGCTTTTTAAACAAGAACATCTGTAAGCAAGTTTAAGTACAACCTCTCTCATTTTACATCTGTATGCTTTGCTCTTTCTCAATGTCTTAATTGTAGATAACTTCATAAGAAATACATCTGTAGCAGTAAGAAAATGATAAACCAGGAAATCTGATAGGTTGTATAGTGTTTATAATTTACATAAATAAGCATTCTCTACTTGCTTAAGTGTGAACACAGGATTGAAACACAATAAGTGGCAATGCACACATTTCTTTATAGGTCAAAGCCAATTAAATAAACTACAGCTAAATATTTAACAGCTCTACTTAGTAATTAGTGGCAAATAATGGGAGCTTAAATTGATAATCACACAGGTGTTTTTAAAACTAAGCCAGCTATAATGTCACATCCATTTAACAAGCTTTGTATTTCTATATGAAGTATCACAAGGTATATTTAAGGAATTTCCCTCTAAAGGTACAATGTAGTCATTGATATCCAAGGCAGGATCATATTTAATTATTTTGCTGTGGGGTAGAGAAAAGAAGTATGTGAATATCAGAAACTACATAATTTAAGATTTCAGAAGGTCCCTCAGATTGTAATCCTTTATCCATTGAGTTGGCAAGAAAAGACTGGCTGATAATTAAAATGGAGATAAATCACTAATCTGTGACATTAGGATTAAAAACAACAGAGGACCTCCTTTAAAATAATTTGGTTCATAATATAAGACATACATACATACATACATACATACATACATACATACATACATACATACATACACACACACACACAATGCATACATATATACATTTATGTAACACAAGGGAATAACTTCTGTTAACGTAAAATACATGTCTCAAGCTATTCCACTTCTTACAAAAAATATATGTATATGGTGGATTTATTTCTTTTTCTGAATATGCTACTATTGAGATAATGTGACAGAATAAGCTGCTGAGTCACTCTATTTGAACTGTGCGAAAATAAAGATACCTCAAAGAAGGGGTCTGGATTAGATATTTTGCAAACTTCTTTCCATGACAAAAGCCATCATTTCTATGCATACTTAATTACTCTTGAATGAAAAGAAGAGATAAAATGAAAACTATTGATGAAGAAAGCATATTTACTAATTACTAGTTATTATTCTGCAAAATACATGATCTGAAAATAAAAGAAAATATATGGTTATTGAATTGCAGTAAGAAGATATGAAATTCTGTCCTGTATTTTCATACCGGTAAAGAGTATGATTAATAATTTGAACCTAGATCTATATCTGTTTGCTTTATATTAATTATTCTATATAGCTGAAACCTATAGGTTTTCAAAAACTCTGATTCGATAAAACATTATATTCATATATAATATAATGAAAGCATCTTATTTCCATGATTCCAGATAGCATGATTAAAATTAGCCTCTTATTATTGCTGTTAGCACATAATCTTTAGTGCAGGGATCCCAACCTCTGGCCTATGGACTGGCACTGGTCTGTGGCATGTCAGAAACTGGTCTGCACAAACAAGCAAAGCCCCATCCATGGGATGCTGGCAGCACAGGAAACCTTGCCCCCTCCAGTCCACCGAAAAATCTTTCCACACAGAATCGGTCCCTGGTGCCCCAAAGATTGAAGTATGTTTCTCTCAGAGATATTTATAGCATCTTTCCTTTTTATATCCTACAGAGAAGTTAAAATATTTTTATGCCATTGTGTTTTCAGCCTTGATTGTGGGCACTAGGTATATGTTGTTTTGTTTTAATCTTTCTTTTTTGGTTTTTCTACATACGTTCCTGCCACCAAGTGCCATGTTGGGGTAGTCTACAAATATTATACCGTAAGAATGAATGAAGGAAAACTCTGAAGGGCTTCATAATGCCTGGCATATTAGGCACAATGCTGCATACATTCTCTATAGCATTGTTTCTAGAGTTCCTGGAGGATCCTTCTCTTTATTTTCCCCTCCATGTTTTAGATGTTTTATGGGCCCTCTGCTGTCACCATCCTCCTTATGCCCTTCCTATGACATTGCCTGTAATGGCTCAGTTGAATTGCCTGTTTCACCTTATTCAGAGTTTGTGCTACAACCTGACTATGTATCCACATCCAGCGTTGCCTATTGCCTAGCTTTTCTTTTCCTTCCAACAACCTGACAAGATTTCTGATATTTCTGCATGTTTCAGGGACAAGAGAGGTACCGAAATGAGGAAGCTACTGCAGATAAGGTGCTTTCTTGATTTTTTTTTAAACACATAGCCTGATCTTTGAATGGACAGTTACAAATAATTAGACGGATTGTAAGAAAGCCTCCCTTCAGACACCCCAAACAGATAAGATTTCCTAACTCTGGAAAACATATTGGAAAAATATGGATCACATGATTATCTTTGGGTTCAAAGATATTTATATTAGGCTTTAAAATGGTTCATTTATTAATGAATATAAATTAGTGAAAAATTTATGATCAAGACATCAAGGTAGCCTTTTTTAAGACCTGTTTTCTCACTCTCCTCAAATATAAATATAAAGAGAGGAACAAACAGCAGATACCTGCTGTGATATTTTTTATCCAGTAACATTTTATATCGTTATTGCAATTTTGATGGTAAACCTGTAGTATTGTCATTCTTGGATATTTTGCATTAGGTGTAACACTTACACTTGTGCAAAGGAGAAGTTTTTGTTACCAGAACAATATACTGGAATTTTATATTTATTATATTCAATCATGGCTGTCTGGTAATGGTAAACACAGGAACAGTTTGTTCTTGATTTTGTGGTAAAAACTATTATCACATTTCTCTCCTCAAGTAATTGCAAGTATCTTTTGTTTTCTTGAGTTATTCAAACTTCTAAAAGTATTTGATACATCTGGTGATTAAAAGTCCATGATTATTATGGCCCTCTGCCATAACACTGGAACTCACGGTATGTAGAGACTTTATCTGTTCAATGCACTGAAGCATTATAGTGTTATCCATTTTTTAGAACAAAAAGGAAAGAAATTCTCTTACATAATTGACTGGTCACCTTAAATGATTTGGCACTTCAGAAGTTAATCTATGCTGGCCAGAAAAGGATTTTCTCAGTTTTGAAATATAGCACTTTTAACCATGGGCTATTGGTACCATATACTTATCAACTGCTTACCACACCAACAAAAAAGGTAGATTTTATTTTTGGGAAGACTAGGCTCTTCAAATAATGAAAACTGCAAAATGATTCCTCATTGATTCCTCAAAATGATTCCGTAAAACAAAAAAAACAAGAGAAATGGTGCAAATGAAATGAAAAACACTTTGTGCTTAGAAAACTATTGCACAAATAATAAGAACAATAAGATAGGTCCAATTATATTTTATAATATTTAATCAAAGGCTGCATATGGATAATACCCTACTATGATTTATAAATACCTCATCTCATGAGCCTACAATACAATGAGCTTATCAAGTATTGCTATAGTGCTATACTCTAATGATGGCAAGTTGCCTGAATTAGCTGCTTGTCTCTATTTACATGCATTTAAAATCATCATGGTGGTAAGGGAGGACCAACTGCAGTTCACTGAAGAAACTTTCTAAAGTAAAATATTTGATCGCAGAATAAAAACAATATGTTGTCTATCAGGTAGTGATTCATCATGCTGCAGTGCATTTACACTTTTGAAAAAATAAGCTATAAACAAGCAAACACTGTAATACTGCTAAGTGTAAAGGTGCAGGCAATGGGAAGTCTGCTTTTTAATCAGATCTCAAAGGAATCTGTCATATTGAAGTGGCACTTATTCTAATTTAAAGCTCTTATGATTACTTTCATCTCTGAGAAGTGTATAAACTAACAACTTTGTTAAAAAGACTAGACTCTCAAAATGTATATGCAACAAAAAAACAGGTTTGAGCTTAAAATGGTTGAGAGTGGGGGGGGGTTCATTTTCCTTTCAACATACTTTTTCTAACAATGAAAGGAAACATGTGTTTGGGGTTGTGATGAAGTCCCTGAAGTTCAATAATATGTCTACCTTAGATCTTCCCAATCAGCAAGATCTGTACAGTCATATTATCATTTTTAAGCCCTATTGCCATTGTAATATCTGTTCAGCTTCTTGAAAAAACCTTAGGTAGCTCCATTTTTATGTTATGCTTGCCATAAGTAAACATTAATGTGGTTCCCTTTCTATTTTCAGTTTCTCTACGTATTTTAGTTTATTATTCTGTCTTTCACAATATTGGTATGCGTACATGAAAAATAGTGAATAAGACCAGTTTTATCTGAAATGTCTAACCTTTTTAGACTGGCAATCAACTTCTCACTTTTTTCAGGGTTTCTACTACAATTGGCTTCTATTCCTCTCACTGTTTAAAGGAACATTTGAAGAAGAGGGCAGTGGTAGAAACCAAATTAAACATTAACTATTTAAGTGTCTGTAATCTGGAATGTTGTCTTTGGGATTTGAAAATCAACAGTTCCATACAATTTTCCTCTTTTATGTTGGAAATGGTTCTATCTTCACTAACGATGAGTTAAATCTTTAACATACAATTTACTGCATGTAGTCTAGCCCTTAGTACATGGATTATTTATGCATGCAGCCAAAAATAATAGAGAGAAGCTACATGTAGGGGAATAGGGGAAAAGGGCATAGGATATACAGGATGATGTTGGTCAGTGAAGCAGCTATGAGGAATGAATAGTCATCATACTGGAAATGCTAAACAATATTAAGATTCTCTGCATAAAAAAAAGCAGACTCACTCTCAATTAATCTAAGGATTTGAGACAAATGAGAATAAGACGTCTAGATAAATTAGATCAAAGGCTATAACTGGATAAGTGTTGTTATGTACCTTTCCCATTACTTATAGTAGATAAAAAAAGTCAAAATACAGGACGAGAAAGCTGTATTGTGTTTGGTACTGAATGTGATATCCTGCCATGCTCCTATTATTTATGTTTCTAAAAATCTGTTAAGACTCAAATATTGCACAAAAGATAACAATGAAAGTGAGTCAACTGTATTCACACTGAACTGAAAGAAAGTTTGCATTCTCTTTGAAGACAGAGTACTTTGTAGATGTTTCTTTTTCAAAAAGATTTAGGCTAGTGAGTTACAATGCTGTTTATAGCAGAAAATAATTTTATGCTGACCAGATAGAACATCTTCAAATGCATTTTGTAGTGGTATGAGGAAGCCCAATAGTGAGCATTCTCTGTAGCAATTCTCCTCCTCCAGAATACTTTGTCTCTGAAACTTGGATGGTCCTACCCTCATGACTTTCCAAAAGCAGGTGAAAACATGACTCATCTGGAGGACGTTCAGGCATTAATTGTATATAGCAACACCATTCTTTATACTTTGAATTTTTTTCAGTTTCTTATTAATTTCTCTTTCAATCATTTTATTCTGATTTTGAATGCTATTTTTAAAAATATTCTCTAAGAGACCTCATATATTTTATATATATGAGACTGATAGCTGAAGTCATAAAGATTTTGAAAGTCTGAATCCCTAAATTAGATTTAAAATCAACAGATTGTAGATAATTTTGATATATGTAAAAATAGTCCTATTTTTTTTAAAAAAACCCTATTAATTGGGCTCCATTTTGCTAGTTAAATGCTTCGTGTAACTTCTATTGCTCTGCCTATTCATAGGACAATGTTCTTGAAACCTCACTTCAAGCTCACCTCACCAAAAGGATGGTTAAAAAAAAAAAGCTAGCCTCTTGCCTCTGATAAAATATTGTATGAAGAACAATTGTAAGGTTTCCATTGTTTCATTTAACTCAGTAATTTGTTTTTTGTTTGCTGATTATACAGGGGTTTTTTTTGCTGTTCACTTTAGATTACTATTCATTATTCTTAAACAGCAGATCTCTTTGGATGAAAGTGATTTTACTACTTTTAAAAAGCAGCCAGTTAACTTTCTATAGTATAAAGTTTTATTTAGATGATGGAAGAACAATTGGAAGGCCTTTTATGAAACCTGCAACTCCATGTATATTAGTCATATCGTATTCACCCCTGACTTATCCATATCATAGCCAAAATTGTGAGGCCATCCACTGCCTCTCAGATACCCCAGCAGAGATGATCCCCTGCAATTCCACTGTATGGCACTTCCTGTTGAAAAAAGATTTCTGCAAGTATTATTCCATAATCGGTTCTACTTCTTCCATCTTCTCCTACTCTTTCCCTCCATTTGCCCATACTGCGTTATAGACAGTTCAAGGGCTACGCAGAGCTTGTCTTCTCACTGCTGAGAGTAAAGGCGAGAGGGAAAGACAGACTTGTGCTTTTGGAAGCATTCCTGTGAAGTCTCTTTTGTGTGTGCATGTGCTTGAAGACAGCCCAATGAAACGAAGGAACGGAGATACTAAACAATGCTGCATAAAGTTGCCGACTGTTCGGCTATGAGCCAGAAAATGAATCCAATTTTTCATTCTGTCGTTATAAATATTTCAGTACAAATGGTACTGATTTTCTGCAACTGTGGTTAAGCAGAGGGCCTCTGAGTGAATATTAAAAAAAAGTAAAAGAAAATAAAGAAAAAAAGTGAAAAACAAGGAGGGGGGATACAGGAGAAGAAATTAATGTTAGCCCACCAATTAATTTCTTCCTTTAAATGTACCAGACGTGGGGAGAAACTGTACTATAATGTAGCTCATGACTCAAAGAAGATAGGAGGAAGAAGGGAAAAAAAAAACATTTACCCTGCTCTTCTTCTGACAGTTTCTCATAAAATATCTGCAGTCCATCTATCTTTTAGTACTCCAGGCTCCTCTGGAGAGCAGAAAATAGTAGTTTAAAGCTCACTTCTGTGCCAGACTGCAGGAGATTGCTTTCCACAGGACCCCTGCTGATGGAGGCCTAGGGGAAGAGGCCCAGGAGTTATTCAATCAGCCCAGGACTCTAGGGCGGCTGGGGGTCCTTTGAGGGCTGATTATAAAGCTGCCCTCCTGTTGCCTGCCTCAGAACAGAATGAAATGAGCAGCCGCGTGCTGAGCAGATCCTGCAAGAAGGAATTTCACCTGTCATGGAGTTTGTCAGAATTTCAGGATTTATCTCGGTGCAAAATTAATAAAATACCAGGTCAGGTTTCAACCTGGCTACTTGGCCATGTCATCTGAAAGTGATATTTCACCTAAGAAAACCTGTGCACTGCGCAGGTCGCTCTTGCCGTATCTATTTCGGAGGTGTGGAACTTTAGCATGATGCTCCTCTCATTAGACAGGATGAGAGGATGAAAAAAAAACACCTCAACCGAATCTAGTGTTTGCAGTGTGATATAAAATTTCCTTAGACCAGATAAAAAGCAAGGTTTGGGGTGGTCATAAAATTTAAAAAGTCTCTTGGAAGTTTTGTATTTTCTTAATCAGATTCGTGGAACAGCAAAGCCACAAAATGCAAGACAGATAATTCTACTCTTTAAAATGAACAAACAAACAAATCCCCCCATGAGTGCTCCAGTGGCACAGAACACTGCCTGAGATTTTTTAAAAACATCCATCAAAGAAAAACAGTTAAGAATAGTAGAGTGTAGCTTATCGGGTAAAATCACCTGCCCTCTCCAATGGTGCTGATACTTTTTCCAAAATTGTATTATATTAAGCACAGGTCTCCTATGATAATATGCTATGTAGCTGGGAAACAATCAATGCACTGCTCCTAAATAGAAAACCTTCTTTAAGGTAAGCTATTTTGATCCACTGCAACAAATGAAAAACAAAAACACCACAGAACGATAAATAGCTAGAGATCATTTTGATAGTAACCATGAAAAATAAAAATAGTCGGAGAACAGACACACAAACATACACACCGAGAAAGTCATTTCTGCCACAGTTCACAGCACAGTGAACCTCTTCTGACATCACATCTGTTAAAATTATTCACAGGCATTTGAGGTTTAGATATGATTTATGTTTTAAAGATGTGTTATCAACAAACGACAACAACCCACACTGTGAAATCCATAAATAAATCTTGTTCTATTGATGCAAGGTATATAACTATTTCCATCTTATTGTAGTCAAACAACCAGGAACAGCAGCAAGGGGTCATAGTAATAAGAATGCCATCACAAATCTCTGTGGTCCAATTCTGACCCGCCTATGCTTCAATCAAGGCAGTTGTCATATCTCAGGTCTCTTCAGGCAGCCCTTTCACCCTATAAAAATCTTCATATGGGGTCTAGTCTAGATACAACTCTGTTTACTTATAATCTTTGTACATGTGACTCCCCTGCCTTGGGAAACATGGTGGCAATTAATTCTCTGCCTCTGAGTGGTTTGCTTCAGTTGCAGGAGCAAATAAACACAGGGAAAGCAGAGATACTTGCCTGTGCAAATTAGGCAATGGGTGGGTAAATATGCTTCCATTTGCTGCACTTCAGGCAACTGCTGGCTAAATGCTTATATAATGCATGCGTGTGCGCATGAACACATATACTCAGCATACTAGTAAAAGATATATATATATATATATATATAACCCCCAAACAAAGCAAATTAGAGACTTTCTAAGTCAGATAATCCGTTTGAAAGAGGCATAAAAGCTCATTGGTACAATTGGCCTGTAATAAATCTTTCTTCCAGCCCCTTTCCATTTAGACAACAATTTAACATTGATACAGATCATCAAGCCACTTCTGCCAAGTAGAAGTAGTTTGACAGCTTTAACACCAAGAGATCTCACCGTAAAGAGAATCGGCAACGGCATGCAAGTGAAGGCACAGATGGTGGGAGGGAAGGCAGGGTGCTCTCAGCAGGCTACAGTAGAGATGCATTAACTCCACAGAGGGATAAGGACTTCCCACCAGTATAGTCATGAATTATAACTGAGCATGGGAGTGAGTTCTTATTGTCTCTGGCACAGCAAATATTCAGACCCATTTTCCTGCACCATCACCTTTCACCTTGACAAACTCAAAACAAAGCAAAATGTACTCTTTATAGTATTTCACTATATGGTACAATGTATACTTATAGAGAAGGGGGAAAGAAACAAAAGACAGAGACCTTCACTGTAACATAAATGCACTTATTGCCCATCTGACAATCTTGTTGTTGAGAAAAAAATTAGTTCCCAGTAAAAGAGATTAAGTTCCTTCTAAGCAGTAGGAAATCTTAGGTGAAAATAATAACTTGTAACTCTACCTATATTGCTGGTCTCTGTCCACAGATTATGCTGGGGATCTATTTTGCCTAATGCTTTAGAGCAGGGATAGGCAATGTGGCTTTCCTTATATTGTTGAATTATATTGCAAGGGAATGATGGAACTTGTAGTTCAGAAATATTTAGGACTGAGAGAAAATGACTGCCCAAAGTCATCAAGCTATCTTCCACTTCTGGTTATGACAAGAACTCATGTTTCCCTCTTTTAGGCTCTCAGTAAGTATAAATAGGCATCAGTTAATATATAAGCCTTGTTGAAGCATTCATTTTCCATAGCATGAAGACAAGTAATAATTCTATTAAGAAAAAAAAATATCCAATCTAAAATTGTAATCCATGCACAATGAATTAAGTCTGCAACCTTCTATATACTGAAGTCTGGAATATTTCCCAGTGAATTCAAGGAGTTTGCTTTTGAACAGACATGTATAAGATAATATGGGTAAAGGTGGTATTTATCACAAAAGAGCAACAGAAAAGGTCAAGCATAAAACATGCAAAGGGAGGCCGTCCACATCACATCATTTGCACTCCCCAATCCCTCCAAGCAGGGCTTGGAATGTAGCAAAGTAGCAAAAACCAACAAAGATTCTACTGTAGAAAGAGCTTATGTCAGGGGGGGTATTCTACCAGTTCGCACCTATTGCTAGAACCGGTTGTTAACATTCTAAGCAGTTCGGAGAACTGGTTGTTAGAAGAAATCACTGGCCTAATCCTGTAAGGAAGGCAGGAAGGAAACATTCTGGTGTTGCTTACAGAAACTGCCTTTCCGTTAATCCTTATTACATTCTTGGCAGGAATAGACTTCCTGTCTTTGGAACTTCTCTGGAGGTTTTTTTCCCCTTCTTTGCTGGTACTTTGCTTATGTGGAATGACCATTTAAAGTTACAATGGCACTGAAAAAAGTGACTTATGACCATTTTTCGCACTTAAAAATGTTGTAGCATCCCCACAGTCATGAAAGGCCAGGCGAGGAGATGCGTGCCTCGGTGTGAGTGATATTGAGTTGGCCACACCCAGCCAATAACATGGCCACCAAGCCATATCCACCACCTAAGCCACGCCCACAGAACCGGTTGTTAAGAATTTGAATCCCACCCCTGGCTTATGTGTACATGCCTCTAATAGTTCTGGACAGAACACTGTATCTGAGTTATTTAGAAATATATGTAAAAAAATTTTAATTCTAAAATATTCTAAAATATCCCCAGATCAGTTAGCTGAGGAATTCTGGGAGTTGAAGTCCACAAGTATTAAAGTTGCCAAGGTTGGAGACCCCTGCTCCAGATATATTAGATGACAATTCCTATCATCCCCAGTGTGCCTGCTGATCAGACTACTGATGCTGTAGTTTGATAGATACATTTGAAAGACACCAGGCTGTTTTGGCACATGCTATTCATATAATATACTGTATAATAATATTGTCTTAATGTCCTTTAAAAATTCCAGAATCATAAAGTCCCTGGATGAAGATTTAAGTCCAATTCCCTGTTCACTGCAAAAATCAAGGTGAAGTGTCAAAGACAGAGGACAATCTTATTTTCACTTGCATGTATCTATGTGCAGGGAAGTCCACTATCTCTCTTGGAAACTGGTTCTGCTGTTGAACTGCTCTTCCAAGTTCAGAAGTTTTTTTTTCCCTAGCTCTCTATCAGATTCTGTCTTCCTGTAACTCTATTTACATTTTAAAAACAATCCTATGCTTCTCATCTCAAGGGAAAGGAGTCTTCTGCCAAATTGTCTTGCCCTCAGCAAAGTCATCAATAGCAAAGATTTATTGTTTTAGGCAGTTTAAGAATTTCCCCACTTTTAAAAGAGGGCGTTTATCCTGTCTTTCACTTTCGTTTAAAGCTTCAGTGTTCCTGTTCTAAATGACAGCACCGCAAGCACTGCTTTTAAGCATGATTCATCTTGCCTACCACATCCCAGGTTTTTACACCGAGCACCACTCTCTCATGAACAATGGAATCTTGCTCCTTCATAGCTGCCGGGCAGAGACTGTTACTAGCTGTAGACTTGCCACCAAGTATTACAATAAAGGCTACAAATGGGAATGCCACTTATACACAGGTTCTATTCTGGAAATGCCTTCCTCTAACAAATGCTTGTAAACTAAAATAATATACCTTTTTTGTTCAAATGTGTAACATCTCTTCTAAGAAAACTGCAATCAAATTGCCCTCACCTTCATTTCAGGAATGGGATGAATCTTAATGATATTTCTATTTCTGGTGGTCCACTTTTGTTTCATCCACTGTGATTTCATAATGTCCTTTATAATAAAAACATGCTTCTAAGGAGTCTAATGTCACCCATTCATGAAGAAAGCCTCTCTAAATTCAGAGAATTTTGCCCAATACAGTTATAAATACCCCTTTATAAACACTCCTTTTGGAGAACAAAATGCTTGAGTGGTATCACTCAGATTTTTGGTAAGGAAGAGAGATAACCCTCACTTCATCACACTTGCTATCCTTTATCTTTTATTTATTTTATTGTTAGTTTGTTGTTTAGTGCTTGTGAATTGCCCAGTGTCATTGTGAGTTGGCATATAAGTTTAATAAATTATTATTACTATTATGATTCATTATACAATCAGCCAGATATTCAGACTGGATTTGGCATTTTTGTGTACCTTTCAGGTCAAGGCAGATGTGGATGTTTGATTACAAGTATCATTGCAGAATGTAAGTTGTTCCAAGTAAAGCTGCCTTTTGCAATTGGCTGATTGTGAATTTGTCAGTACTGATCATGTTCAAGTGGCGCTCCAATTATTTTGGGATTGCACCAACCACACTTATTACTGTTATCTATTATTGTTGATAGGGGCACAATGGTTCAACATTAAAGGCGCTGAGCTTGTGAGCTGGAAAGCTGAGAGCCCGGGTTTGAGATCCAAGTGCAGTGTAACGGGGTGAGCCCTTGTTATTTACCCCAGCATACCTGCAAACCTTGTAGTTCAAAATCTTGCAAATGCCAGTAGATAAACAGATAACACTTTGGTGGGAATGTAACAGCATTCATGTGCCTTCTAGTCATGCTGATCAGGAGACCATGGAAGTGTCCTCAGACAATGATGGTCTCTTAGAATTGGACATGATTGGACAGGGGAAACATTTACCTTTATCTTATTTTTATTGATAGCAATAGAACAACTTCACTTCCTTTTTCCCTTTAATATATTATCACATATAATTGTAATATTAGATTACAATTATAATATTAATCCATTAGGTGGTTCTTTGTAGATTTTAGTCCTAGAACAAGTTGTAGACTTTTGTGCTACAAATTCAACCATTTACATAAGTTTGCATGTTTTGGAAGATTCATGATCCTAAAGTTTTAGATGCTATCTTATGCTTGTCTAGAACTGAAATAAACCTTTAAATTTGAAGTGGCACAGAATAAACAAACATTTCTCTATTAAGTCTGGCTCTCTTATCTTATAGTCTGGAAATTACTTGATTTCAAATAATGTACCTGCTAGCTAAGTGATTTCCTCTGCTTAATTGCACAACAAATAAGAATGTATAGTTTATGATTGGCCTATTTTAACAGTTTTGAATGTTAGTACTGAGGAGACTTTTATAATGGAATATCTTGATGCCATACCCGACTAAGGCTTTTGACGGCTGAAAGGATGTAACTTTCCATACATACTGTTTCTATGATTAAATAAAATAAAATCTTCTTCACTTCCACCATTGTGGGTCTCCATTTCAAATACATTTAAAGAAAATTGTGTCCTTGTAAATTAACAGTATGCTATTCTTAATAAACTGAGGAAGAATAATTCAGAGAAGTCATCTTTCCAATTTCTCTGACTATTTTGGAAAAGAATTTTGAAGAGCTATTAGTATAGGATAAAATCTTCTTTCAGTTTTTGAACTTCATCATCTCTAGCAGGTTAGATTTCAATTTCTATAATTTCAAGTCAAAAGATGGACTCTAGAGTTCCTTTCACTAATAATATAATTAAGATAATACAGTTAGTGAAAAATACTGAATATGGCCAGGAATGTCCTCAGTCTCATGGAAAGTTCAACATTCTTTGGGCTACTGATCAACACATTATTATAATTGCTTCTAAATGTCAGAAAAATACAAAACAATCTTACATCAAAGTGCTTCCATCATTAGGGTTATCCATGAAGGAGTTAGAATTGGATTAGGAGGGAGAGAGAGGGAAATAATCCAGAGCACTTCTGGCTCTTAAAAATAGCTGTAATTTATTTTCAACTCTAGATCAGACAAAAGATAATGTAAGGACAAATTCTAGCTGCAAGAGAATGGAGCAGCTAGCAAGTTTTGAATGGAACTTATACCATTCGCCAGTAGAGATATATTGGCAAGAAAAGCAAAGATGATTTTCAAAAATGTATCTGGCCTATGAAAGTTTAATTCTGGCCCAGCTTTAATTCTTCATTTGCCATATATATTTAGATTTGTATATTGAAGGATATACTGTATATACAACATTATTTGATTCAAAATACAGTTCAAAACCATCCAGTTAAGAAAATAATCACTGTTTTGTGGGATTAGATTTCTGAACAATTGGAAAACAAGATGAAATTTTCTGTAACATTTTTCCTAGTAGAAAAATAGAATATTTCATTCATATGTGAAGCTGTTGGTGCTCTCTGATCTTGGTTGTTTTCTTGCAGACATTTCATTACCAACCTATGTAACATTGTCAGTTATTATCATCATCATTACCTAATTTGGTAATGAGATGTCTGCAAAAAAACCCAACACGTTCTGAAAGCACTAAGGACTCCACAGTTTCTGAGCTTCAACCCTGATCTACAAATATTCTCTTCCATTAGTATTCATATGTGAAGCATCTTTTAGCATTTTTTGACATACTATTTTTTTTTTAAATCCACTAATTACCTATGTGAATAAAGGCATGATTAACATAATGGTTTTCATGATACAAATGCCCTTTGGCTGAAACAACTACAATGTAAGAAGATATTTTACTGGTAGTGAGTTCTGGATCAGAATTTAGCATGCAACTTGGAATAGCTATAGTATATTGTAGGGATTCCCAAGCCCACTAGCATGCCATGGTCTATCCAAATACAGGCAGCGCTAGCGATGGGCAAATACACACAAATACGAAGCTCCACTCGTACAAGTGGTGGGCCTTTGCACTCCCACATGAAGTTCCACTCGGTGAGTGGATTGCTCCTGCACCTGCACCAATGAAGCTGTGCACAGGTGCACATGCATGCAACTCACACCGCCCCATGCTGGGCCATCAAGGTGGAAAGGTTGGTGACAGTTGGTATATTGGATTGATGACATCCTTAATTCCATAGAATGTGAACTGGCATTCAGGTATACCTGTGTTTTGGACTTCAAATTCAAATCTTACTGTCAATCTATTAATTTATCAGAAATCCTATTTATTTTAACAGAATATAATGGCTATTATATTACCTTATCCTTCAACTGGTTTCACTAATTAACATTCGTATTTGCAGTTGCTGTGGGAAATACTATCCTCAATGGTGATAACATTTTTCTACTTTAAAACTAGTCTTTCATTGTGTAGAGATACTAAACTGATCATTAAGAAAAGGGAAGCTTATTCATTTTGATGAACATACAAACACACACAGATATGGACACAAACATACATACATACACACACACAGAAACAATTTCCCACTATGTAATAAGTAGCGAAATTGTTACAAAAACATGACAAGTTGAAATGGGAACATAAACCCCAAAACCCTGAAGTGTGAAAATGAAGTTGCAGCTTTTTTATGTACAGTGAATGCCATTCTCTAAATTGGTTTGTGGAATAATTACAAACATAAAATAAAAGATTTAGGTTGGAAATTTTAGCTTTTTAAAATTGACATAAACAAAATACTTCACCGTAACTCCTTCTTACAAATTTATCCTATCAGGATATTTTAAAGCAGCAGTCACCAACTGGTGAGCCGCAGCCCACTGGTGGTCTGCGAGAAAATTTTGGTGGTCTGCAGAGAAATGTCACCCCCGGAGCACCCCCTCAAAGCAATTAATCCAGGCTGTACGGGAACACTAGGCTGCGCTGCCCATATGGCCCGCAGGAACCCTCCCCGCCCACTTACTTCTTCTAAGTTGCTATTTTTCCTTTTTCTTCCCCTGACCATCAGCTGTTCTGCTGTGCCGGGAGATTTAGATTAGCTAGAAAGCAGGAAATCATTGCATTTCTTGCTTTCTAGCTATTCTTTAATCTTCAGCTATGCTTTTAAGCAGAGCCCAACCTTCCTTAGGACTGAAGCTTCTATTATTCAGTGCAGACTCATTGCAAGCAAATTTTATCGGACAGACTCAGGTTGCCGATGGCAGATAGATCTCTGAATGAATCTGTGATTCTGTGAGCAACTCAATGTGCCTGCTTGATTTTGCGTAAAAGTTGCTCTTTTTTATTATTATTATTATAATTTTAATAATTTTTTTATTAAAAATTCAATATTTATGTAAATATTTATAATATTTACATACAAGCCATGCCCAGCCAGTCACATGACCACCAAGCCACACCCACAAATCAGACCGTGCCCACAGAACCAGTTGTTAAGAAATTTGAATCCCACCCCTGCCTCTATGTGTGTGTGTGTGTGTGTGTGTGTGAGAGAGAGATGTTAGATCAGATCTTTCTCTCTCTCTCTCTCCCACCAATGTCAGCAAGCTACCATCAGTCAAAATACATATTAGTAGTCCCCGGGATTTAAAATTATGAGTTTGGTGGTCCCTGAGGTCCAAAAGGTTGGTGGCCCATTTTAAAATATATACTGAAATTTATAAAAAAAGCACAACTCAAGAAAACTCAAACTGCCCAAGGAGCTGCTGATCCAGTTCTACAAAAGAATAATTGAGTCTGTCATCTGCACCTCTATAACTGTCTGGTTGGGTTCTGCAACCCAACAGGACAGACACAGACTTCAGAGAGTAATTAGGACTGCAGAAAAAACAATTACTACCAACCAGCTTTCAATCGTGGACTGCACAAGTTAAAAAGAGGGCTGTGAAAATATTTACAGACCCCTCACATCCCAGATATAAACTGTTTCAACTCCTTCCCTCAAAACGACCCTATAGAGCATACAGCAGCAGAACAACTAGACACAAGAACAATTTTTTCCTGAAAGCCATCACTCTGCTAAACAAATAATTCCCTCAACACTGTTCAATTATTTACAAAGTCTGCACTACTATTACTGTTAATCTTGTCATCACTCCTTATCACCCATCCTCTCCCACTTGTGACTGTATGACTGTAACTTTGTCACTTGTATACTTACGATTTATATTGACTGTTTCCTAGTATGATTTGATTGCTTATTGTACTCTATGACTATTATTAAGTGTCATACCTTATGATTCTCGACTCCTGACAAATGTATCTTTTCTTTTATATATACTGAGAGTATTTACACCAAGACAAATTCCTTGTGTGTCCAGTCACACTTGGCCAATAAAGTATTCTATTCCCAACTATGAATTAATTAGAAAGCAAAGAAGTTGATAATGCTAGATATAAATTATGGTTTGCAGGCAGTACATGGGTTAACCAGTATATGTAACAGAATCTATTACTAAGTTGAGGGATAAAGTTTGAGTAGCAACGATTGTATGAATTTTGTGGACTTAAATCTTTCCTTCTGAACATTCCACTGAATGTTTGCCATAATGCAAACCATTTCCACTTTCTGGAACTCTTTTTTTAGTTTTAGAAAACCTATAAACCATTATAAAATGTAAACATTGCTATAATGACTGTCTCATATTTCCTCTCAGTATTATGCAAAAAGTTAATTCATTTCAGCCATAATGAAAAACATTTTCCTCCCTTGAAAAGTAGGCCAAAAATATAATAGCATAAACAAAAGTTTCCCTTTACTGTTCTGTGCAGTGATTTTTACAAAAGCACACATACATATTCACACAAACCTAAGTGACTGCTATCTGTGCAATTACTTATTGCATATTATCCAGATTACAAAGTGACATGTGACACTGAATTTTTTCAAAGTATAGTGAAATTAAATGACATAACATCTAAACAATATTTAGAGCCTTTGAAGAAAAGAAGGGTTACTTTATACGTGATTACAACTGTCCCTGTAGGGAGAAAAATATTTCAATTGTCTACGTTGACATAGCTAAGCTATTTAATCATTTTACATACTTCTTGGTACTATAAGAATGTAGCTGTGACAAGTCTGATGTAGTGTATTTTACAAAGAGCTATAAATATTCATGGACTAATGAACCACCTACCCACTGGGAGTGATTACATTTGAATAGGCCAATCAAAGACAGGATGAGTTCACACACTCTAGACCAGGAAGTTTCTTTTTCAGGAAAGAATTACCTTATGAAAGACTAATATAGCTGTAAAATCCTTCAATCCCCAAGGGAGAAAAGTAGCAGTGGAAGGAATCTGAAGCATTCTTTTCTTAAGCATTAAAATTTTAAAATATGATTCAAAAAGAAAAAAAAGTACAAAGAAGAAATATTTTTCCCAAAGTATTTCTTTCATACCAAACTACATGTTAACTATTGGGGGAAATGGAAATGGACTGCCAGGAAAATAGCACATCACTTAAAAGTCTGTCCCCAGTAGAGGCAGCACCAAACCATCCTTGACTAAACTTGAAAAAATTGAACAAGTTTGGATGTGGTTGATCCTGGACAGGGGACCACCAAAAAAATTGCAGGCCTGTGGAAAGGGAAACATTCATCATGGAAGGAGACAGTAGCAAATACTTTCTCTAACCTTGCCAATTAAATTATACAGAACTGTCCAGATTGTCGCCAGGAACTGAGTGAGACTTAGAATAAACTTCATCCCCCCCTTTTTTTCTGTGTCTAAATTCAGTTTCTATACCCCAGTAAATTAAGAGATTTTGAACAGATTCATGATCTGCAAATCTCACTATTTTACTATTTTTAATCTCTTGCATCACAGATGGAAGAAATCACTTTGATATGAACTCACACAACCATATTTTAAAGCTGAAGAAAACAATCTGATGTTCCTGTTCCCATAATCCAGGAGTGTCCAATTCAAGGCCCGTGGGCTGGATCCAGCCCGCAATGTGTTGGATCCAGCTCACAGGGCTGTCCTGGTCTACCTGTGTCACTTTGGCCCGGTCTACTTGTGTCGCTTGGCCCAGTCTACCCAATGCAGAAAGGAAAGAACAAGTCAGTGAAGTCTACCTGGTGCGAAGAGGAAAGATCAGGCCAATGTAGCTTTGGCCCGGTCTACCCAATTAGGCCAGCGTGGCTTTGGCCCAGTCTACTCAATGCGAAGAGGAAACATGCCATCAGTTAGCAGAGTGGCGTCAAGCTGGCCATGCCCATCTAATTGGCCATGCCTACCCAGTTAACCACACCCCTGGCTCCCCGAGGCCAACCACAGCCGTGATGCGGCCGTCAATGAAATTGAGTTTGACACCCCTGCCATAATCCTTTACTGTTGCTTGTCCCTTAATGTCAGCTGACATTAGTGTCAGTTTTAATCTAAAACATGTCAAGGGCACAAGGTAATTGGCCTCTGAATTAACAGCAGGGATGTTCTACATGTAAACTCCAACTTGATTATTTATTTGTATAGCAACTAGGCCAGAATTTAGTCAACCTTGTGACTTCTGAAAAAATAAGGCTATTTATTATGTGAAACTATTTCACTTCAGCTGATTGAGATTAATTGAAATTCATATAAGCTTTCTTTTAAATAAAAACAAGTCAAAAGATTGGGTTGACCTAATGTGCAGTTGCAACTAAATTTCAGGGACTAAAAAAACAATGACTTCTTTTTTCATACATCCCATGGATCAAGAATTGTCAACTTTAATTCTTTATTTTACTTAAAGAAACACTCTTGGCCTTTTTCCCTTAAGAATAGATTCTTCACATTTAATTTGCTTCAATTGCAAGTTCCCAGTCTTTAGGTTATTTATCAATAATTGTTAAGGCAATACTGTGGTCAGTACTCTTGATTTCAACTCCATTATAATCTCTTTTGTTAGGAACAGACTACAAGCTTTTGTCAGTCTTAAAATTAAATGCAAACAACTTCCAATCTAATGAGTGGCAGTTCAATAGCAATAGTATTGTAAATGGCAGTACATTTGAAATGTCACTCCAATTGTTTAGTTTTTTTGACTAACCCAGAACAGATCTTAGATTTTATATTAAAATTGCAGAAAAATTCAATACTTCAATAAAACCAACATGACAAGTACTTTTGGTTGACTCATTGTACTAAGCTATAGTTCATTAGCAATCTCTAGTTGAATAAACCACAATTTTTTCAGATCATACACTGAGATTTAAAAAGAAGTTTTAAACATTAGGATCAAACAAAGTAAACTACACTATAAATTAGTGTAGTGTGTGAACCTAACCTCTGTCTTCTATAATATGGTTTATGAACAACTTTTCTTCTTGTTGGCCTGTAGAATAGATAGCTAAATAAAATAAATAAAACATTGAAAATTGTGAACAAAGTATTTGATAAAATAAACAGCTGGGTTTTTTTTTGTGTATGTGTATGCTCCTGGATATTTTCAAAATAGAAATTTCTGTAAAAGACCTAAATTCTATTATCAGCATAAAGTCAATTAAAAGAATCTTTTTAATCTCATGCAGCTCTTATTAGGCCTAACTTACATTAATAATAGTAAGGGATAATGGGAATTGCAGTTCAATAATATATGGAGGCCAAATATTGTTTACCTCTAATTTAGTGCACATTTCTCCTAAATCAACCTGTTGGATTTTACTTGTAAATCTGGCCTTTACATGACTTTTTGTTGCACTGTATCACTTTACTGAACAGTTTTAAATTATCATTCTCTGCATTTTCTAATTTTTGAAGAGTAATTATATCTTTTCTTTATCATAAACAGAGGTGGTATTCACAGGTTATGACCAGTTCTGGAGAACCGGTAACGGAAATTTTGAGTAGTTTGGAAAACTGGCAAATAATACCTCTGACTGGACATTTTACAGTATCCTTCCCTTGCCACGCCCACCAAGCCACGCCCACAGAACCGGTAGTAAAAACATTTGAATCCCACCACTGACCATAAAGGATAAACATCTGTATTCCCCATTCTTTCAGAAGTTTTATTCAGTATCAGGAAAGTGTTAAATTTATTCCCAACAGATGGGAAAACACACAAATTTACACTTCTTCTATTTAAGCCAAAGCAGTTGAAATTGTACAGCATTTTCTTTTATGCTGTGCAGTCTTTTTTGTCATGTTTTTTGTTTTGTTCCTTTCTCCCAAAAATGCCCAATGCATATCACAAGCCAGGGTTCCGAACATGCAGCTACAATTTTGAGTTTTTAAAGCGCCTTTCAAATGCCCTTGCTAGAATAATTAATTACCAATAGTAACCAAGTGCTGCATTAACATCACCAAAATTTGATTGCAATTATTTCACAATGGTTATCATCTTATGATAATACCTAAACTATTTTCATAGCTCTTGTATCTAGGCCTTCACAGGAATTCTATAGTCAGCTCAGTTCAGTGTTTCCCTAAATCACAGATAAAACTGCACCTACCAGTGAGTGAAGCGATATACACAAAACATTTTGAACTCTAGACCATCTGTTGAGAATAAATTTAGAGAGGAGAGGGAAAGAAACCCCGAGAAACTATAAACAAACTGCCCCTGCCAAGCTTGTGCTAAAACTCCTTTCATTTAAAAGCCACTATTGCACTGAATTCTTTTCCAAGGACAATGGCTGTTTGGAGGCACACATTAATGAATAAAAAACATTATCAGCCATTTTTATAGCACAATCTAGTGCCAGTTTCCAATACACATATTCCACTGCAAGAAAAGTGGGTGGAATTAAGATTATATGTGTTTTAACATTTACATTTATAGTACAAGCGCATGCCACAAGGACCTATAGAATCAACTGCAGGTGAAATTGGAAGCCAGATTGCTAATTTTGCTGAAGCTGGGTTTTTTTGGTTAGATTAGTTCAAAAGCTATAGAAAATAATTCTTCGAATAGATATCATTTCATCATTGGTAATCAGTTTTGGTGTATTTTATTATTTTTATCACGGTAAATGTGATACAATAACAATTTTAGATGCTTAGATTCATCAGTCTATTGGTATGCCATTATGATGTGTAAACTATGAATGTATAAATTTCAACATGTTACCTCATTTGGTACATTCATCATATTTTTAAAAAATGCTGCAATATCTATTTCTAGCTTGTTGAAGCTAAAAACCAGTTCAATAACTTTAGATATGCACTTTTCTTAATTTTCAGTAGGTGAAATAGAAATCTTTTTTCTTAGCAAATCCATAGTTGTTGCTTTGTAGTAACAACTTACTTTTTTTAAAAAAATCCTATCTTCACATAATAATCTTTAGAATTTCTTCCTTTCCATTTCTCTCTAGTGTAATCTCTATAGTATTCCACTGAAAGTAGAATGTGGGTTTACAACAAAATAGCACTGACTCAACATTATTACTTTTAATGAAGGACAAAGCTTTTTTCTAGGTTCAAGAAAAGGACTGCCAAATAAGATGAAATTCTGGTAAGAATAATTCTATGGGAATTGATATGAGACTGATAGAACTATTGGGTAACATAATAATTAAGACAGTATTTTTAAGCTTTTCCCAACTTTTTATAATAAAATATTTAGCTAGCAAAACTATTACTACAGTTTAATTCTACACCTCTAGAAAAAGTTTGATCCAACTAACTTATACACGAAATACTTTAAGTTGGATATGTGAATGCACCACATTTGTATTTACCATTAAATGAATATAACTGATATAGTAAGAAGCTGGAACAAAGTGATCTTATGTATACCAGAACAGAACAAATCTATAGACTATTGAAAGTAGCCACAGTTAGTCATTGTGTCAAGCCAAAATTGAGGATAGAGCTTATATCAATAAAATCACAACTCTTGAATTGTAGTACTGATCCATATTGTACCTCCTTCCCACTACTGAGAACAAAGGCTAACTGAGGAAAAAAATCAGTTTATCCTATTAAATTCTATATAATTTGTCCCCGTGATGACTCTTCAATACTTTTGTAGCAGTTCATGCCCCAAATTTGGTTCTTTTTCTCTTTTATCCAGTAGTCTTTTCCTTCTTCATATGCCATATTGTGCAGGATTAGTTAAGAACATTAGCTGGTGCCACCATGTCCTCCTGGAGCAGAGGAGGCAATCGACCCATTTTAAAACAAGCATTTTAAATATTTCTAATGCAAGTCTCTCCTGTGCTTTCCAAATTCCTGCCGCCCTCTTATGGTTACTTCTAATCAGTTACATCTAAATGTTACAATTTATACCTAAATTACACAGAAGAACCATACAAGAAGGAGCATAACATCACTGATAACTGTTATGGGATGATCACTGACCTTGAGTCAGATATCATGGAATGTGAAGTCAAGGCCTTAGGAAGTCTGAACAAAAACAAAGGTAGTGGAGAAGACAGTGTTCCAGCTGAGTTATTCAAAATCTTAAAAGATGATGCAGTAAAAATGCTACACTCAATTTGCCAGCAAATTTGGAAAACTCAACAGTGATTGGAAAAGGTCAGTTTACATTCCAGTTCCAAAGAAGGGCAATTCCAAAGAATGTTCAAACTACTGCACCATTGCACTCATTTCACATGCTAGCAAAGTTATGCTCAAAATCCTACAAGCTAGGCTCCAGCAATATGTGGACCGAGAATTACCAGAAGTACAGGCAGGATTTCAAAGAGGTAAAGGAACTAGAGATCAAATTGCCAACATACACTGGATCAGTGAGTTCCAGAAAAACATTTACTTCTGCTTCATTCACTATGCTAAAGCCTTTGATTATTGTCTCTTGAGAAATCTATATGCGGGTCAAAAAGTAACAGTGAGAGTTGGACACAGAACCACTGATTAGTTCAAAATTAAGAAAGGAGTACAGCAAGGCTATATACTGCCGCCCTGCCTATTTAACTTATATGCAGAGCACATCATGAGAAAGGTGGGGCTAGATGAATCACAAATTGTAATTAAGATTTCTGGGAGAAATATCAACAACCTCAGATATGCAGATGATACCACTCTAATGGAAGAAAGTGAAGAGGAACTAAAGAGCCTCTTGATGTGGATGAAGGAGGAGAGTGCAAAAGTTGGCTTGAAACTCAACATTGTGAAAACTAAGATCATGGCATCCAGCCCTCTCAATTCCTGGCAAATAGATGGAGAAGAAATGGAGGTAATGACAGATTTTATTTCCTTGGGCTCCAAAATCACCACAGATGGGGACTACAGCCAAGAAATTAAAAGATGCTTGCTCCTGGGCAGGAACACTATGGCAAATCTAGATAGTATACTAAAAAGCAGAGACATCACCCCAACAACAAAAGTGCATATAGTCAAGGCTATGGTTTTCCCAGTTGCAATGTATGGTTGTGAAAATTGGACCATAAGGAAGGCTGAGTGCCAAAGAATTGAGGCCTTTGAACTATGGTGCTGGAGAAGACTCCTGTGAATCCCTTGGATTGCAAGGCAGTCAAACCAGTCAGTCCTAGTGGAGATCAACCCTGACTGCTCTTTAGAAGGCCAGATCCTGAAGATGAAACTCAAATACTTTGGACACCTAATGAGAAGGAAGGACTCACTGGAGAAGAGTCTAATGCTGGGAACAATTGAGAGAAAAAGAAGGGGATGACAGAGAATGAGGTGGCCTGGATGGAGTCACTGAAGCAGTTGGCATGAGCTTAAATGGACTCCGAGGGATGGTAGAGGACAGGAAGACCTGGAGGACATTGTCCATAGGATTGCGATTGGTTGACTAACAACAACAACAAATATTACACAATAGCAACTGCTTGTAGGATGTGGAATTATTTGTGGGGGTGAGCAATTACAGATTCTATCTTGCTACTACAAAGAATATATTAGTTTTCAAAGTACTGGGTTCAGGACTCTAGAAATTCATACAATGAAATTCAGAATGGTGCTTGTTTCAAGTGATTTCTTGGACGGAATCAAGATATTAGCTACTACCATCCAGGAACCACTTCGTTCTACCAAAAAATGTTGGTGGGAGAAATCAACCGTATTTTAAATGACAACGTAATCACACTCTTATTTTGTTGTCCTTTTTTAAAAAAAAATATGGTAAGTATCTGGTGAAACAGTTAAATCTTGTGAGACCCTGATGTCCTGATTCTTGTGTAATCTCATGAGATTGTGGCATTCTTGCCTGCAATTCTCCAGATGTTGCTATTTTGGGATTCACAAACATTATCCATGTCTCCTGCAGGTAGTTTGGCACCTATGGATGTAGCACTGATAATTCTTTTTCTATGAAACAGTAAGGCTTTTTTGTTTCTGATTTACAACTGTTATTTTAAATTTGATACACGCACAGCAGTTGCTTCTTTACGAGGCTAAAAATCTATAGCTTTCTAACCATCCTTATTGGAGAAGGGAAATGGAATGTCCAGATTTTCCAAATCCACACTATAGGATGGTTGTAGAAAATGTTCCATGCACAAACCATTCTAGGCATAGAACAGCTGGCTTTGGGAAGTCTGTGCCCAAACCAAAACATACATATTTCAGATCATATTGTCTGTCTGTGTTATGAAAAATCCAAGATAAGGACTTTTGTCCAGTGATAGCACGTGCAAACTTCAGTCCTGGCAGTAGTTTTGTGGGAGGAAAGGGAAGCTGAAAACAAGATGCCAGACCACGCAGGGGACATGCAAAAGCACTCCAGGATCATTATGAGTATTGTTCAAACTGAAACCCTGTAAGAACCAAAAATGTTTCAGATTTTGAACAGCAGCTGATCAGACACAGTTTGGTAGAACTTCCAAAATCCAATGATTTGTTTGGGGTTAAAAACACAAAAAGTATTTTCCAATTTATATACCTCCTTTACATGCTTTAAAGTTCCTCAGAAACAACTGAAGAGGTTCAGTTTGTGGTCTGACTACATATATTTTTTTCTTCTGATCCATCTTTCCACACCCCTATTCTCAGGAAGCATCGTAGAACTTCACAGAAACCAATAGATTGGAGCAATTTAGCTAATAATTAGTATCTAATGAATAATATATTTTATGCCCTACTCTATAAAAACAGAGGAAAAGCAAAATACCTGCAATTCTGTTTGAAAGAAGAACTTCTGTGGGCATTGTGTGCAGTCGTAGATCTTGTCTTCTTGCCCATGCGCTGAAAAAATATGTTGCTGCAATTTGTTGGCTTGAACAAATACTGGAAACATTAAAAAGAAAAATGTGAACTTTTTGTTATACATTGAGAGATTTTTTTGGGTGAACATTTCCTCATTACTCACAGCAATTGCAAAGGGTACAATTATCAAAGAACCCTGTAATTTCTGATTATACTGTTGCTATAATAGGCACCAGCCATGATTATTCAGCTCAACATTCAAGTCTTAATTTTCTTTTCTATTCTTTGTAAAGAGCCACGCTTATATGTCTGGTAAAAACATAATCAAATAACACTTAAATCACAAACATTTAGAATTGTACCTTTCCCATTTTACCACGACAATTTAAAATTAAATCATACTCCACTAAAATTCAACATTAAAAATCTTGCTACCGAAAAATTTGGAAGTAATAGATTCTAAAGCCTGTTTTGTGCATTTGCCTAAGTAGTTGATTCTATCCTGTATTGAAATGTGTTAATGTATTGAAACAATTCTGTAGAGAAATGTATTAATGTTAAAAATTATATCCCACAGCTGTATTGGGGCAATATCTATAAATGTGAAACAAAACTACAGGTAAATTCTCTTTGGATACTTTAAGATCAACGCTGAGTACACACTGAATGCAAAGGTTTCAATAATATAAACATGTTCAATTTTAATGACTACAAACAAGGCCCTAAGACTGTGTAACAGTTTACCTAGGAGACATAGTATTAATAATTAAATTGTATATGCCAGAGGCAGTATTTGGGTTGGCAGCCCTGACTTCTGATGGATGCCTGGTGCACTGTGACCTAAAAAAAGTTTGCATATACAATATTAATTTGTATAGGCAGAGTAAGGATTTATTAAAGATGCTGGCATTTAACTTTGACTCCATTCCTAATCATTAAAATAATTCTAATTGAATGCCAACAAAAAAAGAAAAAAAGAATTAGAACAGGGTTCTTATGAGTCATACATTTTAATCACATTTTTCATTATGTTAAAAAATATTGGATTCCATTTTCCATATAAAATTTATATTGGTGATTCTCAGTTCTTGTTAATATTCTGCACATTGTATAAATTTAATAGCATATTACCCCTAAAACATCATTGTCTATCATTAATGTGCTGTATCTATTTACCCCACCAGCAAAAAAAAAAAGAAAGAAAGAAAGAAATTGTTATTTTCAACATACATATTGGAATAAGAGTTTCAATACTTTGAACACATTTTATAAAGCCTGTAGCTGAAATGTTGTTCTTGATGTTATTTGGGAAATCTATTTGTGGAAAGAAACAGAAATAGGGTTGTTTTTCTAATGTTTCATTACAAAGCCAAAACTTGCACTTTAGAATCACAAATGGTATTAAAAGTTGGCTACAACACACTTTAGATAAAAATATAGCATATAAAGTCAACATTAATGACTTTTGTCTACATGTAGAAAATGTGGAAAACAAAACAAAAACTCTACTGTGGGAATTACCAAACCAGCATGGTTGACAGGCACAATGTTGAAAACAAAACTAGCTTCAAATCTTATTAGAGCAACCTGTGCGCTCACAAGTAACTAAATGTTATAACACAGAGGAAAAATGTTTAACTAGTAAGTAGGAGGCAATAATTAGAAATAGCAGCAAAGCTTGCCTCTGTTTTATTGGGAAAAGTGCTGCCAAAGAACAAGAAATAACATTTTGCGGGTTTTCTTCTCAATGTAGAAATAACAATCCTGAACGGCATCCTATTGATGATATACAGCTGTGCAGACTGCTGACTTTACTCTTTTAGAAAACAGATCCTGCATCGGGACACTGTATTTAAATTGTAAAGTTCAATGGCATTACTGCTATTAGAAATAAAATGTTTTTATGATGCCCTTACATTATTAGATTTCCAATTATAGTTTTAGGTTATGTTTCATCCAAAAAGTCTTTGCATTTCACACTGTGCAAGAGGCCTGCTCTTAAAGGAAGTGGATCTGTAAAAAGCTGACAGATGAGGTTTTTTTCCCACTAGAATGATATGTGATTGAATGAGTCCCTATTCTGGTAGCACTGACTATTGTAGGGAGGAGCTGTTGCATGGGATTAGTTTGGTTGCAGAAGGAAAAGTTAGTGGACGATTTGCTGTTGGGTAGACTGAAAATAATCTGAAAGTAAGGCAATTTGGAGGATGCAGTAGATCTAGATCGAAAGGGTAATATGTACTCAGTTATGATTTACCGAATAAAGCCACAAATGCATGCTTATCACTGGGTAACAGCAGCATGCATTATATAGTGATTAAGCAAGAA
Source organism: Bungarus multicinctus (assembly GCA_023653725.1). NCBI lineage: Eukaryota > Metazoa > Chordata > Lepidosauria > Squamata > Elapidae > Bungarus > Bungarus multicinctus. The sequence continues at coordinate 49,758,100 of CM042846.1, forward strand.
AGATTTATTTTCATATATTTCAATAGAGTGACTCAGCTGCAAGTCATTATGCTGACTACTCATAATGAATCAACATGCAAGCTGTACAGGCCCAGATAGCCATGTGTTGTTTGTGTTGCATTTAGATGTATTTGATCAACATTCTTTAGTCTGGTGTAGGAATCCACATACAGTGCGTTAAGAGTACCATTTTTGGTTTCAGTCTGGAAGTCTATGATACTGGTACAATTATCATTTAACTGACAATCAATAGGATCGTGTTTTAGAGCATGATGTCAAACCTTTTGGCTTGTCTGGGCTGCATTGAGTGAAGAGAATTGTCTTGGGCCGCATACAAAAAATATAATATAGTTAATGTTTACTATCTTGGAGGCAAGAATTACTAGCTGTCCAGGGCTGCCTGTGGTCTGTGGGTCACAGGTTGGACACACCTGTCTTAGAGTAGTGCGCTGAAGTGATACCACTGGTGATAAGAGCCCACTTGCACATAGCAGATGTATTCTCCTTCATTCCTAACTTCTGCAAAAATAGTCACACATTTATTTCAGTAACAAACAACACCAGTTTTGGTGAGGAAACATCAATGCCGTGCATACCCCAACTATAGTCATACGCAACATGTGTAGACTATTTTTATGTACAGTATGCATGTATTTATTTATATCCTGCCATTATTATTTTGAAAAATAACATATCTAATTTTCCTTTCTCCTCCTATGTTCCTCATAATAACAACCTTGTGAGAGAGTTGGCTGAGAGTGTTACTGGGCCAATGTCTCCCAGCTTTCATGACTCAGGTGGACTAGAACTCATGGTTTCCTAGTTTCTTGTCTAGTTACACCAGACCAGTGGTCCTCAATCTTTCTGGCTCCATGGACCAGCAGAAGCAGCAGTGTGGGTGTGGGAAAGGGGATGGTCTTGTGCATGCAATCTAGTTCCCATGCATTTGGCGGTTGGGGACCTCTGCAAACTTGTTTTTTTCACCTGAGAATATCAAATTATTTTCATGTATACTGTATCATATACTGCTTTTAAACGTCTTATTTTAAAAACAGACATTAAAGTATGTACTGACTCTAAGAAAAACCCAATAATAAGGTACAAAGTTACTAAGATTTGGGCAAGAAAAGATAAAGTAAGACTTTTTTCAATTAACAGTCTCTTGCTGATCTCACTATTAATATGAAAAACTAACCATTTATTTTCTCCATATTTTCAATAAGTAATAAACTGTCTTGGCAGTTTATCAGTTTTTCAAGGGTGGTTATGATCCAGAAACATAACAGTAATGATCCATAGTCTCTGTAACTTTACCCAGCCAGCCAAATATGTGACATGCAGGAATGCAGTTATGGAGGCAAATTAGCAGAAATACTCCTCCACTCTCCCCCAACGTTTTGAATAAGCAGAAGAATCTGTTACATAGCAAGAAGATGCCATCTCCAAATCCCATCCTCCCAATCAGATAAAAACATATTTTGTGAGAGAAATGTTGAAAAGATAGAATCCCAATGTCAATAGTATGGCATAAATGTTATCACTGAAGAAGATACATGAGTCAATTAAAGTCAAGGTGCACAATGAATGAGTCCTATCAGAGTACTCACCTGTAAAACAGACTGGACACTTGAAGGTTCCTCCCATTCCTTCAAAACTGTGCTCTATTAGATGGCACTGCAGTTTGGCAGGAGAATCAAATGTCTGGTTGCACAACTTGCATTCATGATTTAGTCCTTCATCTGATGGGGTGAAATTGGAGAAAATGTATTTTTATTGGTTACACTTGCCCTCTAAAGTTTTGTCAAAAATGCAGGATACTTAACAAGAGAATAAAGCAATGACAAATGATAAATATCACATACTAAACAACTTTTCATGAAGTACCCTACAGAAACCCCTTCTTCCCCCAAATCTGCTGTTATTAAAACATTTGCTTGCTAGCAACAATTAGAAGTGCACATACAGTAAATGCAACTAGATTTAATAACATAAATGTAGTTGAACACAACTGATAAAACAAAAGTGTGCACATGCAGCCCATTTTAATTAATTAATTATCTAATTAGACCTAAATAATTAGATAATTATCTAGGTGCCCTTGATTTGGTTGTTACTCTCCACCAGAGTCTACAGTAGAATAAGGGTGGTATTAATCACCCTATTATAAACAGGTTAGGTGAATAAAAATTACCACATTTTGGATGCTACAACATGAAGAAAACTCATATATGTTTACTATCTGTATACAACTATAACATTCATTTTTATTTGTTTGTTTGTACTTTCAAATTATCCTGAACAAAGCATTATTCTTCAATAATTTCTGAATCAAGGTATCTAACATCTGCTAACTTAAACAATGCATTAAAAAAATCTGGGACCCATTACCCCTGTGGAATTAAAGTTAAAATTGTTCAGACCAATTTATTTGCAATGTTGTGGGTGTTTTGCTGTCTCCCTGGTAATGGGATTGTGATTTTTGATGCTCCCTGTCAGCTTCCCACAAGCAAAGTCAACAGGGAAGCAGGGAGGAAGTCAGAAGTCATTCTTTTCCCACTGCTTTTGTGCCCACCCTTGGTTGTTCTGTATATTAGTTCACTGACTTATTATTGAAGTTCATTATTTTTATTTATATATGATACATACTCTTCTTAAAGGATCACAGGACCATCTAGCATTGGGTTAATATATACATATGGTCAGCCTAAAATTTAATGTTCATTCTGGTCACATCCGATTGTACTACCTATGCCTCAAAGGGAGACCCAATGAGAAAGCAACCAGTTGTCTAGTTTTTGTTAAACTACAAAACTACTGTGCAGAAAGTTCATCTAAAGCAACAAGCGTCAGGTATCTTTCCTTATTTTTGTATTGTATTGTACTGACAGATGTCACACTTTCAACCATGCAACTTCTTGTCAACTGCATAGACCATGATTATATTGCATGTGAAATAATTTGGGGATTCTATTTTTATTTAGATACTATCACAAACATATCATGCTAATGTTTACTTTCGATAAATATTAAGGTTTCTGTTTTTTAAAAATTGCATGTACAATAGATCTTTGTCCTGAACATGAAAGTCTGCATTATCTTTGAACTGGTTTTCTCCTTCCCTTATTAGTAACCATCTTCCTGAGAGTCTCAGACGTCTTTTCACTTTCCCCCCCAGCTAGAGGCATTCCAAGTACTACCAAATTGATCCTAAAGCCTCCCCCGCTCTCAGCTGCAGGCCCTTGGTGCCCTTTCCCCCTCCCTGTTCATCCTGGGTCTAGCATTAGTCTTTCTTCTCAGCAATGTTGCAAGCTCCTTTTCTTCCACCATGGGAACAGTGATCAGTGGTCCTACTTAGAAACAGTTGCTAGGTAAAATGCAGCTCCCAGCTCTTTTGTACAGGGTTCAATTCCCTCAGCCTATCTTAGAAAAGGTCCTCCTCTGTGTCACTATTGTGTTATATCTATAGTTTGGTTTTACAGGTAACATACATTAGCCAGTTAATAATAGAAACACATGCACACTCACAAAATGACAATCCCCTAGTACATCACTCTAGTGTATTTCAAGATACTAAATTGTCCCATCATATAAGTAAAGTAACCCAGCCTTCCATGATTGACTCCCAAGAAATGATGTAAAGATAGGAGGTAACAATAAAATTAAGTATGGCCTTCAGTGTATGATTTTATTATATGTTGCCCAGTGTTATTATATGTGAGATGGGTAATTGTATAAATTTGACAAACAAATAAATTATCTAATCACATTACTGAGCTGTTCTCCCAAACTATGACAAACTAAAACTAATAATCAAAAGTTATTAGATCTCTGATGTTTTGGCTCACAATGACTGGAATTTATCCTTAATACAAAGAGCCCTAATTAGTGTAAATTTAACTGCTGTCTGGTGCACAACGTTCCCTTATTCCTAACAACAATATCAGAGATGGTTTAGCTAAAAGAACTACACAGCTACATATGTGCAAAAACCCTGCTGATGTTTAATATTTTTAGCCAGTGAGGGCCATTATACTAGCAGTCAAAGAACAGATTTGTATCTTTGATCAGAAATTGTAACTTTCTGCAGAAAGGAAGACTACTGCTAAGTTAGAAATAGGAAATTGTGAATATTTTGATGTATCTGTGTGACCAAAGAAACTAACTTGTTTTTTTCTCCAGTCAGTAATCTAGATCAGTTGGTGAGCAAAATCTCTCTCACTGACCAGGAAACAAATCCCACAAAATTAATACAGTTTTACTTTGGAATAAATATTTGCAGCAGAGGGTTTTGGGGTTTTTTGGGGTAAAGTTTAGTTGCATCAGCAGATTCATGAAATCCAAAACAGAAATGGTATGTGAAAGGCTGAACTTCCTTTTGGTTGCCTGAATTTGAACAATATTTCAAAATATACTTCCTAGCTGAGAAAAAGAAATGTGCTATGCTTGCTGAGTACAGTGCATTCCTTGGTAACTTATATCCCCATAAATCTACTGATTTTATTTTTATAATTTTGAATGTTAATTCTTGATCAAGCCAAATGTCTCATTCAGATCTCCAAAAACAGTTATCACTACTATTTTGGAAGATGGCAGAATTATCCAATTGTCATTTACAATTGACATTTATTTACAAACATTTATATTTGAATATACCAAACTATTCCCTCATGGCATAAGCAACATTATGCAAAAACAAAACAAAAGAAAAAAAATAACAACAAAACAGAAAGGGAGTAAGAAATAGCGGCTGAAAAAAAATCAAAGGCATGAGATATGAAAAAAGGAAAAGAAAAGTGCATAGATAAATCTAGTTTATACCAACACCATTCAATGTTCTCTGTACCTTACTATTTTTTACAACAAAGTTGGCAGAAGCAAACATTTGTATACAACAATATAAATGTTTATTTCTTTCAACAAATATTCGCTGCTTATAAAAGGACACAATGCTACTCACTACATTTTTTTCAATATAGCTTAAAATTTCTCACTACATTTTTCCATCTTCAATAAGTTCTGTGTCATTGCATATTTTTAGGGAGGAAAATCTCTCTTAAATTGGTCTGTGAATTAGGAGGGAGGGAAGAATTCTGCTTAGACTGCTTGTGAATTATATCAGGCATTACAGCATTTTATTTATTTTATTTGTTAAATGTATTTTCTGCCTATGTCACTGTGGGGCTACTCTAGATGGCTTATAATTCACAGACTCCTTCCCAAATATTTGGGTTGATGCATTTTAATTAAGGAAAGAAAAAAAGTAATCTCAATTTTAGATCTATCTCAAAGTGAACACAAGCAATGGCAACTTCCCAAAAAATTGCCAAATTTTTGCAAAACACCTGCATAGACTGACAAAATTATTACCCAAGAAAATATGTATTCTTCAGAAAAAGTACTGCCAAACTGCCTGTTTATGCCTATGGAAAAATCAGGAATTTTTATGGGTACTGCTTTCTCAAATTTGCTAGTGTGAATTGCACATTCAAATGTTATATTTCATATATTTTTTAAAGTCCAATGTACACATCATTTTTAATGGATGTTCCAAGGTAATTTTCCAGTTAATATATGGTTGTATGCCTAAAATAGGCATCGTAAGTATAAAAGTAACACCTAATATTGTCTGAATAGGAAAATTCATGAGAAAATAAACAAGATAAGTTGACCAGGAAAAGAAGAATATTGTTCAGGTTTACTTCCCTCCTCTGTTCTGTTTTTCAGTTTGGGGACAATCTATTAATTCAATATCTTCATATTCATGGTAATGCTGAAAAAAACCATGATTAAAGCCATGATTAAAAACATATGTTTGAATTCTGGTTTCCATTAACATTGTGGGAGATAAAAATGAATGTCAAAGCTTGCAGGATGCTGTTGATTTCTATGGTTACGAAAAGGAGCCCAAAAACATTATATCTGCACTATACCTCAATAGATAGTTTAGAAGAGGTTTGTTTTCCTCCGTCTCCTCCTTAATACTATAAAATAGACCAGGGGTCTTCAAACTTGACAGCTTTAAATCTTGTGGACTTCAACTCCCAGAATTCCTCCTCCAGTCATGTTAGCTCAGGAATTCTGAGAGTTGAAGTCCACAAGTCTTAAACTTGCCAGGTTTGAAGACCCTTGAAATAGACTTTTCCACTCTAATGCCTTCAAGATGAGAAGACTACAATCAATCTGGAAGGTGCTTGTTAGTTGAAAACTGTTATAGAGATATAATGGGAGGTGCTGTAGCATATAGGAAATTATGTGAACTGTTAAAAATGTATCACTTGTGTTAGGGCTATTAGTTAACATTATTTATGCTTTTAAGGTCTTTTTTTCCCCCTTGACTTTTTGTATTCCATTGCATGTATTGATAAATCCCATTCAAGGGCATTCCTATGGAATTGATGATCATATGTCACGTAAATGCTTTCTGGATTGGTAATAGTACCATGATAGTAATAGCTCTGAACTGTAGATGGTCCAGAGAAAGTTGACAGTATCATTGTCTCAAAATGTCCTAATTTTCAATCATGTTAATTTTTAATTTTGAAACACCAATTTTACATTGATCCATTTGGGTGCTTCTTGTAGTTTTAAAACTTTAAAATCTTAATATCTGAACATTTAATATAGAAACAGTGAACATCCTATCAGAAATAAACAGACAGACACCAGAAGGCTACTTTGATTTACAGTTGTGACAAATTTGAAGTGAAGTGTCAGAAACATCATTTCAAGAGGTTATTCTCCTCTCGTACATCCACTTCAAACTACTTTTTTCCAACAAATTTACAAGGAAAAAAAATCCAAAAGCACTGAAGAGCTTTAAGAAAAATCAATCAGAATAATCTAATCTTTAGAAAGGTGGTAGATGATAGTAATTGGAAAATACTGTCTGACTCATTTATGAAAGTAAGATTTAGAGTCAATTGATTTAATAACCATTAAAATCTATGAAGGATTTAACAGATTGGCAGAGCCCTTTTTTATTAGGAGTTATAGGTATGATTTTATGAAATTTATAGACAATTACCTCTAGGGATTAAGTTACAAATTAGATATCTATCAACTACTATAGACCTAATTTACACAACAGTTTTCCCCACCATAAACACAGTTGTTTTTGAAGTTGCCTCAAGGAAGATGTCCAAGAACATTTTTAAGTAGGATTTGTATCAAGCTGTCAAAATGACAGATCATCAGCATCAGCATCTCATCATCTATGATCATAATAATACGCATTGTTGGAGCACATGCTTACTTAGAAATCTATGCATGAAAATTGCTATTTTCCAAATAAAATTATGCATTATATTACTAGGGTACAAGTAGCATTTACTATGCAAATATGGAGTTTCTTCTAGTTGCTGTGCCTAATGCTACATTTCCAAGTGTGGTAGGGTGGAAGTAAAGCCCCTTGTGATCTCTCTAATGAAAAAAAATATGAAATAATGGGCACAGAGAACTTCCTATCCACACTGTCATAATCAGATAGTGGTAGTTGAAGCAGATCGTTTCCAACTCTTTGCTGCTTTTTCTGTCCTAACCAAACCTATCAATGTTCTAGTCATGTCACTTATCAAGTTTACTTAGCTTATTGCTAACAACTGATTGCTGTCAGTCTATTTAGTGAGATCCTATTTCATTCTTATTAAAGCAAAACAGCTGAAGTACTTAATTACTTTTTGCATGACAATGTTCTTGAGCCATGTTCTTATTCTATCCATAGCACATGGGATATAGATAGCTGCAGAGGGAAAGGTTATGTATGTTATTCTATTATCATCCTATCTACATAGTCATGGTTTAAACTATGATCCCTTTCTTATGGGAATCAAACTGTCTGTTGATTGTTTGCCGGAATGACAAATATGTTAACTTAATCTTCTTTAGGTTGTCCCAAATTCACCCAGATGGACAATACAATTCTTTAAAAGACCTAATATAGAAATTAACGAAGTCTGAAAACTTCTAACATATGCTCATTGTTCTTTGATTATAATAGGCCTTCTGTCATTTACAATTTCTCAAGTATCATTATAAGAAATAAACAAATAAAAATGAAGAAACCAAACTAAAACAATTCATGATATAGCAGTAAGGAAATGGGAATGCAAAAATCAAATATACAGCTGGAAATTGCTGAGGGAAATGTTTAAATTACTTCAGGAATCTGCTACTGAAAAATGACAGACAAAAATCTTGTAGGCTTACTGAACACAGTCCAAAGTGGTAATAACAACAAAGGAAACTTTTATAATGCTTTTCAACATATAGAAGGTCAAATGTGCTAAATAACTTAAGGAATTAAAATAGTTCTGTAGAAACTGCATAAAACTAGCATACCAGCAGTAAAATTATTGCTATAGTCTATGGCAGGGCTGTTAAACTTGCGGTCCATGGGCTGGATGTGTCACGCACTGGCCATGCCCATGCCCGGTTAGCGAAGTCACAATATGTCATGTTTGACCCTCCCTAGTCTATAATGTATATGTTGCTACAGGCTATAAACTACTGTCATACAATGAGAAAAAGGATATCCTTGAATATGGAAGCTGGACCATTACATTCTACTTATGATGATAGTTTTTCATATATAAAGACTTCTTTCTCTAACATAAAAAAACATTTTCACATTTATGCTTTATCACAGCATGTCTGAAAATCACATCACATATACATTTTCTGTACATTCATCTCTGAATTAATAAGAACATAAAAGAACTAATTCTATGCCAACAGATCTGTATAAACTAACACTGTCTATTCTGACTGTCAAGACATTTTGAGACAGAGATGTCACTTGAACTCCTTTCTAACTGGAGACATCAGGAGTCAAATACGAGAACTTCTGCAAGCAAGCCATGTATTGCATCACTGAGCTGTGGCCTTTTCCCAAGAAATGCCATGCTGAGGCACACAAATGATAATTCTAGTCTAGCATTCTGTCCTCTTAGCGGCAGAGAGATGTCACAGAGAACATCTTGTAGGGAATCATCTTGATTGTTTCCTCTATTGTTAGCTTTTAGTTGTTCTGGTAGTCAAAAATATGTTAAGAGGGAATTGGACTAATATTGCCAAGCTATACTATTCTGCTTCTATTATATTTTATGGAATATAATGGTAATGATTATATATGTTTTTCCACATTTAAAAAAAAACTGGTTAAATTTTGTGATTAATATGATTTCTGCTCCTCCCTTTCTTTATAAAAAGTTCTAATAATTTAAGTGCAATAAATGGAAGTTCTTTTCTATCAGTTCTATTAAAACTAGACTTATATCTATACCTAGACAAGTGCCTGAGGCAGCAATTGTGGGTGGTAGCAGTTTTGCTTTGGCAGCAGATGGAATGGACTTCCCACTGTGGGGGTTGCTAATTTATATCTTACACTTGCTATTTTGAAACCTTAAATGACAAAGGGAAAGGATGCTACAGAGAAGTAAGAAATTGTTGCTCCAGAGAACAGAGATGATAAAAGGTGTGGAAAGGGGCAGGAGGAGATCCCAAGGGCCTCAGATTTGTACATGTTATCATAGTATAGCAACTGATTGGCAGCTGGTGTGGGAAATAGTCCTGTGTTTGTTCAGAGAAACTAAAGAGATTATCTTACATTTTTCTAACTCTATGACTGGGTGCACAACTCAAGGTCTATCTCTAGGCAAATGATTTATCCCATGGTGTAGAAACAGATGAACAGTGCCATGGGAAAATGTCCTGGATATATCAATAACTGTTATCTATTCTCAATATTTCAGCCTTTTTTGTGAATTCTGGCCAGCTATTTTTCTGGTTCAAGGGGAAAAAATAATTTGCAGTAGTCTGACTGTGGTTAAAGCTGCCATCAATATGCATCCATGCTGGTGTGGAGAGAGGGCTCAGTTAAACAAAAAGAACCCAAAAGACAGAATACCTAGAGAAGTCCTATTCTATAGACCCATAGGTCTCCCTTCTGACTACATAACAATAGGTCTCCCTTCTGACTACATAACAATGTTTGTATGCCAAGGATGACTAGAAAAGTCACCATTAACCTCAAGAAAGCCTAGTGCTGTTTGTGACTGAGTTTTCTTATTTACTTGACCCTTACTGAAGCGACACATTTATGAAAAACTGGCAATTTGAGATAATTAGTTTGTGAAAATTAAATCTGGCAAGCTATCCAGGATAACAAGTAGAAAGTTTATCTTGGAAAGCAAATCCCTCCCCGCCCCGCAAAAGTAAGAAAAAGTCCTATGATTTGTCAAGGTCAAAAAGTTTAACCAAAATATAGAAACTGGACATACTGAGGCCTAGTATGTATCTTTTATAAACCAATACATTTTATACAAAGGCAATGAACAAAACACATCAGTATTAAATGTTTGCCCTGCTGTTATTGCAGAATGTATGCAACATATATTCATCATTCTAGGCTGCCATGAGCTGGCATGGAACTGGCAGCAAATTTAATGAAATGGATGGATGGATGAATGGATGGATGCCTCAGGCTGATATTGTTTGGGCTCTGAAGCAGAGCAGACCTAATTAGCATTTGGATTGGAGACTACCCAAGCTATAGCCTAGACCAGTGCATTGAAAAATATTCCAGAATGTTGCAATGGAAGACACTTCTATAACGCTCCCAATTAAAATGTATAAACACATCAATGAAGTCATCAGGAGTCAAGTCTCAAAGGAAACGTACATGAAATAGTGTACAATAATTCTTTCTCCCTTGCTGATTGGCTCCCATGTTACGTGAGTAATATTGGTGCTTCTGGATTATGGATTGTATGGATCTCTAAAAAAGAGTGCTACTATGCAAAGTATCCAATCATTCAGAAGACCCTGATGATTTTGGATTTTGAATACTACTGCTGCAACTTGAAGCCATTCTGTACAGATCTGAAAACCTCATTTAAAATCTAATGCAGGGCATAGATCCTATAATAAGATATTAGGCTACATGGAGAATTAAATTAATGTAAATTACTACATTAATGTATTAAGTTAACAAATAAATTAATACAACAATACAAATTTAAATGTAATTCTTTTGCAAAACATATTAGATATCATAGTTGTATGATATGTTCATAATTCTATATAACAATTATTTGGCTACTTTACAGAACTGCAAAAGCTAAGTGTAAGTAGGTATTGCTCCATGTTCCAGTTTCTAATTGTGAGCTTAGACACCTTAACCTCTATTTCTCTCTGAAATAACACTTTCTTGTTCTGCCTTTGTATATAATACACACAACTACAATGAAATGAGCAATAAAAAACTACATTCCGCACATCCGTGTTAATAAAAATTACATTAATTTTCATGGAAAATGTAATTTATTCAAAATCAAAACACTTAGGCTTATTTTAAAGCATTGGTTCTCTTAATTTTGAAAGCAATTCTTTGTTGTTTTGTCAACTATAAATTTGTTTTAAAATTGGTCAACTTGCAAGAAATAGCTTTCTCTAATTGTTTGAGGTTAAATACCTACTAGTATTGCCCACCTGTCTGGGAATTCTGGAACTGGTGGAAGTACTGGTATATCTACCATCGAGTTCTACACAGAAAAAACACAAATTGGTAAAATTGAAAAAAGATACTTTATGGATACTTCATGCAGCATTAAAGAAAACACTATCCTTTGTCAGATCTAGGGGAAACACGTTCTAAAACTGATCCATGTAGTTAGTATGAATTCCATATTATACTGGATCAGCTATGTAAACTGCGTACAACACATACTTCTCTCTATCAAGAAATGTTTCTTGAGGAGACACAAGAAAATGGCTAAATAGCTGCCTGCAGAAGACATCAGCAGATTACACAGAAGTACCCTTGGAAATTCTTGTCTTTCTAAACATTGCACATTAAATATGTGAATAAAGTTGACACAGAATTATTGGTAACGGTCATCATACACAGTGTAGTATATCAAAACACAAAGTCTAGCATAAAGTTGCATTGTTTTATTGCCTTTTTCTTGCATTGTACCTTTGGCTGTACAGGATATATAAACAAATGGAACAAACTGGTTATATTCATTAAAATTTTCAGGCAACAACAGAACATCATTGGAACAATTCTTACTTTTAGACTCTATTTTGCCTATTACTAGAGTGTTATGCCTTTGTGGTCATTCCCACGTGATGCTCCAGTAATATGCATCACATCTTTGCTTATGAAATCCTTTAAGAAAAAAAAAAATGTCACTCGTCTTTAATATAAGCACCTAATGAATCTGCTGGGGCATGTTTTTCTGTGATTGGTTCCTAAATTTAAACAATAAGGTTTCAATGCTTTTTGTCATGATCAAGGGAATTCATACAAGTCTTTCTCGTGATACTGAACTTAGTTGAAAATTTCATTCATATGTTTTGGTGATTTAAAATTATTCTAAATTCAGTAGAATGTACAATATCTTTAATGTATTTAAGATATTGTCACATCAGCAGAATAATGTAGACAAGGAAAGCAATATTGTCACATTGGCAGAATAATACAGACAGGGAAAGTGACTTTTCAAAGTATGCCAAATGGATAGACAGAAAAAACTATTTTTTTATTTCTTAAAATGGGGGGAAAAAAAGATAAAAGTCGAAGTTGCCTCAAAGGTATACCTCAAAGTTATCTAGGGTTTAAAACTGAGATCCTTCTCATGGGTTGTCTGAGTTTATTGCCTGCATAATAGCATTATATCATGAGAACCAAAAGGATATGTTTTCATATGTAATTTCAAATTGAGATTACAATCCCACAATCATAATGTTATGTTTAAATCTAGCCTTTGCTCCAAAGTTTCAAAGTGGCTTAGTTAAGGGTTGCACTTCATTTTTCCAAACAGTATCAACTTATCAAGTAAGTTGGAGTGGGGAGAGGGAAAGGAGAGAAAAAAGAATAAAGGAAAAAATATGTCCAAATTTACCCAGGGACTTTGAATAGCTGAGGGTTGACATCAGCTGGGATCCCTCCAGTAATAAACCAACGCCCTAAGTATTATATCATTGCCTTAACTCAGAACCAATATTTTGATTTAAAAACTATCCCATATACACCTATTGATTTCAGTGGGATTTATTATAAGACTGAGATGTGCATCAATACCAAAGCTGGGATCGTAACTGCCTCTCTCGTGCTGTAAATGTCCCAATGCACCATGAAAATCCACTCCTGAAACAAAACTCAATATATTGTGCTTAGGGATATAGCAGGAAGAAAGGGAATCTCTGAAAATTAATAACTTATTATTTGTGTTTCCAAATTATCATCATGAACCCAAGATCATTTTGTCTGTTTGCATCTTTTACCTAAAGTTTTCTCAGACACAAATCATAATGACTAACAGTTGGTTATCATTTAATTTTAAAAAGTATGGACTTATTCCTATGGGCTACATCTGGGTCTTATACTTGGAGGGAAAATAGGAAAACCCAATTCAGTCTTGGTATTTTTCCCCCTGGAGGTAATGCCTGTCATTGAAAATTTAGATCATTCAAAGAAATGCATCAAAACTGTATTTTAATAAATCAAATGGAAAAAACAAAAGTGACTCAGTTTTTCAAACTGATTCAAATCTTATTCATATTTTTCTATTATTCAGTGCATCATAATCTATTAATATGTTACTAGTGTGGTACTCATTTATTAAAAAAATTAAAATCATGCTTCTAGCTAGCCTTCAATATTATTTTTGTTATCTAATCCTGCTTTATAATGCCTACATATAGTTCAAGTCATGTGTGGAAAAAAACACAAAAGGAATTGCTTACATAAGAGAATCCAGATGACTGGGGCATCTGTAGTATCTCTAGATTTGTAGAGATAGTTCTTATTTGGTGATCACAATTGGAACCAGCAACTCGATAATGAAAGAAGTAGTTAATAAACTGAATTGGTTTTTTTAAATCTTACTCCAGTTTTCTTTTGTTTTACAGACCGGTAAAGGTTATAAATTTAAGGATTAGTTGCAAAGTTACTTTTTCATCATTGTTGTAATGCAAATGGTTATTGAATGAGCAGTTGCTAAACAAGGACTTACTACTACATCTAATAAATCAGAATTACCATCTCAAAGCAACTTGTCACATCCAAACCATTCATTTGAAGAAAACTATGGAGAGAATGTGTGACTGAGGGCATAGCAGAAGTGATATAATTCCTATTGCTGCATAATCAGAGCATATTACATGTCAGCAATGTAAATGGCATTCAATTAGAATGGACTAAATAAAAGGCCCTAACTAGACCTAGTTATAGTATGTTTTGTTGAATATGGGAAAATCACTAAAGGAAACTATGGAATCATTGTTGCTAATCTGTAGAATCTGGACATACATAAGGAATTTTCAGTCAACTATGATTATGGGATTCTGAAAATACCAAATGACCAAAAATAGTATAAAGGACATAAGTGACTAAATTTCTCTTAAATGACATATTCCTTTCTTAAATACTAAATAAAAAGGGAAATAGTACAAAACCAATGGAACAATAAAATATTAAAACCAAGATTGAGGGGCAGTAACTTAAATCAAGAAATAGTTTTCTTTTTTAAAAATGATCTCTGCTCACTTTTTAATTTGTAATAATAAAACAAAACTTATGGAGCTCAACAATAGAATATATACCTCTATGTACTTTATTCGTTTTTCACTATATGCTATCAAGCCAGTGTTGACTCTGCAACTACATACCGGTAGATATTCTCTAGGATATATTCCCAATCTTCTTCTTCGGTTCTTCCAATGATTGAATCCATATACCTTGCTGCTAATTCTTTTTTCTACCTTTCTCAGCATTATTACCTCCAGAGAATGGGTCTTTGCATAATATGTCCACAATGATAATATGATAATTTGAACCTGGACATTTGTGCCTTAACTGTGAACTCTGGGTTGACTTGTTCAGTGTTGTTGGTTGTCCATAATATGCTCAGGAATCTTTTCCAGATAAAATTTCAAAATGGTCTCTTATCCTGTTTCTCAAAATCCCACTTTTATTTCTATAATGTCATAAGGAAAATAACTTGACAATAGACAATCCTGATCATTTTAGGCAAAGACACATCCTGGCATCTGAATATCTTTTCCAAAGTGTTCATGGCTACTCTACCAAGTTCTTGTCTGTTACTGACTTTACTACCTTCACTATTGTTAGTTGATCCTAAAAGGCAGAAATATATTTATCATATCAGCATCTTCATTGTATCTTCTAAATTGTGCCTACTATTAGGTTTAATCTTTGTTCCATTTTTTTTCATTGTGCTTCTTGACTTTCATGGCTAGAACTTTTAGATTATTTTCATTTTCAATTACCTGAGTATCATCATTAACAAAGCACAGGCTAGTGATGTTTTTTCTTCCAGCTTTAAAGCCATGCACATTTTTTTCCAATCCAGCTCCCCTCGAAAATTCTACATACAGGTTGGATAAACAAGGCAAGGTTATATAGCTTGTCTCCCTTCTTTGCTAGCCTGCCTGTTTTACCATATTCTCTGTGAATTATGGCTTCCTGATCTTCATATAGGTTTGGCATGATGACGATGAGATGTTCTCTTTTCTAAGAACATTCCACAGTTTCACATGGTTGACACAATGGAACGCCTGTCTATAAACAATGAAGTATATGTTGAACTTCTGTTGGGTATTCTTTGCTTTTCTCAGTTATCCATTTTGCATCAGCAAGAATATATCATGTTCATCAGCATCTTCTAAAGCCAGCTTGCAGCATCTTTGTAGGACACTCTGCTCTCTGTTGGAAGACCCTAAGCATCATTTGTTTGGATGCAAAATAAAGAATACTTATGATGTTGCCTTACTTCAGAGAGACCTAAACTTCAAACATAATACAGTTCTGTTTTCTTATGGAATATTTCCATTTTAGAGCATTCAGCATGACTTTCTGATACTGGTATACTCATATCCATCATCTTAATTACACACCATTATTTTTGTTGTTAAAATTGGTAGATTTTGGATACTATCCTCTAGTCCACTATATAGGCTTTCTTTCAGTGCAGCCTGCATGACTCCTACAAAGACTCCTCTGAAATGAATGGAGGTTTCACAGCAGCAGCAGCAACTGGAGCTATGCACCTTTTATCCACAAGAAAAAAGGATATAAATTGACCCAATGCTCTCCTTTTCCCACACATTCTGTATTTTTGTTTTTGTGCTAATATATTTCTGTGCTTTATCGCTGTAACCTGCTGTTCTCTTTAATTGCTTATTGTTATTAATTATATAGTGGTAACATTGTTGGCTGCTTGAACTATTTGGCTATAAAAATGCATTTATTATTATTGCCACTGGAGCTGCAGTAAATTGCCAGGGTTCTGTCTAGAGATAAATGCCTTTGAATATTCATCCAATAAAATTTGAACCTGGATCACACTGCGTTTTTTCTTTGCCTCTCCCTTTTTTCCTTCTTCTTTTGCTCTCCTTTCTTTCCTGTTCTCATTTAATTTAAACACATTGTTTTTAAGAATATGTTTCATTGTCAGGGGTTGCTAAATCTTATATTTTGGAATGTCTTTCGTTTGCATTTTGATAGTTTATCTATTTAATTATTTATGACAAACCTATATTCACCGGAAATAGAAACTGAGTTTCAGAGTTAGATGGGCAAGTTCTCTTCTAGATTCTGTTACTATATATACAAAGATATGAAATCCAACAATGAGTCTCTTTGCCACAATATTGTTGCTTCATAATACCAACCTTGTCCAAAATTTGAGCCATATGTACATAATAGAGAAGGAAAATGGCTCTTAATGAAGCATTTTATTCCACATTGTAAGACCAACACTAATACCAACAAGGCATAGATGACATTATGGTGATACTAATTCCCTGGCCAATTCACCATGTTTACACATGGGTAGTTAATTCCTAAAGCAAGCTAAACTCAATAGAGGCAATAGGCTTCTATTAACTCATCTTGAAATCTGAAGTCCATCTGCTGTTTGGGAGCAATAATCTTCTGACAGGCATGCAAGCTGCTATGGCCAGATTAATGACCCAGTACCATACTGTTATCTCGATTAATGTACACAGCAAAACAGAGCACATGGAACTTTTAATTGTAGAAATGCCACAAATTAACATGGTTCCATGTTCACAACTGTGTTCTAAATCATGCAAGAGTAGCACTTTCTGAACCTTGAATAAAATATTGAGTATAACTTTTGATTATTTTTGGCCTACCAATATTCCCAAGTTGGAAGCTTAATGAAGAAGTGATGAGATAAATGGGGTGTGGGAACCTTTTAATGAAAAGCTGTAGAAGAGCAGAACTGGCAAAGTATAATTCTAACACTAGATGTTTTAGCAATCCTTCTATTGGTGGTTTATGTACAATGCCCTCTTGTTTTATGATCATAAATCACCAAAAGGAGTAAGTACTCCTCCTTTTTCTAATAACATGCAGTGGTGGTATGCTACCAGTTTGGCCCAGTTCAGTCAAACCGGTAGTTAAAAAAAACCAACAATCAGCTGAGAGGAGGAAAAAAGTCCTCACAATCAGCTGAGAGGAAAAAGAAGAGAAAAGTGCAAGATCTAGAGATTTTTTTAAAAAAGATCTAGTAACAAAGACTATTCTAATGTATTAAATACATCCATAAACATATATGCAAGAATAATTAACAAGTATATTATTGCTAAGGTTATCCTTTCCTACATTACATGCCATATGTTTCCAATAGATTAAATACTGTACTCTGAATACAATTGCACAAATATTTTTTCTTTACTACAACAGGGCTTTCATCAAAGTAGAAATATCAACATAATGCTTATCATGACAGGACTATAAGAATGAGTCATTTGCCCTATATTATCATAATGCAATTAGGGATGAAAATCCTTGATAAAAGTGAAATCAAACAAAAATACATCTGTCAGTGTAGAATGTCATGACAGCCAAAAGACAAATGAGGCATCTGTAAACAAAGAGTATTGGCTAATGCAAAATAATAATCAAAGCATCTGACTCTAGGATTTCTGAAATTATTCTGAATCAGGAAGGAAGGAAGGAAGGAAGGAAGGAAGGAAGGAAGGAAGGAAGGAAGGAAGGAAGGAAAGAAGGAAGGAGAAACTCTTTATAATAAAGATCCTATAGCCATGTATGTAATTTTATTAAATATATAATATATATTTTATTGATTTCAGTGTGGCCTAGTAGATGAAAAATTGGAGAAATAAAACTTAGTAACTAAAAATCCTGCCTCATCCATTTGTTAAGTGCCTTGAGCAATTCATATATCCACAGCCTCTGTTCTTCACCTTGAAATAGAAATCATATTGATGGCTTGTAATGATGTAGATTGGAAATAGCTATGTACTGACTCAGACCATTGATCCATCTGCTCTGGTACTGAATATTCCAAGAGGAAACTAATTTCCAGGATCTGTACTGAATTAATTTAATGGCAGATCCCAATAATTAAATCAAGGATATTCTGAATGCCAAGCCATCTAATTTATCACTCAGCTATGGCCTTTAGATTTTAAAAAGTTTGAACTTTAAAATCTAGACTTTTATATAGAAATAAAAGGATGCAGTAATCCTTTTAAAACTCGATACATATAACTGGGCAGAATTCCTCTGGAAGCCTCTGGACTGTCAGCTCTGAATCTCAGATTTGACTTTAGAACTGCTTAAGAGTCTCTGTGAGAAATCTTGAAGGTAGCAAATTTATGTTCTTCCTGACAGCATTGCTCATGTCATGCTTACATGTCAGTCTTCTATGAGCAGAGAGGGAAAACAAGTACACTTGATGTAAGGCAGTTGGAATTCATTGCTTTGTCCCTCTTTCCTTCTACACACAAAGCAACTCAAGTTTTCATAATTCTACAGGTACATTCAGGGATTTCCTACATGGCCATAGCATGGCAAGATCACAAAGGAATATTAACCCTGTCATATTTTGAAGGCAAGGTTGTTTCAGAAAGGAAAAAAAAAAGGTGAAGAGATCTAGAGGAACACATTACTTGCTTTGTTGTGTTCAGCTCTCGGAGATGGTAAAAACTCTTATGGAAAAAACCCAACAACCCTGAAAATCATTGGCCAGCCTTCTTCAACCTAATGCTCCCAGATATTTGAAGTCACCATATTCCCAGGCAGCATGAGTATACTAGCTGGGAACTTCAATACAACACATTGCAAAGACAAATACTTCTCTAAGCCATAAGAGTAAGATGTACCCATTTTATGTCTCCAAAATAGTTAAGAACTTCAGAATAAGATTGAAGCTTTTCAGTATCTACAAAATGGAACCTTGTCTCTCTCAGAGAAGGCTAGATGGGTACCACTTCAAAAAGGTTTTGTCTGTCCCCCACCTTTCCCCCCTACCTTATCTGATTCAGTTTGATGAAAACAAACTGCTTTTGTAGTTTCAGAAACAGCCTCATGGTGTTTCATCATTACACAAAATTGGGGTGTATGTGTGTGTCCTGCACCAAGCTGAGGATTTTGTCAAAATGATTATATATCTATTGTGATGTTATTAAATAAGCTCTGTCCATGTCAAAATGCAAGTATAAAAGGGGCACAGTTTGTATTTTGAACCACATTTTTATCCCTTACCATCAGCTGCCAAATATCAGTGCAAGTTTCTGAAAGTGTGTGGGAGAATATCTTATCTCCCATGGTATAATCATCTTTCTAGGAATATGCATCCCATTAGTATTTCATATTTCAATCTTCATATTTCATCATGCAGATATTTTTCCTCCTGGGCTCTCTTCAACAGTGGTATTACTGTCATTACTAAAGGTGAATTCTTGGCTTGTAAAACTGTTGGAAAGTTTTTCATTTCCCTATAGAAATTCTTGACCCAATTTTTCTGCCCACAAATTTGCTTGAAAATCTCCAATATCCAAGTTATTTCAGTTTTTGTTTAGTCACATAATAAACATTAGGAGCCTTTCTAGTCAGAGTGAGTTTTTATGTAAATTTGAGATGGAATGTTATTTGTCACATTTGATTTTTTTGAAACTATGTATTTGGAATCTTATCTAATTTTATTAGCCACTTAAATTATTTTTTCTTGAGCTGCCCTGAATCTTTAAATGTAACTACTAAGTGAACACTCAAACAATACTCCCTTTATTTTACCTTCTAAATTCTTCATCATAGGTGGAATATTACTTTGTGCAACTGAAAGATTCCCGATTTATTTTAATAGAATGAGAAATCCAAGGTGCAAATAGTAAGATGTAGAGATTAAATAAACACTTTCCAATTACAAAACAGGTGGAGATTTTACCTGAAAAAAAACTTTAATATACTTTCACTACATTAAATGAAATCAAAATATGCCTAACTGTACTTTTGAAAGTACAATACTGGGAATTTTATAAAAGAAACTAAGAAACATAATTGATTTTAAAGTTTAAAATATAAGCTAAAATAAGAATTACCATCTTCACAACATGCAAAGTTAAGGGCCTAAATTCCTCTTGTCTGCCAGTGGATATTTGGCATCTAACCACCATTTATGCCTTTCAAACTCTCTTGTTTTCCAATTGTTTGGAGTTAAAAATAAATAACCCCCCCTTTCCCTTGCCATTTCTCTCTCTTCTTTCTCACACTCCCATATAAATAACATGCAAGAAAGCCCTCTACTACATTTGCTTGCATTAATTGATGTTTTAAAAGTCTGTTAAAAATAAAGCCCAGCAGTGACATTTTTCTTTGCTAAAGCACGAAAGCAGCACATTACAAACATTACAGAAAGCTCCCTTGATAGGATTGTGAAATTTGATTCTGGCACTAAAATGTAAGCTACTGGATGTTCTTGGGTAATTTTTTTTTAAATAAACATTTTGTGAAACCTTGTGCAAAGTCGGTAAAATGAAGTTGTTCAATTCATGTAAAGCCATATTACATATGATGAGCATCTGAACATGTTAGTATGTAAGTGTTTTATGACAATCTGAGGATCATCCAAGGCATTTGGGATATTCTACCTGGAGAAAAAAAGATTGAGGGGGTGATATCAGTGTGCAGGGATATAAAAGAGTCTCCTGGGAAAACACGATCAGGAACTATTTTGCATTACAACAGATACTAGGACAAGAAATAATGGGTGTAAGTTGTAGCCTTTCTAAATTTCATTTAAATATAACTTCTGACAATAAGATCTGGTCAGAGGAGAATCTTCCTATGAAGGTTATGTTTTTCCCCATCTTTCAAGGTTTTGAAGAAGAGCGGGGCAACCATCCCTTGAGAATGGTTTAATTGGCAGAGAGTTAGACTAGATGCCACTTGTGATTCTTTTCCAACTCCACAATTTTCTGATCATATACACATACATACAGTTAAGGTGACCAATTTTTTTACAATGAGGAGGACACAAATAAATTGAAGAAAAAAAACAAAGCTACTTGCGCATGGCACACTCTTGCAGGCGGCGCACTCTCTCAAAACAATTCTCCTGTGTGGAGTGCATGCATCTCATAATCGTGTCTCGCCGCACTGTACCGAGCCTTGAGGAATCATCATGTCAACAGATCGTCATCACTCACAACAGATTGGCTCGGCATCGATCAAATGCGGAGATTTACAGATTAGTCTTCAAATATCAAAAAGGAGGACATGTAGGAGGACACTTTTCGAGAGAGGACAGAACTTACAAAAGAAGGACTGTCATCCTTAAAGAAGGACGATTGGTCACTTTAATACAGTACATACTATTACGGAGCTAATCAGTATTTGTTTGATCAACATTTTTGTCAATGACCTCAAGATAGCGTTCTGGGAATAAATAGCCACATAAAAATGGACACTGGGGTAAGAAATGTTTGTTGGGCAACTTGAATATCAAGATATGAGGCTGAGAAATGAGGTTCTGAAGTTGACTTCTTATTGCATTGTCTATGGACTGATTTACCAATTCTTTATTCTGTATATAATTCATTGATGGTACTTATTGCCAAAGTACTAGCCAATACCTTGGAAATCTTTCAAAAGGCATTGTCAAGTTCATGAAGAAAAGGGCTTTCATTGTGGGTATATGATATCTCTAAGTTTAGGGCTACCAATTTTTCCCCAAATACCATTTACCAGAAAACAACTGTGGAAGAAAGAGCACCTTCATGATTCCAGTTTTTCCTATGGATATTCCAGGGGCAACTTTTAATTGCTATGTCTGTATTCACAAATCACAACTTGTTATAATCTGGTTGGTTTCGTCTACGTTCAGTGTGCAAACTTAAAAATTATATACACTATACACTATATACATTCTGTGGCTTCTTCAAAAAATAGTATTAAAACAATCATGACTTTATGCAATGTGTTAATGGTATTCATGAAAAAATAATGTTAGACTAGTTGAATCACTGGTCTGAATCAGCAAGACTGCTTATATCTCTTATGTAACTAATTATGCAGAGAATTCCTGAGTATGTATTAATAGAGAACTAATAAAATAGACAATATGGACTTTTTAAAAGGCAATAATTTAAATACATATTTTACACGGGATCCTTGTCAACTGGTATATGAAGTATAAATCTATAATAATACTTGGAAATCTATAAAAGTGGAGAAATTTGACCATGATTGAAGACTTCACATACACTGCTCAAAAAAATAAAGGGGACACTTAAACAACACAATGTAACTCCAAGTCAATCACACTTCTGTGAAATCAAACTATCCACTTAGGTAGCAACACTGATTGACAATCAATTGCACATGCTGTTGTGCAAATGGAATAAAGAAAGGATGGAAAGACATCCCCAATAAAGGAGTGGTTCTGAAGATAGTGACCACAGACTACTTCTCAGTTCCTATGCTTTCTGGCTGATGATTTGGTCACTTTTGAAGCTGGCTGTGCTTTCACTCTAGTGGTAGCATGAGACGGAGTCTACAACCCACACAAGTGGCTCAGGTAGTGCAGCTCATCCAGGATGGCACATCAATGCAAGCTATGGCAAGAAGATTTGCTGTGTCTGTCAGCGTAGTATCCAGAGCATGGAGGCACTACCAGGAGACAGGCCAGTACATCAGGAGACGTGGAGGAGGCCATAGGAGGACAACAACCCAGCATCAGGACCGCTACTTCTGCCTTTGTGCGACAGGAGGGACAGGAGAAACACTGCCAGAGCCCTGCAAAATGACCTCCAGTGGGCCACAAATGTGCATGTCGCTGCTCAAACCATCAGAAACTGACTCCATGAGAGTGGTATGAGGGCCTGATGTCCACAGGTAGGGGTTGTGCTTACAGCCCAACACTATGCAGGACACATGGCATTTGCCAGAGAACGCCAAGATTGGCAAATTTGCCACTGGCACCCTATGCTCTTCATAGATGAAAGCAGGTTCACACTGAGCACATGTGACAGACGTGACAGGTCTGGAGACACGTGGAGAACGTTCTGCTGCCTGCAACATCCTCCAGCATGACCGGTTTGGCAGTGGGTCAGTAATGGTGTGGGGTGGCATTTCTTTAGGGGGCCTCAGAGCCCTCCATGTGATCGCCAGAGGTAGCCTGACTGCCATTAGGTATCGAGATGAGATCCTCAAATCCCTTGTGAGACCATATGCTGGTGCGGTTGGCCCTGGGTTCCTCCTAATGCAAGACAATGCTAGACCTCATGTGGCTAGAGTGTGTCAGCAGTTCCTGCAAGACGAAGGCATTGATGCTATGGACTGGTCCGCCCATTCCCCAGACCTGAATCCAATTGAGCACATCTGGGACATCATGTCTCACTCCATCCACCAACGCCACATTGCATCATAGACTGTCCAGGAGTTGGGAGATGCTTTAGTCCAGGTATGGGAGGAGATCTCTCAGGAGACCATCCGCCACCTTATCAGGACCATGCCCAGGCGTTGTAGGGAGATCATACAGGCATATGGAGGCCACACACACTACTGAGCCTCATCTTGACTTATTTTAAGGACATTACATCAAAGTTGGATCAGTCTGTAGTGTTTTTTTCCACTTTAATTTTGAGTGTAACTCCAAATCCAGACCTCCATAGGTTGCTAAATTTGATTTCCATTGATAATTTTTGTGTGATTTTGTTGTCAGCATATTCAACTATGTAATGAATGAAGTATTTAATAAGAATATTTCATTCATTCAGATCTAGGATGTCTTCTTTTTGTGTTCCCTTTATTTTTTTGAGTAGTGTATTTCTTTACAACTCTGTCAGTTGCTCAAAATTACAGATGATACAAAGAGCTTAGGTGAACTGAAAATTTACTCAGTTTCTGGTAGCACTGAATGCTTTTATGTAAAGTTTCTATATACAGTGTATTAATTCACTTTACAATACCTACTAAATGTTTATAAACACATACATAAAAAACAAACAAATGTTTTCAAAGAATTATTTCATAGAGGTTTAGCCTGTAAACTAAGGTACAACTATTTAGAAATAAGTTCCAGAGGCACTTATGGATATTACTTCACAAGTGATGTGCCCTTGCCAATTTCTATCTTATGTGGTGGGTAGCCTACAAAAATGGTTTCAACCACATAATCCACTGGATTGAGCTCTCCACTCAGACTATGAAGCTCTTCTCGTGGTCTTGGACAAGGTACCCTTTTCTGCTTAGGCAGTCTCAGGAGCTGGTATGAATAGATACAACTCTAAACTCCTTGGAGGAATAGCATAATACAAATATTATATATAACAAATTTAACTCAAGCAATCTCTCATTCCCATGAGCCTCATTCTGTCATTCCCTAGTGTTTAAAATGCGGCTTGATGTTTGATTTGGGCTGCTCAACTGAAAAGGAAATTAAAAGCACTCAGCGGCATATTTTGTTCAAAAACAGATTCATGTATTTCTCTGCAACTTTTATTCCAATTGGCAGAAAACGGGTAGAGGTAAAACAGGATGTGAGAAACCACACTCCTAGACATGCATACTCAACATTATGTATGCATGCATGCATGCATGTATGTATGTATGTTTATGCTTCAATCTGAATTATTTTTTTAAGGTCTAAAAGATTATTTTATTAATCTGGCATACCTTATAGAATTTACACATGCTTCCCATTCCTAAATCCGTTTATCAGTTAGAGGCATCCATTTTCCTTATACAATACTCTTCAAATGTATTCAGACTATAACACTTTAGTCCCTTAAATTTCCATCAATATAGCCAATGGCAGTATGGCTTGAATGTACTTGGAATTGTAGTTCCAATACAACTAGAAGGCATCATGCTAGAGAAAGATGAACTGGAGCATTCTATCTTATTAAAATTAAATCACCAATGCAAGAGGTTATAGAATTCATGGACAATCCCCAAATACAATGAAAACTACGGAGATGTACTAAAAAAATATACGTTCAGTAAATCGTAGGCAACCAGTGACATTTGATATTATAAAAGTAACATAAGATTTAAAATTAGTTAAGTGGCTGCCAAGAAATGCTGGATGCTTATCTGTCAGATATACTCTAATGGATCCTATCTTGACAAGAGGGTTAGTTTAAATGACCTCTATGATTCTGTGATACTTATGCACAAATACTTGTTTATGTGACGCAAAAGACTGAGAGCAACTTTGACATGAAAACTGGATTCTAAGCACTGTAAGGCTATTTCATTTGATTTTCTAATGTGGGAAAATATTAATGTGGTTGTAACTAAACAGAATAGCACCACAAAGACCAATTGGCTTATTATGGCCTATACTTTTGTAGGCATTCTGCATCACATAATTTAGGAATCAAAGTCTAAATAATTTTCTTACACTGGTGTATGCAATTTGTCACTTTAAAATAGGAATCATTAAATTAGAATAACCTGATAAGTACTGTTGATTGGATAAAAGAGTTTGGCTGTGATTTAAATTACAATCATTTAATAATTAATGCATTTAGTGTTTGTGAGTTTGTTCTTTTATCATTTAATTTAAAAAGTGGGCAAAACAATTCTATGCACAGTTAGTCAAAAATAAGTCCTAACCTTGATAATATCTATTTCCACTTAGGTGTGCAAAGAATATCTCCTTTTTCCTATAATTAGACACATGGCAAGCAGCAAGCCCTGTTTTGATATCTCTATTAACAGAATGCTCATGTTTAGCTGCAAAACTTGGTTGCACTTCTTTCAACATCTTTGCCCAAGACAGACCAGTAAACACAATTCCTCTCTCTATAATTAGCCTTTTCTCTAAGGGCTCCAAAGTAAGTCTGCATGCCGTAGATTTAATATCCAGTGCTATATCCATATGCGCTGCCCTTGCCTGGTCCCAGAGCATATAAACTCCCCTATTAGCAGCCTTGACTGCTTAATTATGCAGATTTTTTGTACCCGCCTGCCTGTAAAATTACTGTGTCTAACCTCCCCCCTTTTTCACCCCCCCTCCTTCTCTCTCTGCACCATGCTGGCCATTCTAATGAAATCGGCATAGGGGAAAGGGCCTGATTTGCAGTTATAGAGGCTGGATCACACTGGCAATCTGCCCTTAGTGGGAGTTACAAAAGAAGTCAAATGCCTTCATCTGGTTCTACCCTATCATCCCCAAGGTGATTGAGTTCACTTCCTGATGCTTCCCAAGTTTTCCTCAGGCTGTCCAATCAGCACATCCACCAGGGAGCCCAGCCTAGCTTGCAACAGTCTCTGTATCTAGTTACAGCCCCACCAGGGACAGTCAACTATCCACCCCCAAGCCTTCAGATGAAAACCTTTTCTAACAAGGCCGCCCAGCGCCAATGAAATAACACGCATCTGCATATCCACTGGGTCCCATGTTTCTTGTGCTCATGGATTATGTATCTTGCAGCCTCTAATAAAGAAATGCAGTTCTTTGTTTAATGTTTATCTTGTGCTTGTTAAGCAAATGCTAATGTTGTATCAGAATGCTTTAGTGCTATTTGGGTTTTTGGTGATTTACTACAAGACAATCTGCTGTGAAGTAAATTTAGATGGGGGAAAGAGGGAATAATTTCAGCTAAAAAAGGAGACACATAGGCACACACACACACACACACAGACACAGATACACACAAACACATACACCACAGACAGAATTGTGTTTTAGAGAGAAAAAGGCAATAGCCAGGGAGAAAGAGAGGTTAGAAAATGAGTCCAACAGCTCCCAATGCAGTTTTCCTAACCCCAGGCTGACATGCCCACTTCATCACTGGTCAGATTGAGAATCTGAAACACGGAATGAACTAAAAGGATGAAATGGTTCCTTCCCTTAAAGCAATATGTTAACAGCATCCTGGAGGATAAATAATAAATAAATAAATAACTTTTTCTTTTATTCTATGGTTTGGATTTTAATGTTTCACTTTACATAGTAGTATTCACCCATAGCAAATAAGCCCCACATTCCTCACCCCCCCCCTAAATTAATACTGCTAGATGAGAACAGTACTATTATTGATGCTTTTTTCCCCTGTTCTCCACACTATTTTTTTAAAAAAATGTGTTTGTGAAGGATTTTTGTCAGATAAAATAAGCTTTTTATTTATCTTCTATTTACTGAATATATAGACTTACAGGAACTTCAGGACTGCTGTTTTTAGCAGACAAGGGTCCTTTAGCATAATCTTGTGAGGCACTATGTGGAACAACTTCTCAGTAGCCTGAGTGACAGCATTGTGACACTGATTCAAACTATATCTTCTGCCCTTCTGATACTCCTAGATGATGTAGCCAGCAAGGTCTAGTAGATCAGATTCTTCAACTTGGAATTTGATAATATAGCTCTATAAAGACTATAGCTGTTTATATATCCATATCACAACATTGTAGTTTTTGCATTTAGATGGAACAGGTTGAGGAATATTGAGATCTTGATACTTCAAAAGCACAACAAAATGGGAAATGAGATATAGTGCTAGTTACTACTTGGCTAACTTTAAAAAAAGGATTGGACTAATTCATGGAAGTCATGGGGATCAATAGCAGCGCAATTGCTTTGAAAGGCCATCTATTGGAAAACTTAGTAGACTTCCCTGTGCAATTGGTTGGCCACTCTGAAAACAGATTTCTGGACTTGATGGCTCAGGGATCTAGATGTGACTGATGCAATTCTCATTGTTTTCTCAGTGTAACTCAAATGTAATTAAAAAGATAAAAATTATGTAACAAAAGTAAATTTGTTACTCCAGATTGAGGATATTCCTCCTATAATACTCATATTTGGGTAAAGCTTTTATCTATGCTGCTTCTTTTACATAACTGCAATAGATTAGAATTGAAAAGTAATCATAGTAGTGAAAACCACATTCATCTTAGTCTTATGGTTGGCTGTGCACCGCTCTGAGTCCTTCGGGAGAAGGGCGGTATATAAATAACAAAATAAATAAATAAATAAATAAATAAATAAAGTCAGAAGTAAGACATGAGAATATTTAGCCATGAAAAATTCACACATTGTTGTTTGTTGATAAAATAGGTGATTTAGAAATTGTACAGACAGATAGATGATCTGTCTATCAGAAGAAGAGTCGTCCAACTGATAATAATGATTTATTAAAATAATTAAATAAAAATAATTTATTCAAAATTTTAGAGGGGATTTATTCCAGTATAGCTTGAGTGCCTTGATCTTTTATAAAAAGAAAGTTTTGCACAAGTGTTTAATTAGGCATTTACCCTCTTAATTTCTCAATATCTTTGTCATGGATAAAAAACCCTCTTTATTTGGTAACTACCAGGACAAAAAAGAAAGAATTCTCAAACACCAACAGGTTCAGTCTGTCTCATTCAAAGTTAGAAAGTTCAGTCAGTCAGCATCAGTGACACATTTAGCTTTGTAGAAGAAGGTATCTCATATATTTATCTACATATAAGTTCTTTAAGAGCACGAAGGAAGACATTACTTTTATTGATCCTATGTTTATAGAACTTGTTGAAACAATGCCAGCAGACCTATCTTTACCTAACTGATAATCTTGAAAGGCATGTATGCTTGAATCAGGCCTACTGATGGTCTAATTTTGACAAATGGGTTTCCAAACTAAAAACATTTATAGACTGATGTAAACCTTACTCACTGAAATGCAAATCTGACAAAATGGGTAATGTTACCACTTTGCCAAAGTTGTCTTGGAAAAATAATGGAAAAATCTGTGCAGAGAACAGATGTGGCAATTGGAACATGACACCATTTCTCAGCAAATACTGTCATGCCTAAGAACATGGCTTGTGTCTTGAGATTCATATGCTCATATTGAACTATTTGTGAGGAGAGATGCATGGCCTTTATTTGGATCTTGGGAGACAGTCTCATCTTATCCAGAATCATGTCTAAAATTATTTCCAGATGTTCTAATTTTGGGGCTGGCAATAACATGCTATTGTTCTTGCTTATTACAAATTATTGACTCTACAGGCACTATAGCATCTGGTTCATACACACCATTCCAGAATAGCAGTCTGGCTAAATACAAAAAAAATCATGGTCGCAAGAAACCAGAATTGGTATGAAGATTGAGAAATTCTGAATAACCAATATAGAATGTGTATGGATATATGAAAATGAATAGCTTTGTTTACAAATGAACTGGAAACTGAATCTATACCTATGTCAATTAGACCAGACTCGCCAACTTTTTGGACCTCAGGGACCACCAAACTCATAATTTTAAATCCTGGGGATCACTAATATGAATTTTGATTGACGGTGGCTTACTGACATTCGTGGGAGAGAGGTAGAGATAGTTCTGATCTATCCTTCCCCCCCAAACACACACAGGCAGGGGTGGAATTCAAATTTCTTAACAACCGGTTTTGTGGGCGTGGCCTAATTTGTGGATGTGGCTTGGTGGTCATGTGATTGGCTGGGCATGGCTTGTATGTATATATTATAAATATTTATGTAAATATTGAATTTTTTATAATAACAAAGAGCAACTTTTACCCAAAATCAGGCAAAGCAGGCAGGCAGATTGAATTGCTCACAGAATCACAGATTCACTTAGAGATCTATGTTCCTGCCATTGGCTAACTTAGTCTGCACTGCTTCAGTCCTAAGGAAAATCTAAAGATTAGTTAGAAAGCAAGAAATCTAATGATTTCCTGCTTTCTAGCTAATCTAAATCTCCCGGCACAGCAGAACAGCTGATGGTCGGAAAAAGTGAGTGGGCAGGAAGGGTTCCCACGGGCAATGTGGGCGACACAGCCTTGTATTCCTGTGCAGCCTGGATTAATTGCTTTGGGGGGGTGTGCTCTGGGGGTGACATTTCTCTGCAGACCACCAAAATTTTCTCGCAGACCACCAGTGGGCTGCAGCCCATCGGTTAGCGACCGTTGAATTAGACTGATATTAGAATGACTTGCTGCTGTAAATGACATGTTTTATTATAAATTTGGAAATTTTAATAAATTTATTACTCTTTTAGAAAGATGTCAATTGTACATTTTATCTGGAATTGTAATCAGAATAAATGCACCAATTTTGCCAGGGTAGAAAAATTGCTATTTTTTCGTGCCAAGGGTCCTTCAACTTAATCTTGTGAAGCACTATTAGGAGAAACTTCTCAGTAGCCTGAAGACAGGATTGTGACAAATTATATTCAAACTATATCTTCTGCCGTTCTGATACTCCTAGGCTAAGTAGCCAGCAAGGACAAGTAGATTAGATTCTTCAACTTGGAATTCAATAATATAGCTCTTTATAAAGACTACAGCTGTTTATATTATAATTAATTTTATATTGAGTATTATAATAATTAATTTGTTATGTGATCTTCATAGATCACAAATGTGCCAGATGTCTGTGGATGGAGTACTTTTACATTTTGATATTGATAATAGTATTGTCAACTGCAATTCCAATGCTTTCTCCTGGTGTATATTAATCAGTATTTTGTCCATCCCTCCCCCTTTAGTTCCCTCTCATTGAGCCAAAGTTCTTCCTCTTATTTAAGACAAGTAAACCTCATATCTGTGTTTTGATTGTATCTATGAGGGTTTTGTAGTCACACCTCCATAGCAGTGCTATGAAATCAAAAATAATTATATAACACCTGGGACAAATCTCACCTAGAGATATTAGAATGAAGACTTCCTATCTTGCCCAGAATAAGAAAATATAACCGAGCAATCAATAAAACTATTTTAATTATTATGCTACCTTAAATAACTTATATACTGTTCTTCAAGAATAGACACATATATAACTGAGCTATACAATATAATGTATGCTGGAAGTGAGGTTTATATCAGCTGTTACATTAATGAGCTCATAAAGAAAGCCAAATGTTGTACAAAGAAGGAAAATCCTGCCCACAATAGCTACAAAATCCAAACCATCACAAAGAATTTTAGTACTTTTAAACGGGAGTGGGATTCAATTTTTTTAACAACCGATTTTGTGGGCGTGGCTTAGTTGATGGGCATGGCTTGGTGGTCATGTGACTGGGTGCATGTGGCTTGGTGGTCATGTTATTGGCTGGGCATGGCCAACTCAATAACATTCACATTGAGCCACCATCTCTTCACTTGGCCTCTCATGACTGTGGGGATGCTGCAACAGTTGTAAGTGTGAAAAATGGTCATTAAGTCACTTTTTTCAGTGCCATTGTAACTTTGAATGGTCACTTCACATAAGCAAAGTACCAGCAAAGGAGGGAAAAATAACACCAGAGACATTCCAGAGACAGGAAGTCTAGTCCTGCCAAGAATGTAATAAGGGTTAATGGAGAGACAGTTTCTGTAAGCAACACCAGAATGTTTCCTTCCTGCCTTCCTTACAGGATTAGGCCAGTAATTTCTTCTAACAACCGGTTCTCCGAACTGCTTAGAATGTTAGTAACCAGTTCTAGCGAATAAATGCAAACTGGTAGAATCCCACCCCTGCTTTTAAACATTAGGTCTCATATCTAAGGCTTTAGGGATAATACCTGATATTACTTCACTATGAAATGAAAGCTTCTTGGTATCTCCTTATTCTATAATTTGGACATGTTAATATAAACATTTGCATTTAGTTGGTCATATTAAGCTGATAAATCTTATGTGTCATCTGTATTTTTTGGGTAGTAGAAGTCTATAAATCAAATCCTGACATAAAACCAGAAACAATGTTAATGCTATCTCAGAGACATGCTAAATTTCAGTTTATCATTTTGAGATTCAAGTCATATTACTGCAACTATGCACAGTGTACTTTAAGTTAAAAATGAAACATCAATATCTACTTAAAGTAATCCTGAGATGCAGGATCGTTTGTCATTCTTTTCTGAATGAATTATAATCTACATCTTGGATTGATGTGAAATAATGGGATTTCACAGATCTCTCATTTTGCAACCACATTTACTTGTAATAATTAATACATATTCAAATACATGGCTTTCTACTGAATTGGGATTCAGTTGATATGTTTGTTTATTAGATGATAATATATGATTATAGGATGTATTATATAATTGAATGTATATCAAATAAAATTCCTAATCAAACCTAAAATGTGCCAGAGTATGATTAAATGAAGTAACAAAAATGAATTTAAAATCACTTCAACTCATAATTATAACTAAGCATACCCAAAAAAGTGGTCCTTGCAAATTGCCAAGCTTTAAGAAATAACAAAATAACACCAAGTAAAGATTTTTTGGGAAGGCCTCCTATAATTGAGACAGAGTGTTTGGAAGGTTGCTCTTTATACACCCAAATGCCATCTCTCACTTTCTCTTTCTTTCTTTCTTTCTTTCTTTCTTTCTTTCTTTCTTTCTTTCTTTCTTTCTTTCTTTCTTTCTTTCTTTCTTTCTTTCTTTCTTTCTTTCTTTCTTTCTTTCTTTCTTTCTTTCCTTCCTTCCATCCATCCATCCATCCATCCATCCATCCATCCATCCATCCATCCATCTATCTATCTAATTTATACAGCTGCCCATCTCACCAGAAGTGATTCTGGGTGGCAAACAACAATCTTAAATAATTAAAGGACAAATAACATACCACTTTTGTAGAATCAGGTAATCGTCACTTAACAATGCTAATTGGGACCGTAAACTATGTCATTAAGTGATGTGGTTTTAAGTTGAAAAACCATGTGACGTACCACTTAATGACAGCAGTTTCAATTGCCAATCTTAAGCAGACCTCACTGCTTAACCAATGACCTGTTGGCTTCACCATTGAGAAAAGCAAGCAGAGAAGATCTCAAATTACAATCAATTGATCATAGGTACATTATGATGTCTTTAATATAAGGACCAGTCCTAACTACAGTTTGCTCAGCTCCTAAGCTCAAATGGTGGCTGAACAAGTAGTTGTTAAGTGATGACCATCTGTATGCAAAAATAGTTGATTGTGAGATTTCTGAAGTTCCTCTTAGCTTTTATGTTACACATCTCCCTATATGAAAATACAAAGTGCATTGGAATTTCAATGGCCAAAATGGTATAATATATTCTCCACCATGTTGAATTTCATCTGCAGTGTTCCTCATCACTAGCCATGAAAGTTTGGCTTGAAAACAGCAAGAGTCTTAGTTGGACTACTGCTTCTAAACCTTGGACAAAGCATACCATTCCATGTGTATGAAATCTTTTCTTCCACATTGTTTCATAAATCACAAGTTCAAATTTATGGCATATACAGACAAAGTGAGAAGTCATTATGCATTGAACTGTAATAATAAATAGGGTTAAAATGTAAATTTTAGTTAAAAAAACTGTTAGAAAACTAACAATTACCTGTATTAGTTCTTAGTTTTGAAAATAAAAGCTATATTAGTTGAAATGTGTAGCAATCTATATAATACAAGAATTGGGATTCACAAACACTTTATTAGAAATTAGTAGGAGGAACATTCTACTTTTAGGACAACAGTTTTCAGACCAAGGCAGAGATATCTGCCTTTGTTGTGTGAAATTATCCTCAATTACAAAACATGGTTTAACCTTATTACCCAGCCAGGATTTCTGTATAGTACTTCATGAGTGAGTTGCCCAATGATGCATTATAGCAATAGTGCAGAAACTGATTGTAGTACAATGAATGAAAGGTGCATCAACTTCAGGAACAGCATGTAGAGCCCCAAATCCACTGGAGAACAAGCCAATAGGTTGAATAAACAACTGCAGTCTGTATATATGCAATAGAATACCAGAAGGTTTTATTTTCCAATTACTTACACTGTTTTCAGAATTACTAAAGTATATTCTGCTTAATTAAATGAGGTTCATCACCTAAATGTTTAAAGGTAACTGCTCTCCTGCTTAATAACATTGCTTAATAACACACAAGTACTAACATTTTTAGAAAGAAAGACTTTTGCTGCATACTCAAATGGCACTCCTCACACACCCCATTTCTGGGTAGATACCCTGGGTAGTGCAGTGCAGAGGCAATTCCAAAAGAATACATAAAAAAGGGCATCAATTTCTCTGAAAAATACCTGCATAGAAACCTACTAATCTGGCTGATTTCATTTAGAATTTCTGAGAATGTTTTTTTTTTTTTTAAAGAATAGTTTCCCAGATTCAGTCATTGAGTGCCTCTTTTGTTCTTTAGCAAAAGGCCGGCAAAAATCAATGGCTATAAGGCATAAGCTTATTGACAGGAATTCAAGAACATGCAGTAGAATGTTGGTCAAAAATGACTGTGCTTAATCTATAACAGATAAAATTTGCTAATATGGCTGAATTTTAACAAGAGCTGCTCCAGAAAAACACTAGCATCTCTGCTCTTGTGTCACAAAGACTAATGACATTTAATCATGACTATTAGCATATTCTTCTTGTGACAACTGACATGCAAAGCCAAAACTGATGCAATTCCTAGGCATTTAGGCTACAACAAAAGTTAACTAGAAAAGTGGAAGCCCCTTTGTTTTGAACCTACCATTATTCAGTACATAGCAATTTGCAGAAGGTTTCCTTGTGTAATTAAGTCTTTTTTTAAAATGACAATCTCAATGGTTATTTTTCTGTATCTCCTAGAAGTTAAAATTAAAATCTTATCTGGAGAGGCAAGACTTTTTTTTTCTTTTCCCAGTGGGTCAGAGCTATAGTTATGAGGTCAGAGGTAACAAGAGCTGCAAAACACTCAATGCCATAGCCCCAGCTTGGCTAGATCAATTCCTTATAATTGCCTAAGAACAACTTGTACGCAAATCAATTGTTATTACTGCCTGTAAACATTGTGCAGGCAAACTTTCCTGGCTGGAGAAAATTATACAGAAAGAAATAGCTGAATCTCTATATAGTCTTTCTTTACTGATAATGAAATAAAAATGGCTTCCACGTGAGGATTTATGGCAGATTAGAAATCTCTCAATTCCACCCTGGGTGCTACACATATTGGCTTAACATAGTATATAAATGGCGCAAGTGCTTCTCAAAAGAGAAAAAAAAATATTTTAAAAAGTTAAAACAAGATGTGACTCAAATTTGGGTAAAGAATTTATTTTAGCAGGAATGAAAAAAAAGAAATGGAACTGTGTTGTATGTGAATCCTAGATTTTATTGAAAACTTATATTGACTGACAATCATGGAATCACAACAGATATGTTGGTATGGAAGTTAATCTAAAAGGGGCCAATTTTGGGAATTTATGCCTCAAATGAAGATAAAACTGCATTTTATAAAGGACTTACTAATAAACTTTCTATATGAAAAGTGGTATCTCCTGAGAGATTAGAATGGGATGGTTCCGCTACAAAAAAAAACAATCTTATTAAAATATTAAAAATACATAAGTAAACCGCTAAAGGATTTTTTTTGAATGATGATGTTATCCATTCAGTTGTGTCCAATTTTTGGTGATTCTGTGGGCCAACTCTTTTTATATCTTCTATAGCATTTTTTGAGTTTTTCTGTGCTCTGGCTTGTTTCAGCTTTGATGGTGTCCAGTCACCGTGTTCTTTGATGGCCTGATTTCCTTTTGCTACAAATTCTTCCAAACGTAATTGCTTTCTCCAGTGAATTCCCCCGAATGACATGGCCAAAGCAAGTGAGAGACAGTTTTGTGATTTTTGTCTTCTAGTGACACGTCTGGTGTTATGCGCTCCATTACTTGCTTGTTAGTCACTTTTGCGGTCCAAGGAATATACAGGAGCTTTTTTCAATAATGAATAACATGGAGGTTGTTTATGTATATAAAAACAGTGACTCAAAAGAACAGACCTATTAATCTGAAAGATGATTTTCAACAATGGAGATGATTTGGATTTCTAAGACTCTGGCCATTAATTTCATAAAGTGAAGACATTACCAGAAGTTTTCTTAGATAACAATCCAGTGGTTTTTAAGTTTGAAAAATAAAATGGCTCTGATCAGAAGCCTTTTAAGACCTTTTTGCATAAAAATAATAAAAAATAACTTGTAATTTCTGATACTGATGATTAGACAAGATAGTTTATTTATAGAAGAAAAATATAATATAACTTTAGTGAAATATGGAAATATATTTGCAGTTTAACTGCAGCATAGGGTATCAGAAGCCATGTCTTTTTATCTTTACAGCTTTTTCTTTTTCCTACTTCCTTCTACATTTTTTTTCTTATTACATTCAGCCTTTTCTGTTAATTTCTCTGTTTTCCATTTGTTGTATTTTAGTTTTATTAAAATCTTTCAGTAAAACTTAAATTTAACTTAGGTATACTATAATGAAATAAAAATGTCCTCAAAAAATATTGTAGTATGAGTGGCTTTGGGCTTATCAGGGTTTCTGAATTCAGCAGATTTGATAGGCATTGAGTTAAAACATGCAGAATTAATATTACTGACATTTATATTTTATGTATGATACTTAAATACATTAGTTGAGGCCATCAATGTATTTCAATGGCATTGGTACTCTGGCATTCAGAAAACCTGAACACTCTTCACATGAGTGTGCCAGTTAAGCTCTAATTTCCACTGACATCACTCAACTGTAGAATGCCTACATCCCTATTTATCTTTCTGCTCCATTAATTACACTGGTTGCCAGTTTGCAAGAGCAGCTCAAGGTGCTAGTGATCACCCTTAAAACCTTTCATGACATAGAGTCTGGTTATCTCTGATGGATCCTACCCTCCCAGTAACATTGGATAGAGTAGGCATGCTTAAGATCCTTTCAATTAAACATTATCCACAGAGGGAGTATTTATTTATTTATTTATTTATTTGTTTGTTTGTTTGTTTGTTCATTCATTCATTTAACATTTATATGCAGCCCTTCTCCGGATACTCAGGGCGGCTTACAATCTATGGAGCACCATGCTAAGTGCTCGGCAATCGCCTTCATTCCATTGCATATGCCTGCTTATTACTAGGGCTTTTTGGCCCCCCCAAGTGGCATTTTTACAATCTTGGCTCCTCAATTTACTTACCCTGAGAGGATGGAAGGCTGAGTCAACCTTGAGCCTGGTGGGATTCGAACCTGCACTAATTGCAGGCAGCTTGCACTAAGTGCTAGATGATTATACCTTCCCTGGAGCAGCATGTGACCTTAATGGCATTCCAAAAGTTGTTGAAAACTTTGTTTTGCCTCTCGGGCCTGAGGCAGGGTAGCTACTGAGTCCGTTAACTTGTTTGGGGATATTGTTTGTGGTAATAGCAATAGCACTTATACCACTTTATAGTGCTTTCCAGCCCTCTCAAAGCGGTTTACAGAGATAGCATATTGCCCCCAACAATCTGGGTCCTCATTTTACCCACCTCGGAAGGAAGGAAGGCTGAGTCAACCTTGAGCCTGGTGGGATTCGATCTGTCAAATTGCAATAGGAATAGCTTGCAGTACTGCACTCTAACCACTGCACCACTGAGGCTCATGCTGTTTGTTCCTTTGGATATTATGATTTTTCTCCCAGTTTCTGTCATCTTTTATTTTACAACATAAACTAATCTGAGAAATCTGGACTTAGATGGCCATAAATCTAAACAAACAAATAACCTTCTGACCTCCATATTTTAACATGATTTAGGCTTGAGATGTGAGCTTCTCTTTATTTATTTGTAAGCATATCTGTGAGAGCTAAATCAGTCTAGTATCATTTTGGTCAAAATCTTTCTGATTTTGCCTCAATAGAAGAAAATATAAGTAGTTGATGGATGACCTGTGTAGTACTTAAGATAACCCAAGTTCTACAACCTAATCTCAATGACAAAACATGGCATCACCATAGAATACAAGCCAACGAAAGCCCTTTTAAGTAAAACAAAAGATCCAGTAGGCCCTGGAAGGAAAAAACAGGACTCACCTATAACAGAGATCCCGAAGCCCCAGGCGGCCAGGTTGTGACCCAATACCGGGTCGCAGCCGGTTTAGAACAGGGGTGTGCATACGGTAGATGAGTACAGTGGCAGGTGCGTGTGCAAGCATGTGAAGCTCCATTTGTGTGAGTGGTGGGTGCACCTGCTCACCTCTTGTGCAAATGGAGCTGCGTCACTTGCACAGAACCATCCCCTCTCCTCCCCAGCAGTTCAGCAAGCCAGAAAGGTTGGGGACCACTGACCTGTAACATACAGTGCAAGAACTGTAATGAGCACTATGTAGGACAGGCAGGCAGAAGACTAGCAAAGTGCATCCATGAACATAAATTAGCTGTCAGAAGATACAATGCAAATTCCTTAATCTCACAGCACACAGTCTCACAGATTCAACTATAGTTTCCATTTGGAAATTAAGCATCTTAGACCAAGATAAATATAAATGCTACGGAATTCCTGGAAGCTTGTTTTTAGGACAAATTAGCCATAAAAGACACACAGAGATAAATCACATTTTCATGCCATTCAGAAGAGACAATAAAATAGCCAAGGAGGAAACAGAAGGACTACAACACATCCTCTCCAGCAGCCAACACTCAGATAAGCAGGGATTAACTCCTGTCAAACAACTAAGCAGAAAATAATACCCTAAATCAAAGGACTACTGAGGAAAATCCCCACACCCAGCCCCACCTAAACTGGCAGGCCAAGCTACTGTATATACACAAAGAACAAAACCGTACTTACTAACCCTGATGATGTTACATAGCTAGGTAATGAAATGTTTTCAAGAAAATAACCAAACTCACGATGCACTAAGGATGACACAATTTTGCCTTGGTTCATCGCTGATAAAATGGAAATACCAAGTGATGTTATAATCGTTATTATTGAGAGACAGAAAAAGACGACAAATGTTATACCATGAATAAATACACAACAATGAAGTATATTCCTTTAAGTGGGGCATTTTTCTTTAACTCTACAAATATTGTAACATTGTGATGAATCTCAAGAGCCTCTCTATTCCAATCTAAATCATTTCCTATTAATATTTCAATTAAGCATCTTCATTTTTTTTGCCTGTACCCAGTTAGATTAGAATTCAATGAGATATATTTGGAAGGAAAAGAGGAATCAATGTCTCTTGTAGCTATTACTAATACTAGAATATGGCATTTCACAATGCCATTTGATCAACTATGTGCATCATTAAGCTGACATAAACATCCTCCCATACCCTGTAATACTTCTTTAAAAGTAGAAGAGCAGAGCAGGAACCCCACTGGATTTCCCTTAGCAACCTGACAAGAGCCCACAAGGTCAGCTAGCAGGAAGCGCAGAAAATTATACAGTAGGGAATTATCAGCTAAATTATTTCACTATACTCAGGATTTTTTTCACTGTTTCTCTCATGACAGCAGCCTCTTGCTAGTTGTAATAGAAACATGCATAAAAGGACAGAAATGACATTGGGGGCGGGGGGGGGGAGAAAGAGAGAGAGGAAAAAAAACCTTCCACAAAGCAAGCACGCTCCCAATCTTTTTACACTGAACTCTCAAAATCATACCTGGAGATTGTTGTTCTAATGAAAAATGTATTCCATTGTGGAATCTTTTTAAAGGAATCAAATCTAGTTCTATAACTCCTTTGGACAAAATATATGCTCTCAGATGCGTGTATCCACACGATCCTCAAATTTCAAGCTCACACTGTTTATTACTCATTATGTGAAGGGAAAACAAGTAAACTTCATGTCCATAACTTACTGCTGTCCAAATGTGTTGAGTGCAATTTGCAATATTCCTTATCAGCAAAACAAAAGATGCGTTTGAGTTCACAAACTGCAGTACCATAGATAGCATGGTTTGTTAGATTTTCACTTTGTATATTGTGTGATTCCAAATCACTGCAAACACAAGTATGCTTTGCTCGGTGCTACTGGTTTAACAACTGGTTTGGTGACCATGCGCTTTGTGCACGCACACACATCTAAGGCACTTGCACGCAGCGCTGAAAATGGGGCATTTAGAAGCTCAGCTGCTTATCTTCCAACTCAGCAGTGGTAAGTAAAACAGAAAGTGGGGGGAAACATCTGTGCTGCACAATTGAGATGAGCTACAAAGCAGGAAATGAAGGACAGGATATGGCGGGTATTGGTGGATGGGTCCAGCTGATTGTCGGAGCTACAAGTTTTCCCAGCTGATCGACAGAGTTACCAGCAGCATCCCACCACTGGATATTACACAAATTATGCTTAATGTGGTGCATGAATGCAATTGTAACATATCTTGATTCTCTGAAGGTAATGAAGAAGTAGTTAAGGAACTTATTGAGCTTGACTACAGCAATCTTCAATGCACTGATTAACTTCAACTGTTTCCATTTACACTGGACCTCATTTCTCCAGCTTAAGCATAGACATTTTGTCATCTTGGCTAGGAATTTGGAAAATTTAGTACAACACAATTGACTGGCGCTACCATAAAGAATGCTGTTTTATTTTCTATCACATTCTAGCTTCCATATACTATGTTTATAAATATAATCCAAACTATTTATACTGGCCCTGCTATTGTCTTGGGGCAATTTAATTTAATTTAATTTAATTGCAGTTCTTGGTTTTATGGTTGCAAACCACTTTGAGGGCATTAGTCAGTTTGGCAATATATAAATTAAACAAACAAATAAACGAATAACCATGCACACATGCAATATAATAGTTCATTGTCAGTTTTGTTTATAATAATAGCATCTTATAATAATAGTATCTCTGACTTTCAGAATGTGATGCAACATAGGATAGCGTTTCTCAATTTAGCTCTCATAAATATGTTTCAATAAAATTACAATAAATATTATCCAGCCAATTGCGGAGATGAATTATGCTACAAATCATAAGCTGGTTCATACATTTTGTTAAAACATCTTTTGGGAGAATAGGCCATAAAGGCCTCATTCACTTATCATACTATGCTAGAAATCATAATTAATAAATTATAATGAGAGAATTCACTTATGTTGAATTAAAATGAAGCAAATCACAGTATAACTTAGTGATGTATCAACCAGATATACACCATTCTTCTTGCTGAAAAAAATATTAGTTTATTACTTTGAACACCACTATGGCATACCAGGCAATAAAGAAGCAGCCACTGTGTTTTGCTTAATAATAGGAACATGTATTGTTTGGATTATTACAATGTCAGTTAGCATA
Organism: Bungarus multicinctus; assembly: GCA_023653725.1. Taxonomy (NCBI): domain Eukaryota; kingdom Metazoa; phylum Chordata; class Lepidosauria; order Squamata; family Elapidae; genus Bungarus; species Bungarus multicinctus. The sequence goes on from CM042846.1 coordinate 49,799,439, forward strand.
ATGATAATCTAGTTTTGTGTTTTAAATCATAATACAATATATGTGATGCTAGAAATTTGCACCTTATTTGAAACGCCCTGTCATGCCCTTGTTGGAGTCCGATTCTGATGGGGAGATTGAGCAGCTGACAGGGAGTGGGGGTGTGGATCCGGTGCTGTGGAAGAAACGGGGGAAGGACACAGTCCAGCTGGGCATTCAGAGGAAAACCCAGGGTCATCCCCTCTTCATCCTAGGGCATACAGGGAGGAACAGAGAAGGGAGCAATGTGGCTTATGGGAGAGGAAAGGGCCTTGATCCCCTTCATGGGCTGCAGCTGGGAAGACTGTTTAAAAGGGCAAAGTGCGCATGGCATGGCATGAAGTTTAAAAGGGCAAAGTGCGCATGGCATGGCATGAAGTTGAGGGAAGCAAAGCATGTATTCTTTGTCGAGACTTATCTGGGTTTTGGCATCCTCCCCATCTGTGGGTGCTGTGTTATCTTTTGGAATTCTGCAATTTATCATCCTGGCCTGCTGTGTTAATTAGTTCAGTGTGGTTTGTGTTGGTTTTTTTTATTTCTAATTATCTTTACTTTGGGTTCAGACTGCATTTCTTCCCTTTGTAGACTGTTCTGGAAGAGTTTGATATCCAGCTGAGAATAACTGGACACTGGGGGCCAAGTTGGAAGCATTAAAGAGAAGTTGTTTACTTTGTTATTTTTGTGCCACACCTCAGGTCATCACACACTCTATTCTGAGGGCAAAACAGTAGTTTTGGAGGGCAAAACAGTGGGGGTTTTTTTGAGTACCAAATGGACTCTTCTGATCATTTTACAAGTTGTTTGATCTCCAAAATGATCAAAATAGTTACTCATATTCAAAACAATGTGCTTTGGGCCTAAAACATGGCATTTTAAACTTGGAGTGGTTTGAATTTGAATTTTTTGTATAACTTCAAGTGGCATCTATTTGAACTCCATATTACATCAGTTGCAGTTTTTCCAGCTGTCTGAGTATGACACATGCCGGGGGTTTAAAAATACCTCTTAAGAAGAAAAAACATAAATCAGTCAGGTTCAACCATTCCTCATGCTCTTTTCCACAGTGATATATAGGAATGCAACCAAGTTCCTCCTCGGTAGACATTCACCTGAGCACAAGCAATGCATTCTTTACACCTTTCTTCACTTTCCTTCAAGAAGCCCCTGTATAAAAGGACTATACACCTGTGTAACATCAGTAGTAATAACTGCAGAGGAGATATTCAGTAGTGAGACATTCTGTATCAATATGCTTCCTGGATGAACGAGCCTTGTTTATCAATTAACAGATAGTGAAAATATTTTCTGCAATTATAGAGATGATTTCATTCCAGTATGAAGCAACACCACATCACTCTACTTCTCTAGGGAAAAGGCAGCTCCTGTCACTATTGTGGAACACAGCTAATTTTAACAGAGTCTGTGTCGGCCTCTTGAGGAATGCCATGTTGATGAAGGAATATACAGTAGGGAACTTCTCAGAGGACCAGGCTGATTGGAGAGCCTCAGGAAAGGTGTGAGGAAATTGCATTTCCTGTTTCTTAGTAGGGTTATTAACCAGGAAAGCAACTTTAATCACTGGAAGACCACTAGCAAGGTTATTTTTTTATATTTAATGAAACAAAACAATATCTGTTATTCCTCAGATGCTTTTTAATCTATATGTCAACACAATCATTTTATGCTCCTATACAGTTGTAAACAACTGTAGGGGTATGTTAAAATGTGAAAGCACAGAATGTATTTTCTGTGATTCAAAAAAATCAGTTAGCTTTCTATTATTTTCATCTTTATTGAGTACTATTGAAGGCTGCAAGTAGCAAATACAAAGGGTTAATGGTCAACAGGAAATGTACACAAAATACCTAAAAGTGTCAGAAGGATGTAACAGGGTTAACAAAACTCGTTCAAATACCTGTTGGCATTTTCAGACAGTAAATGCCCAGACAGGCGGGAGCTCTAGCTGCTTTCAGACAATCCATAATGACAGAGACTAGCTTTGTACTTTCATTAGAATACAGTAGTAGAATGGCTATATCACTTCAAAATAAAAGTGTTTATACAATTTTAATGTTTAATTTTCTCGATACTCAAAATAGACTCTATAAATCAAAGTATCTGAACAAAGAGAGATGCTTAGAGTAAATACCCGCTTCCCTAGTCTACTGTCTTCTTCCAAAATATTACTTTTATATTTTATTGTACAAATGAATGTTCATCTTCCCTTTTAATTGTTGTCCAGAGTGGTATAGTCCATTTTTTTATTACTTTGGATTTTAGCATCTATGTGCCTCCAGAGTTGCTGATGTGGAGAACAGCAAAGAGAATAATAGGTGTAGTGTGAAGCTGCTGACTGGGTTATAGGTAGTATTGTTGAGGATCTGCAACATATAGTGGTGAGCACAAAATGCAAATATGATAGGAATATTTCAGCTACCTTTGCTGCTATCTAGTAATCATTTGAATTTTTAAACTCTGACTACTAATTCCACTGACCAAGAAGGACTTCTTCTCTCCCCCCCCCCGCCCCCACCCCACTTCCATTCTATTATGTCTGGTGCTTGGATTAAGTCCCTGCAGTATTCTTAGCAAGGTTTTTCAGAAGCGGTTTGCCACTGCTTCCTTCTAAGGACTCTGAGAAAGTGACTAGTCTAAGATCACCGAACTGGCTTTGTACCTAAGGCAGGACTAGAACTAACAATCTCCGGGTTTAGAATCTGGATACTTTAATGACCAAACCAAACTGGTGCAATCATTAAGAGCTTATAAATTATAAATCAGAAAATTGAATTTAATCCAGTTTTTTTTTTATTAGGTATAACAACACAAAAATGTAGTAAAAAACATAGGTACATTATATTACATTTACTAACATCTACAAGGATTTCATATGTGCAACTTTGGGAGGAGAAAAGGATACCATCAGAGGGCATAGTTATAAAGAAAATAATAGATTATATAGAGATGGACAGGCTAACGTTGAAATTAAAAGACGAAGAAGATTCAATATATTATAGAGCCTGGGATGCCTAGGATGAGTGGTTTAGAGAAAAAAAGAAAATATAAATGGCAATTAGGAAAAGAATGAGGAAGTATGTAAATATGTATGTATGTTATAGAAAAGATTGAAGTGTAAGATGAAATATATTGATTTGTAACAAGAGTAAGATGTAATGGGAATGGAATAAGTTATCATATATTAAAAAATGTAAGGAAATGTAAAAGATGTCTTGATGTTGATAACAATGCATATAGTTTTATTTTATGTTTTTAAACTTTGGAATTATCAATAAAATATTTTTTTTAAAAAGAGTATCTAACAGGACGGTAAAAACCGACACTGTACCTGGGTATTATGAGGAGATGCAGTTTGGTCTGTACTTAATACAGGAACACTGTTATTTTTTTGGTTTGACTTCTATAGAAACAGCATCTTCTTGCTTAGCAGGGAGAAGAATGGAATCTATCATATTAGATTATATAATAAAGGATATTAGCCTTAGAGAGTTTCTTAAGAAACATATCCTCAATTAATTTGGTGGTGAGGCCAGAGGTGGTGTTCTACCATTTTGCATCTATTCTCTAGAACCGGTTGTTAACATTAGCAGTTTGGAGTATCGGTTGTTAGAAGAAATTACTGGCCTAATGCTGTAAAAAGGCAGGAAGGAAACATTCTGGTGTTGCTTAGAGAAACTGCCTCTCCGTTAACCCTTATTACATTCTTTGCAAGGCTAGACTTCCTGTCTCAGGAACGTCTCTGGAGTTATTTTTCCCTCCTTTGCTGGTACTTTGCTTGCGTAGAGTGACCATTCAAAGTTACAATGGCACTGAAAAAAGTGACTTATGACCATTTTTCACATTTACGACTGTTGCAGCGTCCCCACAGTCATGAGACTCCAGGTGAGGAGATGCGTGCCTCGATGTGAATGATATTGAGTTGGCCACACTCAGCCAATAACGTGACCACCAAGCCATGTCCACCCAGTCACATGACCACCAAGCCACTCCTACCAGCCATGCCCACAGAACTGGTTGTTAAAAATTTGAATCCCACCCCGTAAGGAGGAGTAAGGTGGAGGAAAAACTCTCAATATAAGGAATGGGTTTTTTAATTTTGTTTCTGTGAGATTGTGTTCTTAATTTTTAATAATACTCTTGCAAGTAACTGGGAGACAATGTTTCATATCTAAGATTAAGCATGGAACACTAAAGCAAAGAAAGTGTTGCAAGTTGCAACTCTTGTACATCTGGGTTTTATGCCAGTATATATGAATAAAAGATATCAGAAGGAGAGGCAAGGCTGACTGAATATGTTCAGTGGAAACTCATCAGCAGAAACCAGGAAAAGTGATCTTTGAAATTATTCATAGTAAGAGAATGGTAGCAACTTTCCCATTAAAAAAAACCTGGAACTAGAATGCTACTCCATAGAAGAGCTTCAGTCCTATTTGAACTGACTCAAAATATCTCATAAAATCTGTATACCCATTAATATATGAAAATAATCTTTCATAAATTTCCCTGACCACAATATTTTAAAAGTTGGCTTCAAATCCCTACCCTTGGTAACAACTTTACTGTAGTCCAGATTGTGTACTCACACTCTCTGCTTTGAATTTGGCAAAGCATCTTCCCTTCAGACAGTTCCACATTGGGCTCTCCTGCTTCTCAAAGTAGAGATGAGAGAAAAAATAGCAGCTGTGTTTGTTTTGAACATATGATTCTGTTAGGCTTGTCATTTCTACCCTAAAATAGTGGACTAACTCTAAGGCTGAGGTAGGTGTACTTACAGTAAGCTGAAATTTCATCAAATGATGAAATATGAATTTTGACATCACAATGCAAGTTCTGCCCCATTTGCATTTAGTATAAGATGTTATGATTCAAATTGAAAAGAGGTGATGTTTCTGTTGCAATGCCTATTTTGTCACTTCCTTCTTTGCCAGTTCACAGGTACTCGAGTAACCAGAAAGGATTTAAGCCCCATTTCCCCTTGCAGAAAAAGTATAGTAGTATATAATTTTATTGAAGTAATTATTTATGAAATCAGCAGATAGTTAAATCTTAAGAATTACACTTCAGCCTTGGGTGTTCCGGGAAAGAAAGACGATGGAAGAAAAGAAAAAATTAGTTGACTATGCTTATCACCGACCATCTTTTCTTTGCTCTTTCAGATCCACTGGACCAATTTTTAATTTACAACCCAAAAGCTATACTAACTCTTTCTGTCTTTTGCTAAATGCCCAGTGAGAGTTTTGTTCTAGAAGAAGGTTGTCAAAATTTAACCTTAAGGAATTTCTGAAGATTGTTTTAAAACACACACATAGCACATATATACTTATTGGGGAAAAACAGTCATCTCATGTGGTGCATCTAAATACAACATCCAGAATTGCTACCATTACCAAGCCTGTTGAAAATTCTGGGCATTTGAATTATAACATATTTGGAGACACTACTATAAAGCTATAAACGGACTGAAACTGCCTGGTGTTTTTTGGTTTTTAATTCCTACTATAATTTTCACTGTGGGTTTCAAATTCTGTCAATTACCACATTTAATTGTTATTGATCTTAGTATAACAATATACTAAACAAACCATCAAATAATCAGTAACTCATATTTTAAAAAATCATAAATATGACACTGGAGACATGGATGGATGTGAACATTTAAATGCCTGTGTGTACATATGCGTTTTAGGAATGCCCTCTTTTGCCATGCAAGCATTATACAAAATAAAAAAGTGACTAAGAGTCTCATTTATCTACGTTAATGAAATGTTGATGTTATGCCCTGACTGAAAGAAATGTGTGTTTTCTTTTTTGTAAGAAGACAGGATTTTTATTTTTCATATGTAGCAGGGTATAGAACTCATAAGGGAACAATTTATTCAATGAATTTCATAGATATTTTCAGTTTACTAATTGCCCTAACAGACTTTTTAATTTGTTCAATCTTGATAATGAAAACCATGTTTTTTCCTGTGGGTTTTCCCATGATTTCTCTATATCAGGTATTTTCTCTTCCCCCTCCTCAAACCCAATGAAGAGATTCATAAACCTTGCAGGAAATGAACACTATTTATCTTTCCTCAGAGGCAATAGTCAGCTTGCCTTTGACAAAAACAATTGGGTGACTATTTCAGGGAGATAAGTTAGAGAAGAACATTATGTTCAAAAAAACTTTGTCAAAATGGAATTATCTGAATGTGAGTTAACTCCACAAAATGGATGATACGTTTGGTTATAATACTGTTATACATATTATAACCACTATGTGGAACAACCACCAACTAATTTTTACTGTGTGTGGTCTTTAGGAGTTAGACTTAGATGGATATTGATGCAGCCTCAATGACATGTTTGGTCTTATGTTGTATCCAGGAAAAAACAGAAAAAGCTTTTGACAGTAAGACATGCCAGAAGCTCAAACCATTATGTGGTGGCTCACAAGCTGTCTCAATGGCCATACGGTTGTTGATGGCATCTCAACGGAGTTCAACTTCCATTCTCAAAAACAACCAGTCTGCCAAATGCCTAAACTATAAAAATCTTCTCATATAAACATTCTGCGTGGGTGGACAATGACTTGTCGTGGCTTATTCTGGAATGTTTTCAAAAGAAAATAGTATTAATGTTCAGTGCAGGTAATCACAATTTTTTTTTAAAAAAAGATAACCTAGAGTTGTGTTATAATTTTTATAGGTACAATTTGTACCTATCTTTCAGTAGATGAGAGAGGTGGCACACGAGAAACGGATCATTAAACAGTAGTGTGAAGCCAGGGAAATTAACCAGCTGCTGTGAAAGCCACCTCTCTTATTCTCTCAGTGATAGAGAGAAATAAGGCAAAAGAGGGAGAGGAAAAAGGATTAAAAAAAGGGGACGGTGATAGTAGTGACAATTAAAAATACTGTATTAAATCCAAATCCAGTGATTTCAATGGAATACATAAAATGTTAGTGCTTTTACTTCTGAAATGCATGATTTTATGGATTAATAATATTGTGATCAATCAAAGGTCCAGGCTAGTTCAATGACCCATAGACACAATACAGTGTAAAATAATAAACCAATGCATCACATGTCAACCCATCTGTCCTTCCAGATTTAAAATGGAAGGGTTCTACCTAAGTTTAAAACCCTTAACAATAACTTGACAAGATCAAATCTTCATGTTACACTAGTCTTCACATAAGAAAAATGAAAACGTAAGGCAAAACTGAGCTGCTACAAATGGCAATTGGAGAATCAAGAGTGTTTTATCTCCCTCAATAGAATATGTTACCTACTCCATTACTTCCTCAATCACTTTCTGATTATTTTCTACTTTTTCTTTATAAGTCATATAAGCAATGCTAATTAATCATTAACCAAACAATGCTTAGAGTTTGACTGAAGACTTTGTACTTGCAGAAATTGAATGCATTAAAAGGATGCAAGAAAATAGAGCTACCTTTGTTTGCTAGATATTGGTATTTGTGCAAACTCTTTTCCACGAGTATTTTGTTTTAGAGTGAATGGAACATATGTACCTACAAATATACACACAGAGAGTGCTCTCTACAAGAACAGAACACTGTTCAAGTGCTTTTGTTCTTTCCATGGAGAAAACTTAAGATAGGCATGAATATCTGAAGTCCTGACTTCCTCTCCCTGCTTCAAGATTGAAAAGTGAATAGACAACAGCAGGAAGCTGGGCTAGTATTCTTCACTGAGATTTGAAAATAAGTTAATTATATATTCATACATTAATGCAAAGGATTCCAATTAGTCATTTATACATTTAACAGTACTGCAAATTCTTTCCTGAACATAGGATTTCCTTTACTAGCTGTAGTGTTCACTCATACAATCTGTAAAGTATCTGTTTCTTTCCTAAAATCATATCTTACATATCTTACTGTATGTTCTTTTTCCTGAAGGAAGTTAGCCCATAAAAGCTGGAGAAGACCATTCAAACATGAACATCCCCCAATGTTTGATCAAGATATATCCTAATCTTAGCTATAGATATATCCAGATAATAAGGTTTGCTATAATTTAATGAATGTAATCAACATCTCCCCTGAACCCCTTCAGAGAACAACTTTATCACATACCAAATCAGAATATTTTTATTTTACTTACATGCTTATTTTACTTTCACATCTCTTATTCTATTAATAAAATATGGCATACAACATTATGAAAAGTATTACTACTAGGTTATATTAGTGTGCAACAAAAAGAGTAGGAGAGATAGAGGAGAAAATCAGGAGCAAAGTAACAAATTATATTGTCAGTAAAATGTGAACTTTTTGATTGGGGATGACATTTATTTTAAGTATGCAATGACGGCAGGAAATCTGTCAGGGTAAGACATGGCAGAGGTTTCAACGTTTGTTAAGAGTGTCATGGGAATTTAACTAAAACTGTTAAAACTGACACAACTGGCTTTGGTTAACACATTAAGCATAGGAAAAGTGCCAGTCAGCATATTCTCTGTAGCATCAGTTCAGTTAAATTATCTGGAAGATGATAAAACTGGGTGGGATAATAAATATACTTTTTTCTCTCTACACATTAATAGAGGGAGGGGGGAAAAAGAGAAGAGGTATTTTGACACAACTCTGTTTCCTTCTTTCTTTTTTTCATAAGCAACTGTTTTGTTAAGGAGAGGGAGGGAAGGAGAGGGATTTGTGTTTATGTACTGGGGGTGGAGACTTTTGCTTTATCACTGAATAAAGCAAGCAGACAACATGTTACTTACACAATTAGTTTCTGTACCAGTGCTGAAGTCCATGAATTCTTACACACCCTTTTGAAGAGCTGTCTAAAATGTTCTACTCTACTGTGATGAAACTGCAGTGTCATAGGTTAGCCAACTGTCAGAACAGAAGATTATAATAGAAGGTGTTGTTTTTTAGGATAGAACCAAGTATTCCATCAGATGGATACAGCTACTTATGTGATGTTCCAGAGAAGGGTAAAAACATTCATAAATGAAAATGAAGAAACTGATCTCATCTATGATGTATATTGAATTATAAAGTATTTCATATAAATCAGAATGCTGTACTCTTTTGTGAAATAAAAGAATAAAAGATCTTATGAAATTGACCTTTATTTTTTATTTTCTTATGAATTTGTCAGTATGCTATAAAATAATTTCAACTTTTTTTCTTTCAGATTCAGTTCAACCTGCTCAATATATCTTTCATTGTAAAATAACACCAATAAACCCCTCAATGAATTTTTCTAGTGGGTGTCTCTTATATTTTGGGATGTCAAATTGTAGGTATGTAGCCGATCTGTGAAGCCAGTACAACCATGTAAAAAAGCAACAGGCATTTTTTTAAAAAAAATTGATATAAATGAATATTTCTCTCAGTGTTTCTGAATGCTAGAAGATGGGCATAGCGTGCTCCAGAAGTCCATACTGAAATATATTTAGTATGAATATAATATGTGTGCATAGAGAGGGAATTGGTAATTTTTAATGTTTTAATATGGTTGTCTGTATGTTTATGATGATTGTTTTTATATTGTGGTTTTATTTGATTGTTGTACACTGCCCAGCATGACTTCTATAACTTTGATAAATAAATAAAAATACTAACAGAATTCTATATTCCATTCTTAAATCTACATTAAAATAGTCCTCCAACAGTAAGTTAATTGTGAACTTAAATGTGTCCAGATTCTAAAATCTATGTGCAGTGCAGTTAATGCCCATCTGCTCCTGTCTGGTTCTGCTGAATAAATGCAGATGCAGAATTAAACATTAAAACCAAATGCAAAAACCCAGCAGTAGCTGCCAACAAATTGCCTTCATACTCAACAAGTATGATCTTCTAAAGTTTCATATGCTGATTTTTTTTTAAAAAAAACAAAACAATAGTGCTATATTTCAGAACAAAAACAACATATGGAAAAGATTGGGAATGAACAAAAATATTACTATAGTTTTGACAATTAAAGGTAGGGGAAAAATCTAGTTTCATTTATAAATAACCCCCTCCCTCCTCAATTATAAAGCTGGTTCTGTGAAAGAATTTGAAATAACAGGACTGCTTCTAGAATAAAGTTTACTTTGTGCTATCTGTATACCTTTTTAAATTAAGCAATATTTTTTTATTGAAGGAGATCATTTGAAAATTTGATCATTTTTATACTTCACAATATCATTGAGCAAACTGTCTGGACAATACATTTTAAATTTTAAAAAATTTGCATTGTATAAAACATTATATCAATCATTTCATGAGTAATAGGTATGTTTCTGCTGGTTTATGAGCTGGCTATGCTTTATTTCTAACCCTAACACAGTTGCATGATAACAAATATATAAGAAATGCTCCAATATGTTGTAATCTCAAATAATATATTTTAATCTAATGCCTCAAGATTAGGAATATTATGGATTCATAATCTTTCTTAGTAATATTTATAAAAAGGATGACCAAATAAATCAGATGCAGCTCAGCATTGGTTCCAGATTATTAGCTGAATTTAAGAAATCATCATAATTTTCATATTGATTTCAATGGGCCCCAAGTGTGATTTTTGTGGATTCAATTTCTATTTTTTAAAGTTTAGATATTTCTTCCAGAGAATTCTCTGTCTTCAAAAAGAATAGAGATTATGCTACCTTTTGTTGAATGAAACAACGAAAGGTGTACTGTGGCTATTCTGTTCAGAAAGAACAGTCAGATGTTGTATGCCTGATTAAAATAATCTACAGTAAAATTATATATTTATTAGTCTAATATTCAAAATACTGGCTGTGAGCTTTCATACTAAACAATTATTACAGTTGATGAGATTATTAAAAACTCCAAAAAGACAAATATATGTGATCTTATTTCTCATAGCTATTGTTACACTGAAATGGTGTTTTAGGAGCCAATTGTTCAGCTTGTACTTTCACTAGTGCAATTCAATCACTTCCATCAATAAGGCAGTAAATATTTTCACCACTGAAATAACCTTGTGGCTGCCTTATAATTACCAGAATGCTTGCTGAATTACTTGCTTTGTTCCACTATCCCCTGTCAGTGCCACAGACCTCCCTGCCTCTCTTGTTTTTCTCAAAAGCAATTTAGAAAATGCTTGTATTTGAGACAAAAGGAGAACATTTGGTGAAAGAAAATTCATCATTAGGTATCTAGAGGTTTGTTAATAGAAAAGGCAACTCCCACAGTGTATCCTAGTGCTCAAGCCAGACACACATGCTCAGGACCAGCAAGCTGCCTTCACAGTGGGCCAAAAGTCATTATCATAATTTTATATTACATAGACTACATTGAAAATTTAATATATCCCAGCAAAAAGAGACAAAAGACATTTTGCATAATGCTTCTGTGAACGCACTCTCTCTTGCTACTCTTTTAGCCACCCCATGCAGATAATCACACCAGGAAAAAGAAGTTCATTACCTAAGCCAAATCAAAATTAGGCTTTTCTTTTTGATAGGGAACTTCATTAGTAAACCCTGTCTTATACAGCTGGGAGATTTGATGAATCTATCTTGGAGTAATAATTCAGCACAATCAGCCACATTTCTTCTTTTTAAGTTTTATATATTTGTTAAGAAAATAGAAAATGATGCATTTGTAATTTGTTAATTCAGAAGGCTATCCTTTCCATGCACTTATTTATGCTAGATTTCCAATAAGGAACCTTGTTAATGCAATCTTTGTTCTATGCACTTACAGCTACAAAATACCTGCTATATTCTGGAAAACAAACATTCCAAATTTCAGTGCTACAGTAAAGAAAATGGCCATTGTGCCATTAGTTAGAATGTAAAGGTAGTAAGACCTATATGGAAGTGGAGACACAGCATCCAACCCCAGGAAATTGCTCACCCCACTGAAGAGTGATACTGATCAGCATCAAAGCTCTCCCCCTCTGGGTTATGTATGCTCGCTCCCTTGTTTTTGTTTTAATTTCCTAGATGGCCATCTAATTAAATGTTATTTTAGGTGGCTACTATTTACTACTGTCAACTTTTTTAGTATCCTAGATTTGTTAACTTTTATTTAATTTTTTAACTTGCATATTGCCAAATCTTTTCAAACTCCTTGCATGTTACAGTAACAGAGAAGAAGAAAATTACAATGTCTATGGTAATTATCATCCAAAATAGAGCAATCATCTCAGAAACATCATCAGAAAACAAATAACAATAATAATACAGGTGGCAGTGATATCAACCCCAAAAGGTCTCTGGAAGAGCTCTGTTCTAAGCAAGTTCCAGAAGGCTGTCATTGACGGGACCAATCTTGTTGCCAGAGGGAGGCTGTTCCAAACAAGACAAATTAAAACTATAAAATAATGAAGAATTCTGTGAGATTCCCATTTTAGGAGTCCAATCTGTGTATCGGATACAATGGAGAGGAATGTACAAGAATATGTTTTATTTAAAAAATGCATTGATCTCTAAGGTTCCATCAAGATTCTTGGCCCTGCAATAAGCCACCATAGCTACTCCTATTGGGAAGGGTTCAAAATAGCAGGCTTATTACCTACTACATCCCTGTCTGCACAAAATGCAATCCAGATTAAAATTACACCATGGTAAGTAAGTGTGTGAATGAGAAACCATTTTCCTGCACTATTTTGCTCAAATAAATAAATACATACAGTACACGTTCCTTTTCCAAATTGCTATTTGCTCCAAATAGTAGCTTGGTGATGGTGGGAAGAACAAACAGGAGGGAAAAATCCCATCCCAGCAATCCTAATTTAGATTGGGGTTTATGTATGAGGGTGGTGAATTAAATTTTACTACTTGTGCTCACAGTAAATAGAAAAAGTTAAAAGTTCCTGAATTTCCTGAATCTGTTTCTAACGTATTTTTCGCCATAAATAAGAAATTTTACAAAATCATCCCAGTGGCACCAAAGTTGGCACAAAAAGAATTTTTTTTAACTCTCAGGTATAGAATTTCAGTTGTAGAGAAAAAAGAATCATATGTCTGTGTTTTTACATAGTAGGTATAAACCCTATATTAGTATGTAGTTGTGGATACACTTAATATTGGATATCAATAAGGATAATCACTTTTTCACTATTTGGCATTTCTCTGCTCTAAAAGGGCCCAATTCCTTGAGTGTCCAATCACACTTGGCCAATAAAGTATTCTATTCTATTCTATTCTAACAACTGGGTTTTCTCCTTGTCCAATATCATCTAAGATTAAGTCAGGAAAAACGAATCCCATTTAGTAAATGGGTAATCTAGAGGCTCTACAATCTTCTTTAATTCATTTGGAATGGCATGGAAATGCTGTATGTCATTCCCATGTCTAAGTTGACCTTCCCTGAATGTAGGTCAGTTCGTTTTACAAGGCTTGGTTATGCCCTGTGAGATTAGACTCTTTAAAATTACTGATTGATTTTGCAATGCTTTAAATTTACAAAGCTTAAACTGAGCATAAACCTTAACTGGTCAGATGAGATTTTCTTGAATGTGTGATCAGTTAGGGGGAGTTCAGTGCTGCTTCCTTAAAGAAAAGAACTAGTCAATGATCTGTGAAAGGTTTCAGCTTTGCACCTTTAATACTAAACGTTTCCAAAATCAGAATGCAATGCATAAGACACTGGTATCTCTTTAATGCTCTCAGGGGCTTGGAACCTTGAAATACACTTTTTTCTTGGGCCACTACTTTACTTTCTTATTCATCTGAAACTGTTTATTGGAACGTTTCAGGGGTCCCTTGAGGACTCTAGATAAATGACTCTGTAATGTACAAGCAAATCACATGTTTTGTTCAGAAGCTTTTTGACAGCTTCTCAAACTCCTACACTATTCAGATTTTCTTAGGGTGAATCTCATGATACAACAGAGTTGGGTACTTTAAAAAAACTTTTGAACTGTTTTTTTTTTTTTTTTACATTTGTGGACATGGCATTTGAAGATTGTTATTATTTCTAGACTATTATTATAAAAATACTTGCCACTACTCATGTCAGTGATGCAACTGGATTTCACGCTGGTTAATCCCAAATAATATCTGGAACTTTGCTAGGAAACGTTAGACGAGGTCAGAAAAACCTGATGCAAAACTAGAAATATCTAAAAATTTCCAGCAATTATTTCCTTTCTCTGTACTCAACCCTCTAAGTCCCAGGCAAATCAGAAACATTTTATATAAACTGGAAATAGCAGCTGAATAGGTTTGGAGAGTGGCAATTTGTGAAAAGATGGGCTGCAGTTCAATGAGTAGATTTTTTTACATTGTATTCCAGTCAGCAAAATGGTGTCACTGTCTTCAGCATAGAACTAAGTTTGCACTGCATCCAAGAACTGAAGTAAAAAGCAAATGGACTGGACTTTTCCATAACTCTGATGACACAAATAAAATACTTCTTTGAATAACGTACTAGCTATACAGTAATTCCTATGCATAAATATAACCTATGTTACAATAGTGGTTTTGTTCTTGCATTTTGAGATATGGTTTCTCTAGCAAAGTCATAGTTACCAGTTTTGTTTTAAACATGATTATTGTTTGCATCTATGCAATCAATTTATCAAAAACAAACAACTATTTATTTCTATGCTGCCTTCCCAAGGACTTCAAGGCAAAGGGACCTCCCCATACTTTATCCCACAATACCATACTTACGATGTAAGTAAGGTGTGAGTGACTGGTTAAGCCAAAGTTCCCTAGGGTAATTTAGGAAATAATGTAAGGAATAGACTTTGTTTATTCCTTTCATTATGAATTAGCTTTGTAGTTATGCGACTACATTTAATGGAAAGGTACATAAATATGCATATGCAGACATTTATATATCCATGAGGAATATTCCTTTAGGATTACTTTTTTTTCAGAAACAATCTGAACCTCCTCCCTCCCATAATCACAATCTGTGTTCTGAAATTCAAAATGGACTGCCATTTGGAGAAATCCAGAGTCAAAGAAAAAATATGTTTTAGATGCTGCTTCAAATACTATTATATCTGCAGTAAAGCAGTTAAAATGTACATATACAGTTTACGTTTTTACAAATAAAAATGGCATGTATCTTTTAAATAAAAAAGCTAAGTACTATTTTTTGGTTTCAAGGTTATTCCAAGTACAAAAAAAAAAAAAAATCCAGTTCGGCTATTTCCTTTTTCACTAGATTTTTACGTTATTAGAAGTACACAGCTAACCAGGTTTCAAGCAGTAGACAAAATAGCATTGTGGGATTACATTAGTCCGACAGCTGCTTTATGACTATAGCTTCCAGACCAATTTATTTAATATTGATCTTTAAACAAACATCAGTACAAATAAATTTGAGCACTCCAGTCCTGAGATTTTTATATCCATAAAAGAGGCCAATATTCAGGGAACCAGAACTGCTTGTATTTCTCCCTTTGATTCCGTTTTCTTTGATCCTACCAGGTATCAAATACATCAATGACAAATTAAAATAAATCCATCTTCAGATAACACTTGCTTTTAATCTTTGGGTTAGAAAGAATTTTTTCTGTCAATAATTTCTATCAAGTATTTTTACTGAACTTTCTTATTGCTTTATTCTGACTAGTAGAAAAGGTAGCAATATTTTGTCCAGAATAAATAGCATATTAGGGTTATCCCCCCCCTTCTTGGTGGGAAAAGTTGTATCTATGCCAAGGGCAGATAGAAAAACAATCTGTTCTATTATGCACTTTTCAAAGCAGGTTTTCTTCTTAACTCTCTTCATCTGGTAGTAAAGACAGGCCTTGATCCAAATGCTCCCTTGTCGACAGAATTGCTGTGCTGTGTGATACTAGTTTGGGAGGCTAATCTGCAACCTTTTACGGGACTACAGTTGACCATTTGGAAGAGGGACAGATGGGTGCTAAATATAAATGGGGGAAAGACTTAGACAGGGAAATAGATAATGAATCCTGGGATCAGATTAGACACTCAATTCAATTAGACAACGATATACAAATGTTAGGCATAAGCTGATCCAATGTAATTATTTGCATAGGACTTATTTGTGCCCTTCTTAGCTGAAGAGAGATACAAGACACAATTGGGATAAATATTCCAGTAGCCTGGAACTCAACTAAAGTTCAAAAGTTTCTGGTCACAATTAATTCATATGTGCCATCTGTTTTATGCTGAGTGAAATCTATGCTTCATATTGTTCTCCAAATACACAGACACATCAATGTCATCTATGATGATAGAAGAATAGGCAACACATGTGACACTTCTCTAAATTTCAAAGTCTAAAAGGTAATAGATTTAATCTACCAGCCAGAACCAATAATTGTGTCTTGGGAAGAAAGTTATTACATTCTCTGAGATCCACAATGAAGATTTCTTTTCTGGAATACATGAACAATAGTATCTCTTAGGAAATCTGGACTTAAAAAACAACAACAATGTCAATCTGTTGCTGTTGTTATTTTTTAAAAGACTGCTTAAAAATAAGATGCAAACCTAATAAAATTACTAAGTTAATGAGCAGCAAATTGAATTACGTAAGTTTTCTTTTATGCCAATCATATATTTTGTCACAATTATTTCTGCCATTGAATAAATGGTCTATACTAATGAAAGTCTCTGTTCTTTCCTTGGTTGCACTTGAAAAGTGGCTCCATAATTAGCTAAAGTTAAGGATTTCCTTAGCAATTTAACTAAGAGAATAGTTTAGAAGGGAAAAGGAGCTTGTGTCTTTTTCTGTCTCGTGTGCCAACTTGTAAGAAGTTTCAACCTTGTTGGCTAGTAAATGAGATCCATGGCTGCTTTAGGCCAAGGAGGAATACATATATTTATTCATTTCTTATTTTTTCATTAACCTTGTCCTGATATCACCATGTCAGTATCCCTACAGGTGGGTGACAATAAGATTTACTAAGCAGAAATGGACGAATTAATGTTGAGCTTAAAAGATAAAGAGACATCGATATTTTATAAGGTGTGGGAACAATGGTATAACTGGATAGAACGGAGATAGATTAAAGATAGATAGTTATTAATCATAAGTAATAGATAAAATAAGAATGTAATTACACATAATTTAATTATTTTATAATTTAATATCTGTAAATAATGCACAAATTATTGTCATAAGAGAATCACTACAAATTGCTGTTGTTGAGTGATATATTTATTTATTTATTTTTAATATTTTTAATATAATAAAAGTTTAATAAAGTATAGTTTAAAAAAAGCTTTACTAAGCAGGCAAAATCAAAATAAGTAAAACAATGTAACTTAAATTTAGTAAGTGGATTATTTGACTGATCTTGAAAAAAGATTGGGATTGGACAGTACTTGAATGAAAGATGGCCAGATAACCCTTGGATTGTAAACTAAACTGAGAATTTAAAAAAAAAAATTCCAGAAGAAGGTAGTGTCAAAATACTGTCCAAACTGTTGCCAAAACAACATGGACATTTGGATACACCCAGGTAGTCACTAAACTTAACTGTAATTTAATTAATTAATTAATTTAAAAATAGCAGCAAAGCACAAATATAGCTGACTAAAAGCTTTAAAACAATACAAAAATTTCCATAGACCTGGCAGAAAGCCATGCCTGGAGGCAGTTAACAGTGATGTGAACATTTGTCACACATGAAAAACTACATGTAGCAAAGTGAAATCTGGTTTTTACCAACTATTTGGGGAAAGACAATATCCACCATTTATGGATTATATATAGAGGTATAATCATGGTGATTTATGTCACTTGTTGCACAAGTAATATAAATTATTTAAATCATTTTATATCATTTAAATATACATAGTTGCAAAAATTCTCTCTATCGCACATTTTGTTCACTGTATCGAGGTTCACTAAATTAAGGTTTTATGTTTAAGCAGTTGCCTATATAGAAATTATTTTCTAATATAAAGCTTTGCTTTATGTGAAATAGCTTTAAGAAACTGTATCCTTCCTTAATGTAGATAAATGAACAAGCAAAAAAGAAGGAACATGGGAAAAGATAGAGAAGGAAAAAAAATCATGAAAAAGTAAAATTATATTATTAAACATTACATTTATTATGTTGTTATTAAAACTAAACAAAGTCTAGTATTAGGACTACTAACAGTGACTGAGAATTAGGTATATCAGGAAAGACATAAAATCAAGCTAGATGCAATGGGAATGGTTTGTGTGTGTGTGTGTGCACGTCCGTGTGTGTGTCCATGAGGAGAGCAAAAAGAGTCAAGAACAAATAGGTGCTGAATGAATTTGGATTGAAAATAAAATAAGTAGCCAGTATAAAAGGAGTATGTTAAAGTATTTTAGTCATATAGACAGAATGAATAAGGACTGATTGCAAAATCTAGGAAGGAAGAGTGAGCGGTTTAACAGAAAGGAGAATATTAAAAAGGAGAACACTGGGTTCTTCAAAACAAAGAGCTAAAAAGTTTTAAAGAAACAGAATTATTTTTTGTGTCAACAGAAACCTAGAGTTTTCTTCATGGCCTTAGACTGAAAGACATCTGCTCACTGTTGTCATAAATTTTATCTGGCTTGGGAACCTCTAGTTCCTGCATCATCAGCTTCATTCCTTACAGTCATAAATTGTGGACAGCCAAGCGAAAAAGAAAATGAAAACTATGCTAGTGTTAAGAACTGCGAAAATATATGATTATACCAAATAGAAACACTTACAACTAATATAATAATAAATGGGATATTTAATATAATACTTAACAAGACATCAGATCAAATAATCAGGCAAGGCCCATGATGAGTTTGATTGACTAGAGAGATTTGATGAGTTTCATCTAGGCCAGGGGTGTCAAAGTCAATTTCATTGAGGGCTGCATCAGGGCTGTGGTTGACCTCAGGGGACTGGGTGGGCATGGCTGACTGGGCAAGTGTGGCCCACTGGGTGGACATGGCCAGCTTGATGCCACTCCTCAAACTGCTGGCATGTTTTCTCTTCGCACTGGGTAGATGGGGTCAAAGTCACGCTGGCCCAATGTTTCTTCTTTGCATTGGGTAGATCGGGGCGAAGCGACGTGGGCCGTCCCTTACATTTTCCAGGATGGTCCCACAGGTCAGATACGACCACATGGCATGCCGGACCTGGTCCAAGGGCTTTATGTTTGACACCCTTGATCTAGGTCATTCTTATTCAATCTAAGAGTGCCCAGATATATTGTGATTGTAATACCCATAATTCCAAGAAAATATACAGGCTAGGAATTATAGATATTGTAATCCTAATGCATCTGTAGGGTACCAGGTTAGAAGACTGATTTAAATTATCCTCTGTATGCTCATAACCTTTGTGTTCCGTTATATGGAAATATATGATGGCATTAGTTTATGATTATTTAACAATTGATTACTGATCCTCAAAATTTAAAAAAGGAATGATATGCTTGATATTTTGTACATGTCGATTTAACATGGTTGTTTATTTATTGAAAGTATATCAAATAACAACAACATTGGCACTGTTGTAATTGGCACACAATAATTAGTCAATTAATTTTGCTTTAAAATGATTATTTCTACATCATACATGCATACTACGTATCAACCTTGCATGCAGAACATTTGTTCAGAAAAAGATAGGATGTAATAAAACTTAGTAAGTTTTTGTAACTTAATTGATATCTATGACAGTTGAGCATATTATTATCTTGTGATGTGATACAATAAATGAATAGACGCTCTAAAAAGAAAGAGGCTATCTCTGAAGACTGTTTACAATTCCACTCTAAGGTCTAAACCACTCTAAATTTAATTTCATGAGGAGCGAATTCAGACTGTTTCATAACCTTAAAGACAGCTCCAGCCTATTTTTTAATGTGCCTCTGGCATTTGTGAAAGCAGTACAATTATTGAAGCTGTTTCTAAAACCCAAAGCTACAGAGTGTTACTCTCCTAAAATGGTCTCTGGGACAATTGTGACAGAGAAGATATCAGTACTGAAGACTAGCTATGCCAGTGTTAAATCTATATAGTGTTAAGTTATTATATACACAAAGTTTTTCTAAAGGCCTCATTTTAACCTATATCTATATGGTGTTATATCACTTTAATCAAGGGGAAAAAGGATTTAGAATAAAATTTCTTCATTCCTATTGAGATTGGACATGGTTTAAGGAACTGAGAGGAAAGTAAGTGATGGGAGCACTGAAAATCAGATGGAAAAAGAGGTAGGGAAATCTTCTAAAAGTCCAAATTGATGGCTATAAAGCAATGTCAAACCAATTACTACATGAAAAGGAGTACAAACACACTAGGTTTAAATTATGAATTTTACCATTAGCATTAACTTTTACTCTTCTGAATGCAATCCTAACGTATTAGATTATGTTGTCACCAGAAGATGAATGGTTATTTTCTCAATCTTTATTACAGATACAGCACAGAAGGATAGGAGTCCAAGCAGCATTCCCCTCCTATTCTAAGCTATTCCACCTATATTATAGTGACAACAACAATGGTTTGCAGTAATTGTAGAACACTCACATATAGATACAACCCTGATGTCCTTGTAGCATACAAGTAGATGCTGTCGCTCCACAGGGCCTTTTCTCGTGCTTTGTAAGATCTGGCTAAAATTATTCATTTCAATTCTACAGTCACTAACTCCAGCAAGGGCTTTGGATCAAGCTCTTCTCTTGTGAACACAGACAGTGTCTGGAAACAGTGGAGCAGATGTCTCCACTGAGAGTCACAGATGCTGTCAAGAAACAACTACAGGATAACATTTGATGCATTTTAAAGAGGGGTTCAGAGTAAAATTCCAACAGACAGATTGATTGTTTAATACTTCAAAGAAATTAGTGGGATTAGTTATCCTTTTTCTTTGCGTTTCCTACCCATTTCCTGAGGTTGCTGCATCTTCTTGTACATAGCTATAGAGTATTTGTAGGGACATTATTCATATTCACATTATTATACTTTGGCAAGGATTGCAACTTCAAACAATTCAACCATTACATCAAGATGATATGCAACTGAACATGACTCAGCGTTTTATGGAGGAGATAAGGAAGGCATTCTGTTTAACCTTTTTGGTATCTGTAACAGCAAAAAAAAAAAAAATCCCTACATGTAAGTGAAATTACTTTTTCCAGCATTACAAATACTGTTTTTTTGAATTACAATTCCTTTTCTAACCAATTTTTATTTTCAAGAACATGTATTGATGATAAAGTAGAATTGATGACATGCTTTTCAAATTTCACTTGACATGTGAGCTACAGACCACAGCGGTCATAGATTTGAAGGGTTGGATTGAAGCTGATTATTGGAGTCAAGAAATAAATAATAAAAATCTAGGCTGTTAATAAACATACAAAACAAAAGAAACAGAGAATTTCCACAATATCTAGAAGTTTGAATGATTACTTCTGTGAAAACAATAAAAAAAAACCCAACAACAAAACCACTAAAACTGGGTGGAGCACAAAATGAGGATACATCCTTCTTTTCTGGAAGTTTGGAAACTTTAGATTAAGCAACGTACAATCTTGTGGCTTTTTAAAACATATGAGTGCAGTTTTTATGGAACATCAATGGCCTGCCCTGGGCAGCATTCCAAAAAAATAGGCAAGAATGCCAGGATAATTTTATATAGTTATGCGACCATCCTCTCTTTCACATAAAAATCTGTAATTCTGCATAAGGTGTGATGGGTTTTGAGTGCCAGACATAATGCTTTGCTGGGCTATAGCCCTGGGAAATCAACTTTTCATTCATTTCATAACAACCTTTAAACTAAGACGGCATAGGCTTCCTTAAGTCTATTACTTAGCCAGATTCTGATGTGACTTGGGAGTGACTTGTGCATAATACTTTTAATCAAAAGTTCATAGTATGGAATATCAAGCAAAAACCTCTATCAGAGATTTCCAAACTTTCTTGGTTCAAAGTATCTCTAGCTGTTTTCAAACTATGCACTGCAAAGTCCCTGGGCACTCCAGCAAAGTCATTAACAATTTAGTTTATGAAGTTTAAACTATCCCATGATGCGCCTATGAGTTTCATGTAATGCTCCAGGGAGTTGAAGTACAGTCTGGGAGCAAAGGAACTGTATAATAAAATAATAAAAAAGCTATCCACTCCCATAGCAGAACTTCTAAGCATAATCTTCGAAAAATCTTTCAGGACCAGCTCCTTGCCAAAACTATTGTCACAAGCCACAGTCATCCCCATCTTCAAAAAGGGAGACCCCAGCCTAGTTGAAAATTACAGATCAATCTCTTTATGCTGCGTCACCTGTAAAGTCATGGAATCAATTATTAACCAATCCATCATCCTCCACTTAGAAACAAACAACCTACTCTCTAATAAACAATTTGGTTTTAGGAAAAAACTATCATGTAATCTGCAACTCTTACATTGCAAAAACATATGGACTACACAACTCGATCAAGGCAAAGCAATAGATGCAATCTACATAGACTTCTGTAAAGCCTTTGATTCAGTGGTACACGACAAACTACTCCTAAAACTAAAATCTTACAGTATCTCTGGACATCTGCATAACTGGATAGAAGCATTCCTATCAAACAGACAACAAACGGTCAAAATTAGGAGCGTCCTATCAAATTCTGCACCTGTCAACAGTAGTGTCCCCTGAAGAAGTGTTCTAGGACCAACTCTTTTCATACTCTACATAAATGACCTCTGTGATCATATCAAGAGCAACTGTGTTCTCTTCGCTGATGATGTAAAGCTATTCAACAGCACAGACAATACTGCTACTCTTCAAAAAGACCTCGACTATGTATCAGAATGGTCAAACAAATGGAAACTTCAAATCTCAACAAATAAATGCCTCTGTCCTTCAGTCTGATCTAAGTATAGTATATAAAATCATACATTGCAATGTCCTACCTGTCAATGAATACTTCAGCTTCAACCATAACAATACAAGAGCAAACAATAGATGCAAACTCAAGGTTAATCGCACCAAACTTGATTGCAGGAAATACGACTTCAGCAACAGAATGGTCAATGTCTGGAATACTCTACCTGACTCTGTGGTTTCTTCCCCAAACCCCAAAAACATTAACCTTAGACTGTCTACTATTGACCTCACCCCTTTCCTAAGAGGTCTGTAGGGGGCGTGCATAAGCGCACCAATGTGCCTACCGTCCCTGCCCTATTGTTTCTTTTATATTTTATTTTTCTTATATGTATCCATGCATTCATAACTATGTTTTACTTATACCTATTATCTTGTAAGCAATTGACAAATAAATAAATAAATAAATAAATAAATAATGGCCAATGAGGTCATATTCCAAAAAGCCTTTGTTCCACTTTGCTTGGAAAACAATTTGTAATATATCATTACTAGGTGAAGTATGTAATGGTCTAATTTCCTAACAATGAAAATATGTTGAGGGAGACTCTTCAAGCATGCCATTGAAACTCACTATCTCCATTAATTGATTTCTAACATTACCTATGTTTAAAAAACAACTGTCACTTACATGAACACAGGATTTCCTAAACAAAAAGAAAAATAGTGAAACAGGCAAGTAAATAATATAAAACAGTAAATGAAGAATATCATACCATCTATAATTTTATCAAAAATGAGAAATTTATATTGAAGTGGGAGGGAGAAATCTTTGGATTTGGAAGGACTGCCAAAAAAAAAAAAAAAAAGATGCCAAAGCATTTTTTTAAAAAATTATAGGGTGCTTAAATGTTCTTTATGACTGACAGAACAGGTTTCTGATTCCTTTTTAAAGTAGTTTTAATAGGGTGGGTACGTTTTTTGTCATTTATGAAAGTCCTGGTGGACATTTTCTTGGTTCTCGCAAGAAGCCAAATCATTTGATGTTACATTTGAAGTGACAAAGGCATTCTGTATAAAAATAAGAAGATATGTCTGTAGAATAAATAGTATTAAAAGGAAATATATAGGCATATAAAATTACACAAAGAAGGCTTATGGTCTGTGCACAATAGAAGGAATGAAACCACAGCATTTGCAAATAATTTATTCTTCTAGAATTCATCAATTGCAGCATTTATTCCAAAACAAAGATATCTAAAGTGAGAGTAGAGCAAAGGCAGAGATGTACCACCCTAAACCATTTTCTTAATTAGACAGGAGAATGAAGTAAGAAAAGTGGCATTGTGCTAAGAGAAATGGAGAAATAGGATGGCAAGCTGAAACATAAAGAAGAAACAGAAGGTTGTAACTTTTTTTGGTGCCAATTAATAAAGCAACAGCATGGAACTATTTAAAGGAAGAAGTCATTGGGGTGCAATCTGCTTTACAGTTAAGAGGCATAAAGAAAGCCTCTTCTTGGTTAGAAGAAAAGATGCCTTGTTAAGCAATGAAGAACTCTGGTGAAGTAGAACTAGGTAGTCTAGCATGAGAACAAAATCTGTACAACTCCCCACGTTGCCTAGTAATAGGTAGAATATAAAGATAATAATTTGAGAATTTCCCCAATTACTATTCCTTTTATTATTTTTATTCTTGAAAGAGTAACAAAAGATGCTATTTAATAGTGCCGTGTTCCTTATTTATTTTATTGGAAGTTGCAAAGCAAGGAGGAAAGATAATACAGGCAATTGCTTTAGGTGATACTATATATGTGCCACAATGATTAAGTCCCATCTCAGAGTACATTTTTAGCTTCCAGATTAGGAAGGAGAAAATAGGATCTTCCAATCAAGAGGGCAATTATGTCCCCACAGCTGAAATAAGTCCCGAAATGAGAGATAAAATAAAATCACAGTGCTATCAGACGAGTCTGTTAGCCATTCGTCTCTGGTGAATGACCTGGCACATTACA
Source organism: Bungarus multicinctus (assembly GCA_023653725.1). Classification (NCBI taxonomy): domain Eukaryota; kingdom Metazoa; phylum Chordata; class Lepidosauria; order Squamata; family Elapidae; genus Bungarus; species Bungarus multicinctus. The sequence continues at coordinate 49,824,187 of CM042846.1, forward strand.
TTCTTCCCCTTTCTACATGTGACTTTTTTTGGTCCTCTTTAATAGGTGTATTGTTACTAGTTAACTTAATTGCTTAGCTTAATTGCTATGTGCAAACTGTAACTTTTAAATTGACGCTTAGCTATGTGATGTCTCTAGAATAGTATGCAAAAATTACTGGACTGTATTCAACATTATGCTATTGGACAAATCACATGTGACATTGTTCCACTAGTTTGAGTATTAGTACAAGGAATATCAAGCTTAGTAAGGTGATAATATGGATTGTGGGATGGCTGGCTAAATTTATGGAGCAATGAGGATAACAACTTATGAAACATTTTGTGCAATAGCTGGTACATACAGGAGGGTGAAACTTCTCTTTTCACAGAGCTACCAACTCTACTAGATGCTTGTGTTGGCAAATTCCAATGGTTATTATATCCCAAACATTGGAGAGAGATCTTCAACTGTTCCCAAATAATATCAGTTAGCTATTTAAATTCTCTTTTGATCGTTGATCAATTGTCCATTCACTGTAATAAACAGAGATGTACCTATCATACAAATATTTGGAGGGTATATTTGGAGTTAATATATAAAGTGACATTAAGCCAGATAGTACAATAGTTTTAAAGCAATACATGGTGATGAATTTTGGGGGTGACAAAGGATTTGGAGAGAAAATCAAGGTAAGCAAGATAAACTAGGACCAAAAGTGATTTGACTACTGATGAAAATGATATTTTATTGTCACAAACAGGAAATATTTTTTTATTTCCTGCTCTGGTGCCAGAATTCAACTTCTGTCCAATATAAAACACAATACTAAATGACTTAAGTTTAATTTATGAGGACAGAATAACAGTTTATGGTATTTCTCACTATTATGAAATGTACACCTGACAGATGAATCATGGAAAACAAAACAAAAATCTGGGAAAAGAAATAAGTGGAGTATTTCCTTAGCATGTTCTGTACAGTTAACATTCCAGAACATAAATTATTCTATGGTACTACAGAGCATTCAAGATTTAATAAGGAAGACAGTAAGCCCTCATAGACAATACCATTTTGTTACTTCAGCAATTCCAAAATTGGACTGCTTATGAAAAGGTCATAAGCATGGTAACAGTTGGTATTAATGATATGCTGGTATAAGAGACTAGCCAATGTTATGAAAGGGGAAGTTAGGCAAATAATATTTCTTTATTTACAACAGCTGGAATCTATTGGCTGAAAATAAATGAAGACGACAAATGAATGGATGGAAAACAATTCAAATTTCATTAAAATATTTCTAGATATAACTAAATGCTGAATTAATGCCTTTAATTCTTCATTATTTGTTTTATTCTTATTTAATATATTACTCTGCCTTTTAACTTGTGTATAACTCTAATTAGGCATCACAAACATGCTATGCACTATTAATATTGCATATACACACAAGGAGAAAAATCAAGTAAGATACTGAACATTAGAACAAAGGGATGAAATGCTATGCTTCTTTCCTTGTCTTTAAAAACCTATTTTTGCTGATTCTACAAATATGTTTTGAGAAGCAATAAAGGATGTAGGGATCCCCCTTCCATTTATGCTGACCAAAACACTTGATTTTGTCTTAAGATCTGACAATGCAACATTTGATGCAGTTCTTAGCCAATATTTGTTTGATGAAAAGTACAACAATATATGCAAAAATAAAGAAAATAAAATCTACAAAATAAGAGGAAATTTGTTTGGTAAAAAGAGGCAAGTCTAATTCAAGATTTCTTAGCCATTTCAGAAACTAAGTAATAGTTCAGTGGTAAATGACATGTCTTGAATGCCTTTATCTAAAGATGTCGAGATCTTAGGTTAAGTTCTTAGCATCTTTAATAGAACTGAGGAAAAGTTCCTCTCTAAACCCCTAGAGACCTGGTGTTAGTTATAGAAGTCAATATTAAATTAGATGGACCTGTGGTCTGATCTGACATAAGGCAATTTCCTACATTACAATAAGGTAATGGAAAGTGCTAGGTTGCAATTTAGCCGCTAACAAATTTTCTAGCAGCTTGCATAGGAAAATTCAAAACAGAACAGTATACAGGGCAGCTGAGGAAAGGGTGGGAAAAGTCATCCTTTCTACCATATTGGCCTTGACTACAGAAATATTTATATATCTACTAATAAAGAATTCACATAACATGATCACTTTTTAAATGATGCTTTTTAAAAACTGATTAAATACAGCAATAGTTGAGTTTTTAATGTTAGATATTGTCTTGAGAACAAAACCACTTAGGAAAGAGCTGGTGAGCAGAAGGAAAGCAGTCAACCCATTTAGAAATATGCCATTAACTCACAGGAACACGTTCCCTCTGGACACACTTCCAAAGAAGATCCCTGGTGAGTTTAGGCTTGCATATCATTTGTCCTATCCAGAGGGCAAATAAGTTAATGATTATACAGACACCTTGCTGGGTTCACTACTTGGTTGCTTCTCTCCATTGAGTGATTCAGATGATAAGAAATAGCATGGTAAACTTAAGGCAGAGGGAGCCTCGCCGCATGCGCACACAAACACAAACAGCTGCGCCTATATTGCTAGCAAACCAAGTTAATGTTTGCTTTCTGTGAGAGGTTAGGGTTTGATGGTTAGGTGAAGATATTCAAAAAGGATACAGAAATATTTCTTAATAAACTGAACACACCTCTCTAGAAGGAAAATGGTAAATGTATATAAAATCACTTAGAATGTACATTACTTGCTGTGGATGGGACCACCAACATGATGGCATTTCAGGAATTATTGATGGCACCTGGGAAAATAACCAGGGATTTGAGAATCCCTATAGCAGATGATAATTGGGGGGAAGGGGCAGGGAGGGAGGAAAAAGTGTGTATCTAAAAGAACTTATTAAAATTTGGGCATCAAACTAGATTCAAGTACAACAGAATCACCTCTCTCCAGGGACAAAGGCAAAAGTCCTATGAGGCTACTGGCTCAGCTGCAGTGAGCTAATAAGGTTATTGGGAAGCAGATGAACTCATTAATACAGTGGTGGCACAGGATCTCCTGAGACAGGTCATAGTCATGATAATGCACACAGTAAAGTAATGTGCTCTGTATTCATGGCCAGATCCTATGGTGCCAAAGCTAAATGAACCTGTATCAGTGCCCTGTGATATTTAACCCATTGTGAGCCATAGCAGAGTCCTCAATGCCAACCTGGGAAATAGGAGACGTCAATATTCAGCTCAGCTTTTTTGCTAAAAGAATGTACATTAAAGAATGATGCAGAGGTAAAAAGTACTTAATGAGAACAAATCATGAGCATGGAATTGGCAATGTCTCCATTAGAATGATAGTAAATAGACTACCAGTACTGTATAATCTTAAAATATCAAAGAAAACACAGACAGTGCTCTTCTCATGGAAATTATCTGTGGTGCTGTTGGTCAAATCATACAAAACGTGCTTGCACTTTCAGTCCTGCTTTAAGTTATATGTCTTGACGTTCCATTGGCTTCAGTGTTGCTCATGTATGATTAAAGAAGAGCAGGCCAAAATTTTATTTTTATAGTAGAATACAGCTCTCTCAAAAATAGATTTGTGGAAGTAAAATAAACATAATATATTTGGAATAGAATGAAGGAAGAATTCTTAAAATTGTTATATAATTTGTACTGAATAAAAATATTACATAAAACAAAAGGGTAGTTTTGGCTTGTAGAATTGCTTATACAGTAATGATTAACTATATGAAATATTACACTGAAATTTACAAGTGGGTTTCCTCTCTTCTCCCTGGTTGGAGGAATAATTTAGGACCAATGATATAAAAGAATATTTTAGCAGTAGTTATTCAAAATTAATACATTGTTTGGGGAACTCTGAACCTATTTTAGAAAAGGTCTGTATTGAACTAAATCTAGCAACAAAGGTGAATATTTTGATTAGTCAGAAGAAAGTTAAATTTAAAAAAACTCCTGTAAAATAAAAAAAAATCTCTAAAAGTAGGGAAAAATAGGGAGGGGAACCAAAACAAAGAAAGAAAAAGACAGACATTGGTATCATAAATTTTAAGAAGCAAATAAAATACATATACCTACTTATAGAACTGGGAAAACATTAAACATACAGTAGAATTATGATTATGAAACAGGGTAAAATATTATTTTGCCAACATTCTCAAAATGAAGGAGGTAGAAAACTGTTGCCAATGGCTATCTCTCTTTTGCAACTTAAATCTGGTAGCTATAGCTGTAAATGTAGCCAACACAAGGGCCCCTTGGTCTACCATAACATACCTCGTTGGGACTGTAGGGCAAAAAAAAGGCAAGAGGTCAGCCTGATTACTCGCAAGGAGGCAGCCTTGTCCCTCTTAATGAGATACACCAGAAGCTATACATTTAGCACAGCAGACAAATGGAAATGATGCTGGGAACAAAGTGTTGATTTCCTATCTATGTATTTCCTGGTTGTTGTGATCCCTGCCTTGCTTTGGATTGACACTATGCCTTGATTTTGGATCCTGCCTTGTGAATCTTTCTTGCCTCATGAATCTTCTTATGTTGTGGATTTAATTTTGACTGGTGGGTTAGTCTTGTTTGAGAAACTTTCAAGTGTCTTGTGGACTCATTGTCTGTTGCTCTGTGGACTAGCATTAGTCTGCTTTTGGCTGGAATTAATTGGGACAGTTCTGGGTTTTTGGTGAAGGGAATTGTTGGGAAATATTAATAAACTTACTAAACCACTGTTATGTGTCCATGTGAGTGAGCGGGACAGCACAGTGACAATGATCCTAAACATTCCAGTAAATCTACCAAAGAATCGCTTAAAAAACCCAAGAAATTTAGAGTCCTGTAATGGCTATGACCGTATTTATTGTACTTTCTTTGATTGTAAATACAGTCAATCAATCAGTCAGTCAGGCAATCAATATGAATAGGATCTAATCTCAGTCTTGCAAGAAATGGTTTAATATTCCATAAATCTTGGACAAATGTAGCTGAAAGATATTATTAACAAAAAAACTTCAAAGAATGCAAATTCTTATATATGATATACAGTAGAGGTTTCTCAATGTATGTATGTATGTATGTATATTACTTTTTTGACTACTTTTTCCAAATACAACTTAAAATGATCTGATGTCTTTATATGAACATACAGTGTAATTGTTACTTTTGTAATTTTATCTGCAGTCGTAAGCATAGGTAACCCATAATACATTGGATTTAGTTTGTATTTAGAACATATGCAGTACAGCATGTTTTTTAAAAGATAGATAAAATGAAAGGCAAAATGACTCAGCTGATTAGGAATCACTTTGTATGCAATTGTAAATGTAGTTTCATTGAAAATGTATTTTAAAAAAAAAATCTTCATTTTTTTGAAGTGTGAACCTTTAAACCAGGGGTGTCAAACTTGTGGCCAGTGGGCCGGATGAGTCATGCGCTGTCCACGTCCACACCTAGTTTAGCAAATGGGGAAAAAGTCGCAATTTGTCACCTGATGACATCGTGACAATGTGAGTTTGACACTCTTGCTTTAAACCAAATTATTCAACCAAATTAAATGCCAAAGGGAAATGATCCATTGTCCAAAAACAGAGTTCTGCTCTTGTCAAGAAAATGTTTAAGAATAAAACTGAAAATCAGATTTTTGCTCTGATTATTTGCTATATTCAGGTTCCAGTATCCTAGAAGATGGGGATAGAATTTATATCTAAATTGTTCCTTCATGAATTGATCAAATTCAGTCCTGCATTCAGATCAATTTGAACTGGGTATTACAGGAGTGTCAAACTTGTGTCATCATGTGATGCATCGTGGCTTTTTTCCTCTTCTCCTAACCGGGCATGGGTGTGGCCAGCGCATGGCACATCTGGCCCGTAAGCTGTGAGTTTGACACCCCTGAGGTATTATATTAGCAACATTCTTAACATACCCTTATATTTCAGAACCCAAGCAACATCCACCCTATCAAAAATCATAGCACAATCAGATACACAATACTTTTTAGTCTGAGAGCCTTGGCAAGGTCAAGACACAGAAATGAGCAAGGTGTGATTAAAATGAAAGTATTCTTTAATTCTAATTAAATGAAAGTTATATTAACAAGCCTTAAGGTGGGTTATTAGGCAATTTATTTATTACATTTATTAATGCAAGCTTTCTGTCACATTAAAAAATTAAATCCACTAAATTTTTTGGAAGGTTTGTAGTGACAGCAGCAAGGATTTAGATGACAGCATGGTTATCTTGCTATAAGTTAGATACCCATGGGATGTATGATTGCTCACATACCTTCTTTTTACCATATTATATACAATCTTCAGGTAGCAGATCAGTAAAACAAACAATAACACTTATCCTCCTGATGTACTGTTTAAGCATCCTACAACACCAAATTAGAAAGATCTAAGAAAAAATTGTAAAGGAGAAAATGTATTTTGGTCAAAATTAAGATAGCTTTTGTGTGTATTAAAACCTTTTAAACACAGCATTATTAGTTTGGTCCAACATTATCTCCTGCAGTGAATGGAGGCAGGCCAGGAGTATGAAGGCTGCTGAGCAAAACAGGAAGAAAGTGAACTGTGAAATTGGTAATTTTATGAGTTTCACGGGGAGGGGTGGCTTTGTTGTTAGACACAGTGACAATTGGAACAGAGTGCTCAGGTTAATACCAACCATACAATTGTCCATTTATTCAAAAGGGTAACAATAGCTCTAACCTTTTATATCTGAAACAAATAGGGAGGGGGACATTCAAGTTCATATCCAACAAGACCAAGGTGGAAAAAAAAAGAAAAAGATAGAAGATAAGGAGCAGATGGGCAAACGTGGTTCCATAGATGGCTTTAGTAAAGATAACACTGATTTTTGTACGCCACACCTGAGGAAGACCCTTCTGCTAATGTTATTCATTGGTAATGGCATTGGAAACTACACCTTGTTATCCATTTGTTTATTTAATCTGACCTTCTGTCTTTTTATGGTACAATCAAATTTAAAGCATAGACATATAATGAAATGAAATTGTAGACCATAGGTAACTTTTAAAACTCAGGTTAAGATATACATATACATACATACATACATACATACATACATACATACATACATACATACACAATTCCTTCGTCCTCCAATAGTTTGTACTATATTTTTATTGGAAAGTATTTCTATTCTTTGTAATTTCATCTTTCTACTAAGTTGCATGAATTTTCAAAACCAAGAAGAGTGAAAGGAAATATACATTTGGTTCACTAAATATTAAACAAGGAGATACTCTACAATTTTATGAGGTTATAGAGAATTGGATACAGATGTAGAAATAAGTCAAAGATCAGTTCTTTCTATGAAAATCAATACCCCTAAATCAGGATAACATGAAGGAAGCAAGAGCTACTCAAATTTGGACGAGATAGTTTTAATGCTAGTTTGGATTAAATAGAGAATTTTGAAAACTGTGAGTACGTTTTGACAGAATCTCACATCTTTCCAGGTTTCTTCCCATCTGGGTTAAGGTTGCCATTTATAAGATAAATTATCAACTGACTTGTCAGCTAGCTCTTGTTTGTGTCTACTTTGCCTTTCATTCCTTTTCCAGCTTTCCCACAACCTTCCACAACTAAAAACCATGCACTTTGATCTTCAAATTCCAAGATGAATGCCTGCATTTGCTTTTGACTTTGTATCAATTTTGTATTGCTTTGTTCAGCCCAATCCCACAAACCTGTATATTTATATTATCATAAAGAAACGGAGAATCAAAACAATGCTGCTTTGCATCAATTTAAATTGCTTGTGAGGTGAAGCATGTTGGTCTCCCTGGCCATCTTTGAAAATTTCATTTTAGCTGAGCAAAAACTTTATGCTTGGCTCCTTTTGGAAAGGAAAGACACTTAGGTCTCTTTATATTTACCAAGGCAGATTGATTGCAACCTAGCGGATATCTGCTATTTAAAGACCTCTGGTGTCCTCTGATAGTCCTCCATTGGTCATGTCAACTGCATTTACCATCTGAAAAAAATTATTCAGACTGGGCCTTTCCCACTTTCAATTTGTAAACTGTTAAGCAGATGTGAACTCATCTTCTTAAGGTGATTAGATCTAGAGTGAACCAAATGTATATGTGTACCCATGTTCAAGTATTTGTGTAAAAACAACAGTATTTATATGCAACTTAATTTCATGGCAAATGATACCTTGCTTATGATTGATTCTGTTAGCCTTTCTTCCTCGCTTTTGCTCATCCCTCTCCCACTCATCCCCTTTTTTCAAAATGCAATTAATATAGTTTTGTGTTAAATGATTCAGTGAAAGTAAATCTTTTATATTCAGGTAAGCAATTCAGCCTTGTACGGTTTTATGGGAATTAGATTTTTTGAAGTCTGTGTTGAGCATGCCCATAACTCTGACAGAGCCCTGCAGGCTCTTGTCTTCACCTTCAAATCATAAGACAGAGAAATCAAGCTCCCTCTGTGCTCTCAATTATACCAAAAAACACGGAGCAGAAGTCTTCAGTAATTCAATCCCTGTGGAAGCTTCTTCATACTGTTTGCACTGTTGGAACTGCTGACAGCAGCAATCCCACAATTCCTCCTGGTAGGCTGTCAAAGTTCCTTATTCAGTTTGAGAGGCACTGCTCTGTCCCACTGCTCCCTCTCCAGAGGCCTTTAAGCACATGCATGACTTTTGATGCTTGCTTGATACAGTGGCCAAGAGGCCAGAAAACATCACAACGAGAGTTCTTTACACACTTATAAGGTACCTTGTTCTCAAACTAATAGGAATTGTGGCTACATGTGGGCCTAGCTGGCTGTAATTTAATCACAAGTACAGCTGCATAAACATTGTACTATGGAATGTCTGCCTGCAATTGGATTCTTTCTTTGAAACTACACTGGAGAAAATTCCTGAATGCCATTTTCCATATGGTTAATGAGCAAATGTATCATGGCTAACTTTAATTTATGAGTTCCAGTGATTCTAGCACATGTGTGCAAAAACAGAGTACCCATGGCTCTTTCTTATCACACAATAACATTTCATAGTTTACTGCCAAGTGACACAGAAAAAGAGCTACTGTATATTCTTAATTGGCTTAAGTTTTCTGAAAACCCTTCTGTAGTTTTCCTTCCAATACCAGTCAGACTTTTCAGATAACAGCAAAATAATAAGAAAGTACATTTTGCTGAAGGCTTGTTCAAAAACAATGGAAAAGGCTTTGCTCATTTGATTTCAAAGGAGTAGCATTTAAATTATAGCTGAACCAGTTATGTCTGTATCTTCCAACTTAGATATATACATAGATATGTGTGCAGGAAAATAGGGAATATTCTTTGGCCTATATTTCTGCTTATGGTTTTGATTTACATTAATATGATCCATAATAAGGTAAACCAAAAGGTTTTTTTTTAAAGCACAGGTAAAAACAAACTAAAAAGTTTGACTTGCTTTATTCGATGCCTATAGAAAGAATGATGATGTCATAATACTGAATAGATTAAGCAACTCTTGCAACCTCCAAGTGTATTAAGAATGCAGTAACAGGAACCCCATGTCTGGTATTCTTTGGCCATGCTGACTGTCATACCCTTGGTAGAGTTGGACTCTGAGGGAGAGGAGAAACAATCGACAGGGAGTGGAGGTGTGGCTCTGGAGGTTATGGAGGAGGCTGGATAAGGGCAGAGGCCAGCTGGGCAGTTAGAGGAAGAACCAGGCCCATCCCCTCTTCATCCTAGGACACGCAGGGAGGAACGGAGAAGGAAACAATTTGGTTTATGAGAGAGGAAGCGGCCATGATCCCCCTCGTTAGTTGCAGCTAGGAAGAATAGTATATAAGAGAGACAGTTACAACATAGCGTTGCCAGAAGCAAAGCGTGTTTTATTTTGGGCTGAGGTTATCTTGGTTAGTGTCCTTCCAACAGACTGTGCCTTGTTATCTCCTTGAAGTTGGTAATTACTTATCCTGGTCCCTTGTAGAATTTCCTTCATTGTAGTTTGTTTTGGGTTTTTTATTTCACCTCTATCTGCTCATTAAATTCAGACTGTATTGCTTTCTTTTAAAGACTATTTTTGAATAAGTTTTATCTCCAACTGAGAATTATTAAACAGTGGGGCCAAGTTGGAGGCATTAATGGACATTTATTTACGTTTTGGATTTTGTTACATTTGTGTTACACTTCGGGTCATCACACTGACTTGGAATTTTGGATATTGCAATTCCCACTTTCTGGAGAATGTCTTATTAAGTCCAAATACATAGGTATAGAATAGGAGGGATGAAAGGATCTAGGTGTCCTGGTGGATTACCTTTTAAGTAGGAGTCAGCAGTGCTCTAGGGCTGCCAAAAAGAAATCAATGCACTTCTAGGCTGCATCAACAGAAGGAGACCATCAAGGTCATGGGAAGTGATAGTACCACTTTATACTGCATCGAGACCACACTTGGAATAGTGTATCCAGTTCTGGTCACATAATTCAAAAAAGATGCTGAGGCCCTGGTAAGAATGCAGAGAAGAGCAACACAAATGATAAGGGGTTTGGAGGCTAAACCATATTATGAATGGCTAAGGGAACTTGGTGTGCTTAGCCCAAAGAAGAGAAAGCTCAGGGTAGATATGATAACAGTCTTCAAATACTTGAAGGGCTGTCATAGGGAAGATGGTGTTGGATTTATTTTCCATAGCACCTGAGGGCAAGATAAGAAGCAATGAGTGGAAGCTTGTCAGAGGGAGATTCAAACTGGAAATGAGGAATTTCCTCACAGTAAGACTTATTAATTAATAGAACAGCTTGCCTCTTGGAGTTGTAGGTGCTCAATCACTGGAGGTTTTCAAGAAAAGATTGGACAACCATTTGCCTGGGATGATATAAGGACTTCTGCCTTGGGAGTGGGTTGGGCTAGAAAACCTCAAATGTCCTTCCTTTGTTTTTTTTTTCATATGTATCTTACACATTTTTGCTGCTTCAGAAGCAACCCCCTCCTCCCATTGTTTGGATTGTTGGTGTTCCTTTTTGTACTTCAGGCAAAATCAATTATACTTAAAGCAGTTCACTGTTGTCACTCATTGGGACATAAACATTTCTGGTCCGAGGGAGGACATACAGTAATATGAACTAAAAAAAGGGAGAGGAAAAAGATTATTTTTGGTAGGATTCCAGTAGTAATGCTAAGTTGAAGTTAAAAGGCGGACTTCTGCACTTCATTTTACATTCTTCCATTTGGAACAGGATTTAAAATTGAGAATATGCATGAAGACTAAAAAATTCTACCAGGAATATATCTAGTGCTCTACTTATAAACAAGGATTTGTGTTTTTAATTTTTTTCTTTCAGTTTCTTTAAACATACGTCAGTTTTCCTTGATAAACATTTCTGATAATGAGCTGAACTAATCTTGAAATTATAACTAGCATTGCCTTTCACATTTTAAATATTTAGAGGAGGGGATCATTTTATAAATGAAACCTCTTTGGGCATGCTTACCAGAAATTTATTTATTTATTTTATTTATTTTATCAAAAGCTTACAATAGAAATAAGAATAAACGTAAGTTTAAATATAAGAAATAGGAACTAATAATTGGGGACAATAGGACAGGGGTGGTAGGCATGATTGTGCGCTTATGCACGCCCTTTACAGACTTCTTAGGAATGAGGTGAGGTC